>JAUCMS010000095.1:4227132-4240025 GCA_032357445.1 Enteromius radiatus | reverse complement strand
ATATTACAAACTTTCCATTAAGACCCTAAAGACTCATATAAGCTAGTGGAAAATTGGCTTTGTATGACCCCTTTAAGAAGTCTTACAGGCCCCAAACATCTGAACGAGAGTGTACATGTGGGTGTTCATGTTGTTTTAAAAATACAGAGTAATACTTCCTCCTGGATGAAAGAGAGTTCATATGGTAGAGATTGAACAGGTCTGTAGTTGATTTCTAAATCTTATATACCTTCACAGCCCCCTTACGCCTACAACTCCACAGAAGACAAGGTGCGTTTGGCAGGCGAGATCATAACCGTGGCTTCTGGAGTCTTCTTCTTTGCAACAAATGTAAGCTTTATGTACACAATAACCAATCACTTTTTAATACTTCCATCTCAGCTTGGTGAAAGATTGTATGTTTTAGTCTGCAAAATCACTCTTTCTTTCCTCCTTAGCTATCACTAAAGGCCTTTAGCAGCATTTCTTGGTTTTCTCCCCTGATTTAGATTAAGGACCTTTTCCTGAAGAAGTGCCCGGGGGTGAATTCTTTATTTATTGATGGATCCTTTCAACTTCTCTAGTAAGACACTCTGTCCCATTCTTTGTGTCTTCCTTTACTCTCCATGTCTTTCCCTAAGGCGATTTTTCTCCCTCTTTTTAATTGAGCTGTCCAATTAATTCCAGAACCCTTTCTTGGCATGTTTTAATAGTTAATCTCCTTGCATAAAAACAGAACGATCTAAGCAAAGATGACTGCTGTTCACTGATATGTTTATGTTAATTATAATTAATATGTGCCATTGCTAAACCAGTGAGGCATTTTGCATTTGAAAAGCAAATCTTGCATACTGAAACTCGGCAAATAAGAACCGAAAGATGTTCGAAAATAGCCAGAGGCCACAGCATGTTAAGTTATCAATTTTGAGCTGACAATTAGTCACTGGTAACCTGAAGCAAATGGTAACCTTAATAGTTGAAGTATGTTGATGACGAGTACGTTACCTGTTGACCCAATCCCTTGTGTTTCCGTAGCTTCATCTACTCTGTGTTGGTGCTGGTGAGTGCTGCGCTGTATCTGTCAGGGATCGAGGCTTACGTGTCTGTGATGGTGTTCGCTCTAGCATTAGGTTGGATGAACACCCTCTATTTCACCAGAGGCCTTAAACTCACTGGAACGTACAGCATCATGATTCAGAAGGTATGAAAAAAGCAGGTTAAGGACCACGTATAGTACATTTCATTTATAGTGCCCCTACTATGGGTTATGAAAGGTGCATGTTTACTCCCAAAACACTCTCATTGTCTTATAAGATGCTTTTTTATTTGACCTTATTGCTCAGCGACTCCCAAATGATTAGTTTAATGGTTAACCTTTCCAGACTCGTTCTTTCTGTCGTGATTGCTCCGATTGGTCTAATTTTCATCTCATCAAGACTGTAATATGCTAATGTTTCATGTTGACGTCAACAGCTTGGGACTCAACTGGTTTCATGGTCTCAATCTGGTTTCTTTTTTTTTTTGAGAGAGAGAGAGACCGTAATCATACACAGTGCACTTTCAGATTTAAAACTTTGTAGGATGTTTTCATCCACTTAGAGCTGTCTTACACACTGCATGAAAGATCATTTTTAAAATGCACTTTAACCATTCTAAATGGGGGAATCGCTTGGATAGTGATTTTATTTTGCCATTTTTTCCTCAAACTTATAGTTGTATTTTAAAATGAAATACTACATATGCAACAGTTTTTAATGGGTTTGAAAGAAGTCTCTAATAATCATGAAGGTTGCATGTAAAATTGCAGTAATGTTATTTAGTACAAAACGGTTTTATTATATTTTTAAATGCAATTAATTATTGTGATGCAAAGCTAAATTTGCTTCAGTATGACATGATCCTTCAAAATATGCTAAGTTACATTTCTTATTATTATCAATGTAGAAAACAGTCATAGTTTTTTTTCCGGGATTCTTTACAAATAATAAGTTCAAACTATATACTGTAAATACTGGGTCTATATTCATATATAAGTGTAATTCAATGTTTAGTAAGGTCTGCTGAAAATGGGACTATGTTTTTTTTTAGTTTTTTTTTTTTTTATGTTGATTCAAATTTTTCAGATTCTGATATAGTGAAAGGTAGAGATGGTGTAATACATTGATAAAAACATTTACATGTGTTTGTATATATTTTACTCGCCCTCAAGCAGTTCCAAACCTGAAAAGAAAATTGTAACCAGGCTGTCTTTTGGGTCACCATTGACTTCCATAGTGGGAAAAAAATTACTATGGAAGTCAATGGTGACCCAAAACAGCCTGGTTACAATTTTTCTGGTTACAAATATCTTCTTTTGTGTTCAGCAGAACAAAGAAATTCATACAGGTTTGGAACTACTCGAGGGTGAGTAAATGATCACAGAATATTCATTTTTGAGCGAATTATACCTTTAATGCTATATTATCCCCAAACCCCATAAATATTTTAAAAAGAGATGTTATTTGTAGATCCTGTTCTCTTGATTGTCCTGATTGTTAAACAGCATGTTTTCATAGATAAGTGTATAACAAGCTGCTGTTTCCAGTAATGATCACAATCCTAACAGCGTACGCTGCTGCTACAAACTACATAAAACCCTTCAAATAATTAGCATCCTTGCCGGTCTGCTTTCCTCTTATGTTATCAATTTAATTAAGAGACCATTCTGTTTAACCATTGTGTCTTCAATTTGGATATTCTGTTCAGATCCTCATCAAAGATTTGTTCCGGTTCCTGCTGGTCTATGTGCTCTTCATGATAGGCTATGCATCAGGTATCCTAGTAATAATAGATCAATTATTGGTATTTTATTTGGCGGAATCAATGACTGACTATTTTGTTTTGTATTCTACATCAGCTTTAGTGTCACTGCTGAAAATCTGCCCTGAAAAGAGTGAATGTAATGGTACCTGCCCTGCATACCCAGAATGCCGAGACACAAACACCTTCAGCGAATTCCTACTGGACCTGTTTAAGCTGACCATAGGCATTGGAGACCTGGACGAAATGTTAAAAGGCGCGCAGTATCCCGTCGTCTTCCTCGTTCTCCTAGTCACCTATATTATTCTCACCTTCGTCCTGTTACTCAACATGTTAATTGCTTTGATGGGGGAGACAGTGGGACAGGTGTCCAAAGAGAGCAAGCAGATCTGGAAACTGCAGGTGAGGGCTTTACAAAAGGTCAAATGAGAGTCTGTTATATAGATAGTATAAAGGTTAAGGTCATTTGACTAAAAAATGTCACTTTTTTTTTCTCATCATTTACTCTTCTGCATGTCATTTCAACTCCATGTATTTTAATTGCTTCTGTGAAGTGACAATGCAGAATGTCAGAGATTTTATTTTCCAGGTAGCAGTAAATGGCAATTCATATGGACATAAAATTATCATAAAAACTTTATATGGCTATATATTTTGTATCCTTTTTGGCAGTATAAATTATCATCAGTGTTGGGGAGTAATTAGTTACTGTAATCTGCCCTTGTTACGTTACATGTACTTACTGGTATAATAACATAAATATACTTTGTTGCTTGCATGCTTAATGCTTGCAAAGGGGGTTGCATCTGAATATTTCCACATACAGTGGGTACGGAAAGTATTCAGACCCCCTTGAATTGTTCAATCTGTTATATTGCAGCCATTTTCTAAGATAATTTAAGTTCATTTTTCCCCTCATTAATGTACACACAGCCCCCCATATTGACAGAAAAACACAGAATTGTAGACATTTGTGCAGATTTATTTAAAAAGAAAAACTGAAATATCACATGGTCCTAAGTATTCAGACCCTTTGCTCAGTATTTAGTAGAAGCACCTTTTTGATCGAATACAGCCGTGAGTCTTTTTGGGAAAGATGCAACAAGTTTTTCACGCCTGGATTTGGGGATCCTCTACCATTCCTCCTTGCAGATCCTCTCCAGTTCTGTCAGGTTGGATGGTAAACGTTGGTGGACAGACATTTTTAGGTCTCTCCAAAGATGCTCAATTGGGCTCAGGAACAGACACATAGTTGTTGTGAAGCCACTCCTTCATTATTTTAGCTGTGTGCTTGGGGTCATTGTCTTGTTGGAAGGTAAACCTTCGGCCCAGTCTGAGGTCCTGAGGAGAAGGTTGTGGTCCAGGATATCCCATCTCAAGGATGATCAGAAGAAATGGACAGCACCTGAGTTAAATATATGAGTGTCACAGCAAAGAGTCTGAATACTTAGGACCATGTGATATTTCTTTTTTTTAAATAAATCTACATGCTTTATTTTTAAAGATTAACAGTTTTTTTTTTTCAAAGCATTGTTAGATTCCGGTGTTTTTATGCAAAGACTTGATTTAAGTTTACACCTGACTGCTTTAAATATTTAAAAAGTTGAAATTATTTGTTAGAAATACATTGTTACTTCAATAAAGTAATTGAAAGTCACACTACTTATTACATTTTAAATTGGATGACTTGTAATCTGTAACGCATTACATTTGCAAAGTAATTTCCCAACACTTATTTTTAAGCACATTAGTTATTGAAAAGAGAGAGGGAAAAGAAAATACTGGGCTGGTGTGAGAAAGTGAAGAATGACAGTTTTTGGGTGAACTATTCCTTTGCGTTTTTTTTCGGTGGTTTATTTTGGTGCCCATCTGACAGCAATCTCTTCAGTTTTTTTGTTAACTTCTGTCTAAAGCTTTTACCTCAGTATTCACAGGTTATAAATGGCTTTCCTCTCTAACATGTCATTTTCATTTTGTTTGCATCAGTGGGCAACTACTATCCTGGACATCGAGCGGTCCTTCCCCGTGTGTCTGAGGAAATATTTCCGTGTTGGAGAGATGGTTACTGTGGGCAAGGGCTTGGATGGGACGCCAGACAAACGCTGGTGCTTCAGGTGAAACTACAAGATATCCACTACTCATTTATTAAATTACAGCCTAATCCTTCAAATCATTTACAGCACGTTTGGGCTTTCATTCTCTATGCTATAGAGTGGACGAGGTCAAGTGGTCCCACTGGAATCAAAATCTGGGCATCATAAATGAGGATCCAGGCCAGAAAGACTATTACGAGCAGACACAGGGCGGACGAGGCCTTCGAAGAGGTCGGTAAACAGTCAGACGTGATTTTTCACAGCTGCTGTGCTGCGTAGATAAACCCCTGAACAAATCCTTTTTAGAATGAACAAATTTTCCAAAATTACACTGAAAAAAATTTGGTGCAAAAACGGTTCTCACTCTTCCAATTGCTAGAAATTGCAGGTCATACATTAAACACAACATTTTGAGACTTTTGTGAGACTACTGTAAAACAGTATTTTCTTGTGAAACATTCTCAGATGTGAAAAAAAGTCACAAGGCGTCAATTTTGCATCATCTGAATAATGTATACAACCAAGCTGAATAAATAAGTTTTCCATTGATAATTATTGGTCGAGATAAAACTATTTGAAAATCTGGAATCTGAGGGTGCAAAAAAAATCTAATGGTCTTTAAAGTTGTTCGTTTTTAGCAATGCAGAAATTAAGTTTTGATACATTTACCATATGAAATTTACCAAATATCTTCATGGAACACGATCACGAACATCACGATCTTTACTTCATATACTAATGATTTTTGGCATAAAAGAAAAATAATTATTTTGACCCATACAATGTATTTTTGTCTATTTCTACAAATATACCCCAGCGACTTAAAAGACTGTGGTTTTGTGCTCTGGGGTCACAAATAGTCTTGGAAACTATTTTGCATGGGACTAGGAAAAAATACATACACATTGCATGACAAATATATACATATACATGCAAAACAAATGTCCATCAGGTGGTGTTTGTATCACAATGCATCATTTCTAAGATATATGCATAGGCAAAAAGCACTAGTCATAGATGCGTTGGCTATGCATTGAGATGCACATAGCATCAGCCCCAGTTCTGGAGATGTACATTACTAATACACATAAAATATATGTTTGAAAAATCAACTAACGAATACAATTTCTCACCTCTACTCCAACAGATCGCTGGTCCACTGTCGTCCCGAGAGTGGTTGAGCTGAACAGGGGCTCCAGAGACCATACTGTAGAGATGGAGCCTCTCACGGGCAGACACAGACACAAGTCTGAAAGCTAAAGCTAAGGACTTAAAAGAGTGCCGAAGTGATGTATTTTATAAAAGCTTTCTATAAAGGTTTTTCATCGCTATTGGGAGAACAGCTCTGTATATTATCACTTTCAAAAGTATCTCGATTGTGTTTTACATGTATATTAGGACCCATGAGACACTCAGGAACATATTCGATGTGTATTATCGTAGTGCTTTTTCATGTAGTGTGCAATATATTGTATAAACAGTGATTTTCTTTATTATTATTATTATTATTTAGATCGAAAAGCAACACTCCACAAGGACTTGGATCTGAGTATCAGTGTCTGTCTGCTCTATTGATTCCTGCTGACATTTTTTGTGGATTATGTGGAAAAGGTTATATTTTAATCAATAATCATGTCAGATTACCTCAGTGTTAAATGTGCCTTGTGATCAAGTGCAGACTCCTTTTTTTTTTTTTTATGAAAAATCATATTGTTATTCTTTGGTTATATTGCCAAGCCATGATGGAAAGACAAAAAAATGCTGCTCTGATTTGGCCTTTGGCTTTGTTTTGTAATAAAGGTCATGTAGAAAACAGATGTGGCACCCACACCAGGAGTGTGCACGACGCCAGACAGAAGCAGTTTGCTATTTTCACCTCAGTATGCTAGCAATAGTGTGACACTGAACTTAATTGGTGTGATAGTGGTAATGATTTAAAGCGACCCATTTCTTATTTCACTGATAAGCCCATGCCAAAAGACACAATGGCACATATTGTAGGGGAACTATTTTATGCAGTTTTTATATATTTTTTTACAAAAAGCATTGTCTTATGATTTTTTTCCCCCCAATTTAGGTCTTTTTTTATTATTATATTTGAAATTCATGAAGTGTAATTGAAAGGACTGAACCAGGGAACTGTGTTTTTGTTTACAGGCCTGATTTCCACACTCTAGTCATTGCAAATATGCTTTATATTGTATTAGACACTATAGTGTATAGTTTAGGGATCAAAGGAATGTACAGAAATAGATAGTAATATATTCTTGGTAGCAGATATTATCCTGCCAGTATGATTAGATGTTTGATGCTGCTGTCAATAAGCATTATATTATGTGCTGAATTTGATGACTGTTCAAACAATCAGAGAGATTTGTTCCATCAGCAATAAAGAGATTCTGGATCGCCCACTCTTAACCAGCTTCGTCTTATTTTCATTTGTATTGTACTTTGTTTCTTAATCACTGATCTGATTGCCTTAAGCATGTAAAAGGAAAGAACTGAAACTGATTACTTTTCTAAAGGAATCTTCAGCAGTGCTATTTAACTTGCTTTTAGAAAAAAAAAATCTTTTACATCGTGGTGGAAGAGCTCTAAAATGTTCCAATAAAACTCATGAAATATATTGCTTTGTTTTAATAAGCATGATTGTAATTTCATGCGTCTCATTTCAGCTAATACAAAAAGTGATTTCAAATCTAGTCCTAGAAATAATTGGCATTTATAGTGCTAAAGTTCATTTACAACTGTTGTCTGAACAAGTTTGTGCACTTATAAATAGCCATTTGAAATGTTTTGTACACATGTGTTTGTAAAACTGCCCATAAAGTCACAAACATTTCCAGTTCATGCTTTATTAACATTCCTGCTCTTCGTTCAACGAGTCAAAGAACCGTTCGAACCGAGCTCACTGAACAGATTCAAAGACTCGTTCACCAATTTCAGAATATTAAACAATGAACGCTTTTTTTTAAAAAGTTATGTTGTATTAATATATATATATATATATATATATATATATATATTAATGGAAAATATAAATGGGAAAAAAAATTATATACATATATTTTTTTCAATAATATTTTATAAAAAATGTTATAATATATATATATATATATATATATATTTTTTTTTTATTCCCGAGCGTCTGTAAAAGTCTTCACCTCAAGTCTAGCTGACTGCTTCAAGACGTTTTTTAGCGTTTGTTTTTCTGTTGGCCACTAGATGGCCATGAAGTGCCGTGTGTTTACTACTGCTGTCCAAACACATCAACTGCATCTTGCAAAATTGACCAGTGTACATACACACAGATAATCAATATTGTATTTTCAGATATTATTTTCACGTGTATTCATGCTATTAATTGGTCATGTTCTAATAAAGCAGTAAAGTTTGCAAATATGTATGTATCCCAAAGCACTACGCTGTCAAAAACTACTTTTTGTTTTTTTTTACACCGGAAACAGAATAAAAAGGACACACTTTCAGGCCAGACCAGTGAAGTTATAACACAAACAACACAGAACATGCACAAACATTCAGTCGAGACCAGACTACTAAAGATGGCCCAGTGCACCGTCCACTGAAAATCAAATCACTGCCTGGTCAGGATTGCTAGAACACCTGCTACACCGCCCTCGTCTTCGCCATCATTTTCCACCACCTTGGTGACAGGCGACGTTTTGACCTTGTGTCAACCTGCAAGATGTGATTGTTTTTTGCATGCTCACTAGCAATCCCCCTCTCTCTCCCCCTTCATCCTCCTCCTCCTCCTCCTCCTCCACCGCTGAAGGACATGCTGGATCTATTGCCACCTCTCCGAGGAGGCTAATCCTCTTTAGCTCCAACTTTAACTAGGCCATTAATCCCACAGGAGTTTATCTAAGCACTGAGCACCTCGCACTGCTGACACTTTAGCCTACCCACCCTCCTTCTCTCTCTCTCACTCTCTGTAAGTAGGGCACGGTCTGGGCCGACAAGTGTCACCGTCAGCACCTCTGTAACCGCAGCAGAACCTCACCGACCGCACACTCCTCAGAGAGAGCGACAGACCACAGGTGAGAGCTGCAGGAAGGAGAAAACAAGATAGAGAGACGCAGGAAGGAAATGAATAAGAAAAGAGATGGATGACACGAAGAAGAAAGACGAATGTTTGGCCTCAGAATCGTGAATAGCTCGGCGTTGTTTGCCAGCGCTGGACTAACGTTGATTTAACTCTGCCCTCCAGGCCCGAGCAGATGGCTTATTTGCCAGAGCACTGATACTGCGAAGACGAGTGTGAGTTTGTGCTCAGAACTCACAGAAAAAGGCCCTTTTTTTAATCTGTGTGGGGTAATGAACAATTCTAGTAAAAATGCATAAGCATCCATCAATTTATTGAGGTTTATGCTAATGCAGTTTTTTATTATTAAGGCAAAATCCTTCAGTGAAAAAAAAAATACACATAGATTCAACACAAATTCATATAATGCATATATAATCAGTTTTTCTGCACATTAAATTTGACGTTTATCGTTGTGCTTGAACTTTATATTAAATGGTCTACTCTGTACAATACTTACTTTTAAATTAATCATTTGGTACAATGCACTTATTGTGTACATACATTGTACTTCTATTTTAAAAATACCTGCATGTAATTACATCTGTAATTAACATCTGTTATGCTCGTGCTCTTTAATTACATCGATAATTAGACTCTTGACTCATCCCTTACACCTTAACCCACCCTAAAACCCACCCATACCTGTCCCTAACCACTTCAGTACCAGTAAAAGGGATTAGCAATACAATAAGTACAGATCTTCTGATGCGAGTACATAGTAGTCAAGGCAACCTACTATAAAGTGGGACGGTTCATTTATGTTATCTGTTCTTTGGTTATGTTCTGGGGTTTTCTGTAAGCTTTAAGCTGGATGTTCATCTAAATGTTCCTTAAGTTTAATGGCCCTTAACATTTGCACAACCAAGTAAAATTGTTTTTTTTTTTGTTTTTTTATAAAAAAAAGGTCAAATAACCTTTCGCAATGTCACATTTTTTGCAAGATACACAAAACCCTGTTAAAAATCTAAAACTTTTGTGATGGAAATGCAACATTTCTTGGGTGAATGTAATACTTTTATGAAAAAATAGTGAACACAAAAGCACTGAAATATAATTTTCTCATATTTTTCCACTACTGTACTCTGAGGCCCTGAAATTCTATTGCAGGTGGAAAAAAAATACATTAATTGTAATTTCGGATTGTTATTTTCCCTTCCAATTCCTAAAATGTGCTAAAAGTGCCAGAAAACACATAAACATACAGTAGCATATTTTTTTCAGTATTCAAAAAAAAAAAAAAAAAAATGGCAGAATATTACAATTAAAACTAATCTTTTAAAAAAAAGGCAGAAATTCTGTAGCTGGTTGCATAAACTGCTTAGACTGGTCTTAAAAGTAGACTAATTTAAAACCTAAAGGTAAGACTGATTGCTACTTACTGTAGTTACCTGCTAGTTGTTTCTAAGACACGGTCTCAAAATGGTGACTATGTTTATGCAGTTGGCCCCAGCTGAAAATGTCATGCATTTTATTATATTTTATAGCTCCAAACCAATGTAGCATTTGGGAGCATATGATTAAGAAGATACTATTTTGCAATGAATGTGTGGGCTGCATTGTAAAAGCACTGCACACTGGGATTTTTTTTCCCTCCATCAAAATAAACCGTACAGTATCAGTTCAATTTAAAAGTCAAATCTAACAGCCCATGGGTGTATTATTGGATCCATGACTTATCCCAGCACTCATTTGTTCCAACATATGGGCAAAAGGCTGGGCTAATAGCTAACATCGGCTGGAGCCGGCCCTGCTGACCTAAAGGCGGCAGATAAATGAGGTTATGGTATTGACACTGTTTAACCCCTCTCTGTTCTTTATTGGTTCAGACATTCCTCTTCTTCCAAGTAAATTTGTCCTTACTTTGAAGGAGGAGGAAGGCATAGCTTTCAGACACAGTGGTGAGATTCGTCGCCAAAGTGAGACATTTCTGAATGAATGAGATTTGCAATATGAGACAACAGAGGACAGGGAGAAGTGGGAGTTTCCTTGTCTGGAAACAGATTTTTGTGTTTTTACATCACCTCACTGAAAACACTGACGCTTTCAAAGTCTTAATCTGCTTAATGCTAAATAACCTTTGCATGTACTGGTTCAATATAACAACTATAAGGTTCACACAGCAATGTATATAACTTTGTCATATTATTATCATAGATTTATTCCTCACTGAGGTCTACCTACTTTTTTTCTTTTCTTTTTTCTTTCATTATTTTATAATTTATTTTATTAAATTTTGTTTTGTTTTTTACATTTTATTTTATTTTAAAATTGCATTTTATTTTATACTTTTATTTTATTTTATTACCTTTCACTGACCATTTTTGGCCAGAATTAAACAGCTTTTTTTCTTCTTCTCCGGAACATAGAATTAAATGCAAAATAACTATCCAATATGAAAACTTCCTGCCTTGTGGCAATCATTTTTTGGATGTGGTAAAAACTAAACAAAAAATATCTGGATGACCTACTGCCATCTGATGGACACTTTTACATTTCATGAAGTCACAGATGAGGCTATGACATGTCAAATATAACATATTGGTTGGTTAATATGAGCAGATTGTACACACATCTGATGCTTACAGAATATGCTTTATTAATGGTTAATGCTTTATCAAACTGACAGAAACTATTTATATAATGCGTTTATATGCAGGAATATAAATATGCTAGTATGCTTTTCAAATGGTATGTATTTTCTTTTTTATATTCTAAGGAAGAACTTTATTTTCACAGTTAGTTTTCACAGTACAGTGAACAAATGAATCTAAGAAACACGTGACTCCTCGTGTTGCTTTTAAAACAATTAATATAGGCCTGCTAATACGCCACATGAGAAGTATTTATTTCAAGCAGTAAATCTAGTGAAATACAAATTTATTTAGCGTACCAGTTTAGCCTTCATCTTGGAAATGTAGTTCAATTATTCATTTTTGACAGCCGTCGGTTTGCTAATTTGCTGCTGGCTAAAAGGCAGGAAGATGTGCAGGTGAGTGAGTCTGGCTGATAAAAGGCTTCCTGCTCACTGAATTTGTTCTTCTGACTGATTAAGTCAGAAATCATTGCAGAGTTAATCAAACACACTCATGTGCAGCTGCACCTTCGCTCGCGAGCCTTAATGAAGTCAGACGCTGCTCGGCTTATGGGTGGAGTGCTGATGGCACAATTTTGGGTGCTTGAAGTTTGATTTGTGAGAAATTTCTGCACAGTTGAATTTTCACGCTGTTATTTTGCCGCGTTCATGGTTATTTGCATTTCTCTCTCCATCCCCCAAAAGCTTTCTCCCTCTCTCTCTTTTTTAATAGTCTTTTCACACACAGACTGATAAAACCCATTTATTTGTACACCCACCAGCACCGGGGAAGCTACTTTGAAACTGCAGCTAGTCTTTATTAGTAATTTTCTGAGTAGCTATATTACGATATAGTTTTTTTTTCCATGCATGCACATTTACACCAAACACAACCAATAAACCTAGAAAAAACAGCATTATTTAACAATACACCATGTTTAGAAATGTAGAGTATGTAGAACTGTCCAAACAGCTGATTAAAATAGCTAATTAAGTCATTACATTACGAATACTTCAGTCCATACATCTTCTTATAAAGCCAAAAGCTGTGTGTTTCTGAGAACAAATCCAGTTACAACTTGCTTCCTGGTTAAAACACGAGGCAGAATCAAAAGATAAACATGCACTAATTAAGCTGTTTACAGAAAATATGACTGTTTTCACTTCACAAAACACTACTTGAGGATTGCATATTCAGCGAACTTATTCACTTAAAGGTGCCATAGAATGTAAAACTGAATTGACCTCGGCATGGTTGGATAATAAGCGTTCAGTACATGGACATAACATACTGTGAGTCTCAAACACCATCGTTTCCTACTTCTTATAGAAATCAAGTGTTTGT
>JAUCMS010000095.1:4198251-4227032 GCA_032357445.1 Enteromius radiatus | reverse complement strand
TCTGGGCATTTTTCCCCCTTACCTAAGCTACATACCTTCTATGTACATATCAGACAACAATTTAAAATATTCTCTCAGTGCTTTCTATGGCACCTTTAAGAGATTCACAAGCTTGTTTATTGTTTGCTTTACTTCACCTGATTCAATGAAAAAGCAGTAGGTGAAATGATTTGACCTTCAGCTGATCAGAGCTAAAACTGGGCAAGACTAAGTCTTTACTGTTACGCTGACTCCATAACTGATTTAAATGGGATCGTGCCTTTTACATGCGCACTAAACATAAAGGCCATCTCCATATATTCTTCTCATCCACCCGCTCCATCTTCCACGTCCTTCACTGACTATAATGTTGAAGATCAGATCTGATGCTAAAGCCCTGAGCAGCTTTCTAAACTACAAGCGAATTCGAATAAAACACTTGAGACGCTCAAATGAAAACCTGAAATATAACAGATTTAGACACTTTGGGAAGAGAGTAAGCGATCAGCACGAGCGTCTTTTCAAAAAGTCAGGTACATCTCTTTCAAAAGATGGAAAACAATGTCTTTGTCAGGCATTAAACTGCATTTCCAGATTCATTGTCTAAGCCCTTGATTGGTTCTCTCTCGCTGAAAACTGCTTCTGCTCAGTCACAGATGTATTCTCAGTGTGAGCCCAACAAAACAATACAGCAATTAATGGGAAATAAAACTGCTGAACTAATCTCCAGACTGTCTAGTGCTCGTCGTACATTAGACAGCGAGAGAAACAGCAGCGTTTTGACATTTTTTCAAAGGGTGGGAAATTTGCCAAAAGTGCAGTGAAGTGTAGTTATGGTAACATTAAAAGGAAACTGCTCATCCCGTGGAGATTGTGTTCAGCGCGGCTGAATGCACTTTGTTCGGTTTCAGTATTAAAGCTCTTTGAGTGAGAGAGGCTTCTGAGCAGCGTTTAACTCTGCATACATTACTACAAATGATGCCAGCTAAATCTTTAATCCAATTTAGCGACAAATACAAAGCTCTTTCACCCTCCCTCTCGTTCTCTTTTTCTGTGTCTCTTTCATCTGTGGCTCAGCTATCTTCAGTTTCACTGCAATTCCTCCGAGGAAAGGCCAGTGAAGTCCATGCTGAAATCTTCTGGCTTGCAACTTCGCAAACAATGCAACTGTTCTTTTAGTTTTGCTGACTGTCTGAGTAAAAAGAGATTGCGCCTTTTGTTAAAAAGATACAAGAATCAGAAACAACCGCACATCTGTAGGTGTAAATGCATTCCTGCACGTACTACATCTGCCATGCTAACATTGTCCTTTGACCCATGTGTTCAACAATTTACAATTTAATCACAAGGAACATCTTTCTTGATCCTCAGAATTACTGAGTTATCATTCATACGACAACCGGCATATATTTTACATAATATGTAACATTATGCGAGAAGAATGAACAAACAGCATCAGATATGATGAAAATTAAAATATGATGCTAACTATGCATCCTAAATAGAGTCCTTTAGGGATGGCCTGTTTTTGTAGCCCAAACGCTGGAAACAAGTTGGTTTTAGCATTTCTTGTTTCATCTTTTCTGAAGTCAGTAGGTTTTTTGAATTGGTTTTTGGTTAAATGCCTGGTCTGATCCTTTATTCTATACAATAAAATACAATTTTTTTTTAATCTTTTACTTTTCTTAAAAAAGGCAGTTGCTAACAAGTGGCTGAATGGGAGTGCAGAGGTTGTCATCAAGACAAACAATCAAACTCATCTCTGATGAAAAAACAGCATATGCTGATAAGGTATGCTTTAAAACATGGTTGCAGGTTTGAGTTGGTTTAAGTTGGTTTATAGCTGGTCATGATGGAAGGATCAACATTGGACCAGCTTAAACCAGTTCATGACCAGCAGCTTCAAAACATACCTAACCAGCACATGTTGTTTTAACTCACTAGTCTGCTTTTGTCTTCTAAATGGTTTTAAATCAAGACTTTCAGAAGCTTAATGGTGCTGACAGTGAAATCAAGCAACATCGGTGTAGTTTGTTTAAAGTCTACATTAACCTTTTTACTTCTGTTGATTCTCTTTAGGCTTCATAGGTGTGTTCATTTGTGAAAGAACCCCCCCCCCAAAAAAAAAACAAAAAACAGCACATGCTGGTTAGGTAGGTTTTGATGCTGGTTTACGATGGTTCATGCTGGTCCTTTGTCGGCCAAAATCAGCAAAGGACCATCATAAACCAGCTTAAACCATCATCCCAGCTTCACAACCTACCTAACCAGCATATTTGTAACTAAACAATAACTACATGTCAACTAATTCTCATTAATTTGGAAGATATTAATCAGACTGCTAGTGGACATGTAGTTAATAGAATGTCTAAAGTGGACCATCAAAGTGTATCTCGATGTGTTTCCAAACCTGTTTGACGTGCTCTTTCTGTGAAACACAAAAGAAGACATTTGAAAGTTTCAGTGAGGTTTTTGTCCGCACTGTGAAATTCAGTGAGGTGCAGTGTTGTTTTGTTCTTCAAAATATCTCGTTATTTTGTTTTTCGCAATAGGCACATACAGGTTGGGAACAACATGAGGGTAGGTAAACAAGACTCTTTCGCGGTTCATCCAGTGCTTTCCTCTCACCAGAGAAGCGCATACTTCCAGTGCATACTATAAGTAGGCGTATTGGGATGCAGCCCAGTGAACTCCTGACAGAACATTAAAACATCTAAAAATGTTATACCATAGGGTTCGGATGGGCCGAGTTACCCGGGATGCATCGAGGCCCCTGGCATTGATCGGCTGGATGAACGTCAGGCCTGTATCTCTCTTTTATATGCACAGTATGTGTGCTGGAGTGCAGCCAGATCAGAAGCGAAGCTCTCCATGAGAGTACATACATTCTGCACTAGAGGCAACGCTCTTTTAAAAGCAATGTTTTGGTTTACATGCACCTCACCGAGTTCGAACCACAATGGGGGCAAGACCTACAGTTTGTGTGTTTACGCGTTTGTGTGCGTGCCATGCTCGAGACGCAGTGCCAGAGATCTGCGGTGAGAGCAGCTGCCCTTATTTTTATTTCTGTTTTCTGAGCGAGATGGATAAGGAGGAAGAGAGGAGGGACGGCTTTTATCAGCATGCCTCGTCTTTTGGCCTTGCATGCGCATGCACACCGAAGGGTTCGACCCTGCCATCAAGCACATAGGGAAGAGACTCTCACTTGTGGTTTGAACCAGAGGGATTATGGGCTTTAGCTCTCTATCAAGCTCACTGTGTCGCCATATCTCTCCCCTGTTACTGGCTCCTGTCTCTCTCCCACAGGGCCTGTGCCCTTCAAATACTTGGCCGTGTAACAATGGCCTGCTGTGCACAACGCCACCAGTGTTGCCTAGACGTAGACGTGAATCAAGATCTAGATAGCGCTGATATGGACAGACGGGGCAGAAATGCCACTCAATTGTTTGCCGTGCACATAAGAGTCCCATTCACTGCTAATACATAGCAGAGGCATTCAATTAAAGTTCCTGGAGATCCAATCTCTACATCTCCTTCCCAGCAGGGACGCTCCAAACAATCAGAACTTATTTTGTTTTAGAAACCAATATGTAGATTGGCTGTGAATGAAAATAAGCAATGTAAACCAGTTATAGCTCGCAACAGATCGACTAAAAGTGGTCGTGAAGACATTTATAAAGTACCAAAAGATTTCTGTGTTACAGTTTCCACAAACAAATCAGCAGCACAACAATAATACAAAATGTTTCTTGTTCACTAAATCAGCATATTGAAATGATTTCTGAAAGATAATGTGACATTAAGGACTGGAGTAACGATCTTTACCATTACAGGAATATTTAACAAATTTAATATATTACAATGAATTGAATTAACAATGAACAATGCATTTATTACAGTATTTATTCAACTTTATTAACACGAGTTAATAAAAATACATTGTTAGCTCACAGTGCATGAACAAATCTTAACAAACTTGTGATTTTAATAATGCATTAGTAAATTAGCATGAACTAAGATGAATAAATGCTGTAGTATTGTTCATTATTGGTTCATGTTAACTAATGATCCTTATTGTAAAGT
Organism: Enteromius radiatus; assembly: GCA_032357445.1. NCBI lineage: Eukaryota > Metazoa > Chordata > Actinopteri > Cypriniformes > Cyprinidae > Enteromius > Enteromius radiatus. Next base: position 4,222,970 of record JAUCMS010000095.1, on the reverse strand, counting down.
GTTACTGATAATTCTGTTGTGACATGCATATTCATCTTCAGCATCATTTAAAGTCATTAATTTCTGCTGTCAGGGGAAATCTGTGCATGTGCAATGGAGTCTGAGGTGGTTAATAATCTCTACATTTTAACAGAAACAATCTTAAATAATTTGTCCTCACACAGGGACACCGTAAGGCAAGGCTGAGGAGAAAGGTGATGCCATTCAGGACCAGGATGCAATGGCATGCTAATCATCACGAGTGGGAAATATTAAGAATACTTGCATTTCTCTGCTACCAGGAATTTATTTTAAATATTTCGAACCGTGTGGAATTAAAAAGAATGACAGACTTATTAAAAAGGCAAAGATTATAAAGAAAAAAATTCAAAACAGTTTTCTTAATTACTGTATTTGTGCACAGTTGCTATACTCTATTAAAAATCACTAATTAATAATATTTTCCTATGAGTTTTGGTAGACTAATTGCACAAAGTAGCCTTGAGGCAACATTAAATAATTAATAAAAATATTGATATGGAACCAAAACGTGTCTCATATAAAATTTGATTTTTAATTATATATATATATATATATATATATATATATATGAAAAATGATTCATAGCCCATGCAGGTGGATCCAATACTGGGTTCAAATGTTGACTGTGGTACACTAATTAGATGTATAGGATGCAGTTACAGGCCATACGTCCTCCGAAATCATGTTTAGCTTATAATGGCAGAGAGGAAGAGATCCATATGGTAAAGTCAGAGCGCTGAACCCAGAGCTTTTCCATCTGACAGCTGAACAGAACCAAAGATGAACTAATTAATGACTGTAGCCCTGAACCAGCAGAGAAGAACAGGAGTGCTGCTTTAGCTATTTAAATTACAATGAGAGAGACAGAAAGAGAGTGTGACAGAGAGAGAGAATAAAGACCCCTCTAGAGAGAGAGGGTATTGAATGAGAGCCCACATATGGATCTGTTAATGGGATGCTCTGACCCGCTCCGCCATTTCAACGGTTAAGTGACAACAAAATCCGCTCAAAGTGGCTGAGCATGTCAAGGTATGTGGGCATAAGAAGCAGGAGGAAAGTCAAGCACTGAGGCTGAAAGACAAAAACTTCTACAGTGAATCCGAATGAAGCCAGAATGCAAAATCTGCCTCTCCAGTAAAGCCACCTCAATGTCAGCATAAAAAAACGGCCTTCGCAGCCTGTTTTACTTTTGCAATGTCATGCACTTCATGATATATTTTGGAATATTTATAAAAGTACACCAGGATTTTATTCATCTGGAATTGACTGCGTCGTGAAAATTGGGCCTTTGTTCCACAAGATGAAACGTGAAGGATAAAGGTTAAGTTCACTCTCCAGAGCATCTCAGCGGTAGCGCTTCATTTGCATTTACAACACATTCATGCATTCGGTAGACAACTTTACACAAAACGACTGATCAGATCACGCAATCATGAACTTAGCATTGCATTATGCATGTTGCCTTTCAGAAACACTCCCATAACCTTTATTATATTAACCTTAATCAAATGAGCATGTCGACATGTCGAAAAAACTGAAATGCTAAGATGCCTAAATAGCTATTTGGCTCTTGGTTAAGACAAAGTCTGTAATAATGCTTCTTCCAGTGAAAATTCCCATCCCTTGTTTTCCTCTCACATTAACCAACATATTTCTATAGAACTGTTTTTGCTCATAAACGGTGCTTGATCTTTGCATATTCCTCTCCTTATTTAGACAAGATAACTTTTTCACTGAAGAAAGCAGAATTATGCTGCCTGGTCTCATGGCATAAACACACCTTGGTGCACTTTTTAGTGAGACCTGAAATATGTACCAAGAAGAACAAATCACTGAAGTTTCTAAAAGACATGAACACTAGAGGCAATAAAACTTTTGCATTTGTTAACACTATCGGGTAGGTTTAGGGTTGGAGTTGGTGTAGATAGACATATTTTCAACAACTTTTAGCAACAGTCCACATACCAATATCATAAAAATGTGCCAGGGTTCATGTATCGAACCCGTGTTTTATTGCCACTCAGTGGACATTTCTCTTTGAAACTGTGGCAAAATGTACTTAAGGCACATTGTCTTTTATGAGATCAGGCTGGTGTTATGAATAGAATAGAAGGGCACTCACATGTTAACCAGAGGAAATACTCATGGATTTGTTTTTTTTTACAAACACACAACTTTTTACTTCACAAGGCATTGATTGATGGACTGAGGTTGTTTGAATTACTGGATTATTGTGGTGTGACTGTCATTCTGACGGTACCCATTCACGGTAGACCATCCTCTGCTGAGCAAGTCATCATTTCTCTAAGTGTAGAAACAAACTCACCTACATTTCTAAGGGCCCTAAGGATGAGTAAATGTTCATTTTTCTTTAAGAGCGTAAATAGGGTCTAATTTTGATTTAATGTCAACTTAAATGATGTCAGACTGTATTTTTATCAGTTTTATGATCCTCATTAAACGAATCTGATAAGGATGTCTAATAAGGCAAGCCGGAGGTAGAGCCGTCGCTGTCTCTCTTTGCAGTAGGGAATTGCAGTGGCCCGGTTCACGGCGCCTGAGGGGCCAATCTGCACACAGGGCCACAGAGGCCCACACTTGGAGACTGGAGACTAAGGCACTAGCAACGCTGCAATTATCCTGATTACCAACCAGGACGACTTCACGCTCCAGGGCTGCTCTGAACCCCCCGCCTGATCGGGCTCTTTCTTTCTCCAAAGTCTGCCTCCCTGTAACTCTGCGACAGCACATCTGAGCACCAGTCAGCGCAAAGACTAATCCCTCGGAAAACAAGTGATCACTCAAAGAGATGGTGCTTCAAAGGACAGGTGCAGCTGCTGACGGTCCATATGTCTTCTTAAAGCCAAAGAAGATGAGAGAACTCGACTCGCCGAGATTCTATACGGAGTCTAATGCTATTATTCGTATGGACGCTAAGAGGCCTATTGTTCCTGACACCAATCTGTCTCTCTGTTTGCATTAGCGCTCGGGCCGGTTCAGCAAGATGCGAAGCAGAACTGGGTTAGACTTCAACAAAACTTGAATGAATGGATCACGTTTGTTTTAATATTCAAAATGTATTTCATTTAAAATAAACAACAGAAACAACTATAAGCCTTTAGGTTGAGTTCCTGGGAAGTGTAAACACCGCCTCTCTCCGTGGAGCTTTCAAAACATTGTTCTGCTTGAGTGGTCCGACAGGTCAACATATGGCCTGAGTTTGAGGCGGGACAAAGTATTTGTCCAAACAATGGAGTGGTTGGAAAACCTGTTTATTTTTACTATTATTATATCTGGTGCTGCTAATTATGTCTGACAACTGTTGAATGACTACATAAACTTTAAGCAAAACATCAAAGTAAATAAATTCAATAAAAATAAATTTAATACATTGTTAGTTTATTTAGTAGTAAAAAAAAAGCAGTTGAGGATGCCATAATTCACTATAAAAAAATATGGTAGCAGCATTAAGTTTAACGGGTTACATTCACAGTAAAAAACAGTAATTTTTTCCTGAAATAATGTTAATATACCAAATTACTAAAATATTATTTGTTTTTATGATATATAATAATAACCACGTGACAGTTCATGACAAGTTGTTTTGGCATAAAATAAGGTAAATATTAAAATATAGAAACCCTAATGTAAATAAATAAGAAAAAAAATATACATTTAGTAAAGAAAATCAAATGTGAGCGGTCACAGAGAATATCAATTTATGTTTTTTCATTGTAAAGGATAAGATGATTTGTTCTTGTACTTCAAAAAACCTGTATGTTTAATATTTTTCCTGTAAACTTGAAAATTAACATTAGATATTTTGCCATTTTTAATGGTACAGAGTAACGATTTTTAGGATTTAAGTCTTTAAATCCTAAAAAAATTATTATAACAATTATATATTTAAATTATTATAACAATATTACAGTAATATATTATTATTGTCATTTTCTCCAATTAATGAGAGTGGACTGATATACAGTACATTGATGACGATGAACATTAATAAATATCTACTTCGCCCAATCAGAATCAAGAATTCCACAACATGGCACGATAAAATAGTTACGAAAAACTGCCATAGGGTACTAAAAGTGTTCAAAAGGTCTGCCGGATGGCTCCAAAGGTTCCAGGCAATACATAATATGCAAGTATTTCTGTACACTCTTATGTAAAGAGAATGACTTAGTAGTTGCAGAGCACCTTCAGCATCCAGCGGATGTAGTCCCTTCTATTTCTAAATAAAACTAAAGGCTGCACTCTGAATTGCAGAGGGCAGAAGACGAGAAAAAGAAAGATTGAAAGAGTCCTTTTGCTGCAGCGGACTCCTCAAATCCATTAACACAGCAGAGATAGAACATAAAGGATGACAGCAGCAGGGAGGCAGAGAGGAAAGCCCCCAGGGATGTGATCAGACGCACATCTTTCAAGCTGACAAAAACTACACACGGAAAAAAAAGACAGCGTGCACTCCGAGATGTTTATAGACTGTTACAACTCTGGTTTCTCTAAACCAACATGCGCTCACATACTTCAGAGCGCATTTTATCTAGGATATCACCCCTTATCTAGCACAAACACGGCACTGATGGACGGGAAAAGTTAAAAATCTGCTTGAAGACTATAGCGTTGTGAAAGCAGAGTGTAGGCACGGCTGACTTCAGGTGTATTCCCTGCAGGTCCCCTTGTTTGTCTTCAAAGCAAGCGGTGCGCTATTATGAGCTAATCTGCAGCAGATCAATACGGCACACTCCAAGCATGCTCAGCCTGACTAACACAATCACTTCTTACATGGCTCCTCTGCAGAAACACAATGGATCTCTGTGGACAAGCACTGTAGCGCTTTTGCTGTCTTCTGAGGAGAAACGCTGTAGCTACTCGTGATGTTTGCGCTTCAGTGTTTCAAACTGATAAACAAGGGAAGCTACATTTCTGACGTATCAGTCAAAATACTTCTGGAGGACTGTGTTTGGGAACGGAGTTACAGTCAGATAAACCACTGAGACAAGGTGAACGATCGTCCATGCAATAAACATTCATTTAACAGCACAAGATGCAGGAAATAAAACACTAATGTGGTTAGACAAGATAAAAAAAAAAATGGTTGTTTCAGTGGAAAACCCTCGAATGTGAGCTGTAACAGATTATAGGGAATTTTCAAAAATGTACATTTTATGGTATTTTAAAAAGAACTAATTAACATGCTTTTACCATGCGTTTTAAAAATGTAAAAATCCTTTTTAGTCTTTTAAACCTGCAATTTTATTCCAGCATTTTTATAAATGCTCAAAAAAGATATAAATAATACATGAAATAAATTAAAATATGAACAGAACAGATTGTACACTTGTGCATTTTACTTGTCATTTACTCACACTCCTGTCCGTCCTTTCTTCTGTAAAACGAAATGTAGATATTTTGAAAAACATCGGGGTCCAAATAATAAAGTCATACAAGTGACATGAGGGTGCATGCGTAAATGAGGAAAGTTTCTTGCAATGTTTCACATATATGTAGTTAGGACCACTTTTAGCATTGTATTATTATTATTATTATTAAGTTTTGCTCTACTTTTAAGACACTAAGCCCAGATTGCTGTGCCAAAATATGTGATGCTGCTAAACTAATTTCGGGAGGAGCAAAGGGGGCACGCAGGGTTCGAGTCGGACGCCTCACAAACTCGTGAAGTACACCACGAAACAACGTGGTACTAAAATGTCAATGTAAGTGGTTTAACAAAAAAACAACCAATGATAATCATTACTGCTCATAAATTAAAATATTCATGAACAAAACTCACATGCTGCGCTTCCTTTTTTTCTTGTATGAGGGAAAAAACTGAGCATTGACAGCAAATTTGGAGTGACCGACAAGCAGTTACATGTTGCATGCTGTACTTGTCAAATCAATGTTGTTAACCTCGTAATATGCAAGGATTTGCAAGGTGAAGTCTCAAAACCTGCCTGCTCAAGACTGATTACTAACCCAGGGTGAAGTATAAGTTAAATAGGTTTAAGTCATAAATTTCACCTGTGAAAAACTCAGTAGTGACTGTTTAGTAGTTATCTCTGCCAAACAGCTTCAGTGTGAGTGTGTGCATGAAAAATGTCACTTTTGTAACACAGACAAGGTCAAAGCAAAGATGTGGGTTTCCAAATAAATTCTTGAAATCATTTTATTTTGCACCTCAAAACAAGAAGGGAATGAGTATGTGGTACATTGGGAATGTAGACACAGCTGTACTTTTACATTTTTTTTTTTTGGTGTAAGCTCAGAGAAAACAAAATTGTTAATACAGTCATAATAATTGCACTTCATAAATCTAGACTGTAGCCAGCTTTTTGCCTCCACCAGAAACCCCCCGTCGACTCTCTCGAGTTTCTAAATTCAATTTACCGGTAAAATTTGACTGACAAAAGAAATGCTAATTTAATGCCAGGGACCGCTGTGCCCATCCAATTTTTCTTTATTTCCCCCCCTCTCTGTCCCACAAGGCATTAGTCTTCTCAGTAATCTAAGTGCAGTACATTCACAGGAAAGTCACAGTCAGAATAAATATTTCAGTGTTGAGACAAAGCTTACGAGCGGCCTCAACCTGGCTTGAAAACCGCTAGCACAGAGCTGAGAAAAACGCTCGGCCCCTCTCCTTCCACCTCTGTTTGAGAGAGGCAATGATTGTTTTTATCGTTTCCAAAAATAAAAGAAAGGAATGGTCAAGCGACACCTCTGATAGTTGACCTCCCCTCAGGTCCTCATTTAACGGAGTCACTTGCACTTCGAAGCTTTCGAAGGCGTGAGGGAAGAGTCGTTTGATCCCCAACCAATCAACAACAAGATTTCCAACAACAGACGGCTCATTTTCAGGATTCCAAATCCGACTGATTTCGGCTTGTCAGAATGCGTTTCTATGACTGAAACGGACCCGAACGGTCTAATCTTGTTAATGAGGGCAGTCTCATTTCAGAGCTTTCCAACAACCGCTTCCTTTTATATCTGCTTATGTGGAGATTTGCTTCCAGTGTAGGTAAATAAATGAGCGTTCTGTTGTTTAGCTCTCGGTGGTGGTTACACCGCGAGAACAGCAGAAACTTATACTGCAGCCAAAGGAGAATAAAATCAGATTAACGAAACATTAAAAAAACCTAAGCATTTTACACTCTTACTCCCTTAGCAGCCAATGCATATTATATACTACAAATATATATAAAACAACAAAAATAGGTTCAAGTCTTCAAGTTCTTTAAATACATTATATTCGAACGTCTAATTTCGACCTTCCGAGACTTTCACACATGTTTACACCCCAAGCAGTGCAATTTCTCTGAAAAACAAAACAAACAAAAAAACTACCGCTAAGGGTTTTCCATTTTAGCCATTAGCGTCACCTAAAAGCACTGATCTAGTTGCCTTTTTGGTCATGTTTTAATGCAAGCATACCATTACCTCTTACAGTGTTACGTGAGCACAGGTTCAACCGTATCTTTTACAGACAAGCGTGGTGCTTTAAGACCATCATCTTCATCGCGTCAATCCGGACGCTTACTTGGGGAGGAGAGGAGGCCATTTTTACTTCATTTAAACCATTGACTCTCACCAAAAATAAAAATATTAGTCCGATAAAATAATTCAAAAGGAAAAACAAAAAAAAAAGAGAGAGAGAAACAATTGGAAAACAACAACAACAAAAAAAATCCCTCTTGGCAAAAAGAGAGAAAAGAATCCACATTTAGGAACATTCCAATTCCCAGCCAGCAATTCTCTCCCAGCTCTGAGCCGAGAGGCACCGATTGGCTTTCCAGCATTCACCCAACAGTGTTCTGATCCAGATCTCCCCCAGTCTGCTTTGAGCAGGATCACCAAACTCCACTGCAAACCTAGGCAATGGCAACAACTGCAGTTTGTGATTAAAGATTTCCCAGTCGCTCTTTAGATCGGCCAGGCCTGTCTCTTCTTATCTGTAAACAGGGAGGCGGATGTGTGCATGCTGGTGGTCCAATAGTCTCGGCACAGACACGGTCTCGTATCCCTTCCCCAACATCTGCTCCTTGATGCAGGGAGGATGGATGTCATTGATCAGGTATTCCAGCGACTGCAGACTGCTGCTCAGCACTGACGTGTTACATATACTCTTACTGGGCAAACTGCAGCACAGACCACCCGTGCTGTCTATGGCCGGGTGGTGGTGGTGGTGATGGTGGTGGTGGGGGTGATGGTGAGGGTGCTGGTGAGGGTGAGGGAACCCCAGCTCCCTGTGTCCCGTCACTGGTCCAGCTGTGGTCGTCGCTCCCGGCAGCTCCTGTGGGTTGTAGCAGTCGCTGTCCGGCGTCACCAGAACGCTGTTCCACGGCGGCGCAAAGTACTGGCCCACAGAAAAGTTCCCATGCATCCCCACACAGTTCAAAGGGGAGGAGCTGACCTTTTCCAGCCCGCCCCCGCCGCTCGTGCTGGCCGTCATCGGGTAGCCTCTGGAGGAGGACACCTGCGCCCCTCCGAGCATGATGGAGCCTCCGGGGACGCAGGTTTCGGGCGACTTGCTGACAGCGCCACCGCCTCCGCTCCCTCCGCTGTACATCCTCAAAACCGCCTGCTGCTGCTGCTGCTGCTTCTGCCACAGGAGGTAGTCCATACCTTCGGGATACTTCATTGCGTCGCTGTTCACCGTCCCTGAATAGGCCATGTTTCCCTGCGGAGCCACACTAGTGACGTAAGTCCCCCCTGAGGAGTTAGCGGTGCCCGGTTTGGACGGGCTGGGGTTCGGAGGGCCCGTCGACGCCCCGTTCTGACACACCTGCTGCAGAGCCTGGGCCTGGCAGTGCTGGTTGATCTGGTAAATGATGCTCTGGATGGAGGGAAGATTCGACTGAGGAGGGAGGCTCAAACCTCGGCCCCCCGCAACAGGGATCACAGAGCCGGCCACAGTGACGTTCGGGGGGACTGCCAGAGTGGTGGCCTCTGGCGGTTTGGGAGGCCCTGTGTGGTACACAATCTGTCCGTGGCAATGACCTAAAGTGCTGCTGTTGGGAGGCGGATAAGGAGCCACCGCTATCTGCGCCGGAGACAACTTAGTCCTCCTGCCCTCTGAGTTTTTGAGGACGCCCTTTGTGGAGGGTGCAAAAGACGATGAGGACGACGAGACCCTAACAATCGCTAGCAGTCCCTGGTATCCCCCTGTGTGTAGGTGCGGGTAGGGGCTGTAGCGCTGTCCGGTGGTGTCGTATCCGTTCACAGTCCGGTTAAGGTGCTTGTGTTGGGGGACCCTGATGTTGGTGGGGAAGATCTTGATGGATAGAGGGCTGTTGGCCGTCTTTTGCGCATAGGCATCCAGCTCTGCTGCGCTGGGGTAGCGCGGGGAAGGCATCGGGACAGTCAGCTCACCTGCAAGACAAACAACATATGTTAGAAAACCAGGAGTCAGAGTTATGGCCCACATCCTTCTGCTAAATAGACACCTTAACCACAAGAAATAAAATGAGACCTTTCCTCAATTTTCGAATACTTGCATCGTGTTCTCTCAACTCCCCATTTGGCATTGACCTTATGCACGCATGTCCTTTATTGCAGTCTTCAATGGTAAGAGAGTGTCTACTAAGAACATAATATAATATAATATATAATACTACTAATTATGCATAATTCACAAATGATGCGAATATTAAAAGTTTGAATCTCTTGCTCTCACTCTATATTCCAGCGGAGGTTTATCCCTGAATAAATAGCTCTTTTTTAACTCGAAATCAGGCACCTAAGGCATTATTAAACCAGAGCTTTATGAAATTAATTTGGCCTCTCTATTGTTCAAAATTGGGTTACCCTTGGAGACGGAAAGGAGAGCGAGCAGGAAGTAAAGAGGATAAAAGACTTGTTTAATTGCACTGACACATTTGAGATTTATAAGTAGCACCAGTAGGTCTTAGCCTTGGCCAGGCCAATTTCTCAATTATTCAATCAGACCATCTCCAAATGAGGAGACAGACCTACATTACCCCTCCCATGAACCCCTGAAAACTCCGCCCACTGGGAATCCGTAACCGGGTTTTTTCAGCCTGCACAGAGAAACTGTGAGACAAAATGTACTGCAAGAGCTTTGTCATAAAATATGATTGAGACATCCATTAAAAACTGCACTGCGAAACTGACTCGCTCCTATTAAAACGCAAAGACCCACATGTTGGGCAGGGCAGGAAATGATAAAACACCCAATAAGCCTTAATGTCTCTGACAGCAAGACAAAGTGCCCTTGTAGTTGGACTCTGTTTAGGCTTGATCGTGGTTTCGAATCAGGCCTTTTCAGAGAAACCCGGGGCTTTTGGGATTCTGAGAAAAACGAGTTGGGGAAACAAGGAGAAAGAGCTGCGAGAGGCAGCACAGAGGATGAGCGGAGGTGAAGGGCCGTGGTGAGATTGGATTTAAACGACATTATTCAGGCAATTTCATGGCTACTTAGTTCAGTGCTACAAAAAGGCAGAGGGGGAGCGGGCAAAGCACTCAATTTACAAGTGATAAATCAACTGCCACAAATGACTACCAACCCTCTCAAAAATTATATTTTAAGAAAAGTGTGCACATTTTCTGCTTGTTTTTATCTTTCGGACTAAAATTAAACTGCCACAAATGACAGTGTCAGCAAATGGTTAGAGTGGTTTTTCAGACCTCCAAAATCCAGCTGAGGAAGTTGTCACATTTCTGATTGTCACACATCCTTTCCTCTCTAGCTTCCATTAAGCTGACACAGGTCAATCACTCAAGCAGCTAAATCTACATCATCCATTGCTCTAAGCCCTTAAAATCTAATAGCGCATGGTAAAAAAAAAAAAAAGTAGCAATGTGGTTACAGAGTCAAGAAAACAAATGCCTAGCCATTAATATTTTTGAGAAAGTCACAACACAGACAGTCAAATCTGCAGAAGCAGCTGAGAAGTTATTACATTTTGTTTCAAAACCGTTAAAATCATAAATAATATAATGTACATAAACCATTTCATTACAATGAGCCACTATAAAATATTTTTATATAAAAAATGGTAACACTTTAGAATTGGTAACATTTGTTCAATATTAACTATGACTTTACTAACTATTAATAAGCCGCAAATTAAAAATGTATTGAGGGTAAGGTAGTTGTTAGGTTTAGGTATTGGTTAGGATTAGAGATGCAGAATAAGGCATAAATATATGCTTAATTGCTACTAATAAATAGCTAATGTTCTAGTAATATTTATGCTAATAATCAACTAATAGGTGTAACCTTAAAATAAAGTGTCACCAAAAATATTTAAACATTTTTTTTTATGTAAGATAAACATTGCCATAGTGCCTTATCTCAAGGAAAAAGGACCTCAAAGAAAGGGGAAAGAGAATGCCAAATAAACACTTTCTTTAGCTGCTGCACAACTTTTCCAGTGGATAGAACATATCTGCCCCATTCCTCTATCCAAAACAGTTTCATTTCATGTATATTTATAGGATGTCTTGCTTGAGTGGCCTGCCTCAGACCACAGCATTTCATACGGAATTGGAACCAGGACTCCAGAGAAGACCAAAAAAATATAAAACTGCATCCGATTGTGCTGCAGCTGCTGCTGCTGTTGTTGATATACACCTCTGTTTGGGATCACTGTCATGGGGCTTGACTCTACTTCTTCTGGGGCTGAGATCAGACAAGACTTCCAAAAATATATTCACAATACAGCATTAAAACGCTTTTATTCGAGTGCCACTATCTGAACTGTTCGGCGCAACATTTTTATGGATACAGATTTATTTATTTTTTGCTTGTATCATTATTCATTTTCCAGCTGCTATGTTTTAGGCCACAGAAATCTAAACAAACCCCAAACAGTCACCGTCTCAGACTAGCTCTTTTATGTCTAATAAGTCTTTTTAAAGCATTCCTGAGGCTACAGAGGTCTGCAGAGTGTTTAAAGCGCGTATGTTAGCTGGCATCTTCTTGGGCAGCGGATGAAAGGATGCTCGTCTCTGCGCTGTCACAGTCTAATTGGAGGTGTTCTAAATGGGTCAGATGAAATGGGGGCTGTCGAGCATCTGTCCAGCCCATGCAGGGCCAGCACAGGGGCCGACACTTTTCAACCCCCTCGGTGACAGCAGAGCCACTGCGCTTTGATGTTTCCCCAACAGCCACAGAAGGGTGGGTGGGGAGGGTGCGCGCGCGTGCGCGCGTGTGTGTGTGTGTGTTATACAGCTAAACTGACAGTTTCCTCACTTCATTGGATCCACAGAAGGGAAAAAAAAAACAGTGGATTTCAAAGAGGCATCACTGGTCCGTATGCAAATAGACAAGCCAATTTTCAGATCTCCTTTACGTAAGGAGGGGGGTCGGATCGGGTGACTCTTTGATCATCACATGGTTTAATTAAGGAGCCATGCTTTGCCATGTCACTCTCCCTTAGCCTTCTATCTCTCTCCTCCCTTCACTCCATCTCACTTCACCAAAACGTGCTAATTATCATTAAAGCGCAGCTAATACAGTTGCTGCCATGTGTTTTTGGGTGACAGGTCCATATTTTCCATTCCTAAACTGCTCTGTTGAATCCTTTCGTACAAAGGATAAAGCTGCTGTTGCTGTCTTTCTCTCTGTGGCCTGCTCTTGTTTGTCAACAGGCAAAAGCCTCCAGCACCCGACCTGCCATCAAAGGGTTTCACACTTCACAGGCCACGGGGATTAGAGGCCTTTCAGACCCACAGAGAGCTGCTCCAACCCACAAAGGCCTCTGGCTATTACAGCAGCTATAAGCACGATTGTGGAGAGAGAAAGAGAGGTGGACAAATAACTTTGACTTTGCAGCTATAGCTGATTTTTTCTAACGATTCTTTGCTAAACACTTATGTAATTAAAACCATGTCAAGGTTACAAACAGGCACACACAAAGTCTGTGCCAACTGAATGGGAACATCCAACATTTACAAAAGTTATGCACACGCTACTTCGGTGTTGATTTAATAAATAGTTTGCCCTATTAATTGCTCTTGTAGCTGCCAATAGTACCCATAGTTCCATTTAAAACAGGAAAGTCTGTAGATTTAGTCAGTGCTGATTATACACATCAAAAAATCAAGTAAAAATGACTTGCTAGGCTGCAACTGCAACATTATATCATTTAAACTGTATTTTAATTGAATTAACTGTGCTAAGGGTAATGGGGTGCTGTCTGACGTAAAGTGGCGTGGGTGATTCAAATCAAAAGACGCATAAACCATCTACTAAAGAAAACATCTGTTGCAACTAGCATGCTATCTAATTTTTTTCCTGAATGTGGCGACATCAAAATGAAAATCTGGATCAAAACCACAACACCTTTTCACATTTTTATTGAACTAGCTCTAAATTTCTGTAGCCTATGTCACAACTATGGGAACTCTTGTATTAAATATACAATAAACATCATGTATATATATATATATATATATACACACACACACACACTTGCATTTGTGGTTTATGGGGTCTCTCCATAGGCGTAATGGTGTTTATACTGTACAGACTGTATGTGGTATTGTCCTACGCTGACCCCACACCTAAACCTACCCCTTACAGGAAACTGTGTACTGTTTTTGATGTTTTCTAAGCGTTTTGTTTTACGGGGACACAGGAAGTGTCCTCATAAACCATGTTTACGTAGTAGTACCTATGTCATTATACACATTTGTATCCTCGCAAACCATACACACACACACACACACACACACACACACATACAGATATACACACACACAGTTTATTTGCAAAAACATCCGTTTTTTATTGTGTTTTTTATGTTATCATGCTTTTATTGTGTTTTACTGTGTTAGTTAGCTGTATTTTTATTTTATTTTTTTAACCTAATCAAAATACCACAACTGCATTTTGATTGCGATAAATCAGAACACATAATGAAAAAATTGAGAATTGTTAAAAATTGAGTTTTTGCAAATATAATTATAAATATTACTGTGACAGATGACCTTGACTATATTAAGATTATTAATACAGGCTAGCATTATTATCGACTTAATATTTCTTTTTACATGTTTTTTACAGTGGTGCACATTATAACCACTCACTATTCTATTGAGTTTATGAATGCAATCGTGAGGTGTTCAGATCAGTCAGCGCTGAAACACTACAGGTTTATTGTTCAGTGCACACGTGCTGACTATATTGTGCTCATCTGTATTCTGTATCATTAACGACAAAGTGCAGATGTATGTGTGACTTAAGTGCAAGAGATTTATTCAGTGTAGACAGCTTCACTGCTTATAACGGAAGTGTTTTTTTTAAACTCACACTAGACTGAAGTCAGAGATTATGTTTGGTAATGTAAATGTCCTTTGTTTCCTGTAGCTACTTTTTGAATAACTGAGGAAATGGACACATGGACATTACAGTCATATGCTACCTGACTAAAAAGATACATTAGGCAGCTTTTAGCCACACTCTTCACTCTCAGACTATGCAGTTAAGCAATTAAATAATTACTTAAATTAGCTTGACTATGGAGCATATTGCCCAACAATGTTATACATGTATGTGCCTTTGAGCATGTATATATACACACATAGACACACACACCAAGAAGCTTAACTTTTAAACATGACTTGTTTGCTCACACTTCCCCCTGCCCAGATATTACACTAACATTATCTGTCACGTAGGCCATCTCCCGAGTGAGAGCGAGTATGAGATCTTTCATCAGCTCAGACCTGCGTGACTTATTGGTGCTCAATGTCTCTGATCACGCTTGCGAGCACAGCGCAGATGGCGTCCTGTGATAAACACAGACATTCACACCTAAACACACGCACGCACACACATGATAAACTCAATAACAGATCCACACAAGAGACGCGTTCACAGCGTGAACATGCCACAAACGCAAACAAAACATACTCCAGTAAATAGGCAGACGTGAAACCACATACACTATCACACACACACACACACCCCGGATCAGTGGAGTGAAGCGTGTTGTGGTTGCTCCTGTTTGCAATATGTATGTGTGTGTTGTGTATGCTAATGTGGGGCAGGAGTTCTAACAGGTGTCTGCATGGGCGACAGTCTGCAATGCCTCCTGGGCAAAATGCTTCACACTTGCTTCATCTCGACATGCGACAGCCTTGTACGGATTAATTATTTCCCTTGAGGAAGGCAGCAATCCATTCCTCGCTTGCTCACAGAACAGGAGCTACTGTGTGTGTGTGTGTGTGTGTGTGCTCAATCCCGCAAACACAGTGAGAGCAGGCAAACCGGATTACACCGGCCCTGTCCATTTATTGTCGATTATTCCTCTTCGCTTTACAGAAATGATCCATCGCATTCGCTGGCCGTTTTGATGCTGCATGTTTACCAGCAAACTAATATCAGCACTGTCCTCGGCGAGCACATTCAGTCATGCATTGTGCCTTTTTCCTCTTCTGGCATAAGGACAAATGATCCCGTTCTGCCAGGCACAAAGCGCTCGGGGAGGACGGGAGGGGAAGATTGCGGGAAGCGGGATGGCAGGGGGATAATTAGCGGAATGACCTCTGTCCTTAATCACTCGCGGCTGGCACCGAGTGCCCGTGTGTCAGAGCGGCAGTTCTCTAAATGCCATCTCTCATTACCGCCGACCGGAGAAGCTCTGCGCACACACAAAAACGCAAAAAGACAACAGTACCTCATCTTTGAATTTCCCTGTCACCCTGCCGTGGGCTGGAGCAAGGAAAGGCCCGGGTCAGCCTGGGCTGAGGGTGCAGCGGAAGCCATACGGAGAGCGTGCGTCCTTCACGCAGCCTGGACCGCCCTTGAGCGAGCAGGCAGTGTGTGGAGGAGGCATAATCCTAAATACTCAATTAACACTACTCTAATTAGTGTGTGCTTTGGGGGGGGGCATCAGAGGGATATGAGTGAATGTGAGTGGGAAGAAAATTGTAATTGGAGGTCCTAAAAAATGAGAATTGTCTGTGTAGGCTGCTTAAAGCCATGCAACGAGGTAGAGAACGAGAGAAAACGAGAGCGAGCGAGGGGCCAGATGTGTGCAAGCATCCTCAGGGAGGCGTCTGCAGGAAATGATGCAGAGATGAAAGAAGTTGTGACACAAAATAACTGAATATTTTCAGTGTCGCATTTGCAATTAATCCTCTCCAAAATATCAACTTCCCACGAAGAGCAGCGCAGATGACGCTGCACACTTCAGCCCTATAAATACGTGAACTGTCTTGTGACAGGACGCTTAAAAAAAAAAAGAAGAAAAAAAAAAGCAGCCTTTGAAAAGTCCGGCAGCATCGAGAGAAGGGGTTTAACAGCCGCTGGGTTTCAACAGAACAATGAACACACACAAAACCGCATCAGCTTTGGCTCAACAAATATGGGTTGTGGCAAGGCACAGATAAACAGGAACTGATTCTGAGAAAAACACACACATACACCGTCAGAAGCAATGCAACATTCAGCAGGTTCACAGCGTCCCCCCACCGCCACCTCCTCCTCCTCCTCCTCTCAAAGCCTGACCTGTTAAAGCATACGAGCGGTCAGCACAAATGCTCAGACAGGAACAGCAATCATCTTTATATGCCTGTGTGTGTGTGTGTGTGTGAAACATCTGACCCTGGCAATTTTGGGCCAAGTCCAGTTTCTTTTTCACTGTAGGAACCTGGGCTTCTCATTGTGATTTTACATAAACCGCACAATTGAGCAACAGATGGGCTGAATTCCAATTCGCATACTTATAAGTGTGAAAAATATGTACTAGAACAGAGATATGACAGTATGTAGTAAAAAGAACACATGCCAATACTAGGACAGACTGTAGTTTCATTAAACTGCAATTTCATAATATATCAGGGCTCGGAATTTATACTGTTGCATGCATATATAATATAATAATATAAAATAATAGGGTCATATCATAATGTATTATTGGGAGCATTTTAAACACTATTAAAAAAAAATCTTTTTTATTTTAAATTTCAATTTAAAAACAACCTACTATTCACATTCAGCATCTGAAGGATTTGTTTTTAGAATAGATTCAAGTTTATTAAACTTTTAACAAGCAAATTAGCTATATTAATCCATTTAACTGATTTGGAAGTGACTTCTAAGTAAGCAATGGATCTAATATCCCTGGAAAATGTAGCAGAATCGAACAGGATTGTGGGTAACAGCATTACCATAAAAATGCGTGAATGCATCGAAACCAGTCAATCAAAGGCACTGATGGATTTTGGGTGGACTGGAATGTACTAATCCAAATATTGCATAGTGTGCAGGACAGATAGTATGCAAACGGGATTGAGATTTGGCCTTCGTTAAGCACACACAAAACAGTCAAAACACAACTCATGCATGCACTCCCCAACACAAGCAGGGTTTTATGTCACTCTGGCAGCAGAATGGTTTCATAAAAGTGGGACGGGGAGAGAGACAGAGCGAGCGAGCAAGCGAGCATGAGGGGCTTCTGGTGTCGTTGTATTCTAAACAATACCTGCCTGTTGCTAATGGACGTGTCATCTGCTCTTCTCTCACACTGATTACTCAGCGATTACTAACCCAGGCCCCCAGTCGCCGTAACAACCGTTGCCGGCACAATGGAACCCTGAATGTGGCAGCTGTTTGAAGCTCTACAATTAACCCAGCATGCCTCTGTGTGCCTCTCCGGCTCTAATTGAGTGGAGAGCTGAAAGAACGCGGCTGTCCTCCCCCAGACCTCCTGCACCGCAGGCTCGGGTTCAGATCTCTTCCCCTCTCAAACACACACTAATGACAATAATAGAGCAGGACTGTGGACCTGTCTGTCCAGACCAAGAGTCCTACAGAGAGACATCTGAATATGCATAGACTGATAAAAATAGGTATGCTAACGATTCACAAGCAAGTTGTGAAAGACAAACAATGCAAAAGGTGGGATGAAGAGAGATTCGGACAAGACTTCTATTACGGGCAATAATAACTGATATAATCTCTGTCAATCAATCAGTTCATTCCAAATATTATAATAAAGAAAAACCTGTCGCCTGCTCAAGCTGTTCTCTATGCAGTGACAGGTATTGATCCACTTATTAAAAATGAATATTCCAAAAGAGGGTTTTTGGAGTGATGTCATAGATAGAAGAATACTATTTAGTTAGAAAAGAACCCTTTAGTCAAAATTTATTAGCATGTAGAACATTTGAATATTTTTTCCCCACTATAAAAACCCTTTTGCAATGGAAAGGTTTCAAGGATGTTAAAGGGGTAGTTCATCCAAAAAAGAAAATTTTGTCACTAATTACTTACCCTCATGTCGTTCCAAACCCGTAAGACCTTTGTTCATCTTCGGAACACAAACAGATATGTTTTGATGGAACCCGAGAGCTTTCTGAACCTCCATAGACAATGACACACCTGACACATTCAAGGTCCAAAATGTAGATTGGACATGGTTTTACGGGTTAGGAATGATATGAAGGTGAGTAATTAATGACAGAATCTTCACTTTTGGGTGAACTAACATTTTAAAGGTTCTTTATGGAAATATAGATGACAAACGTTTGTTTTTGAAGAGAAAATGACATTTCAGGATGTTCACAACGAACAGCCGCGCATCTATGTCATATGTCAAAGACAGAAATATGACTCATGAAAAAATGTGGTCTGTTGACATGAGGGATATAAACAATTAAAAGCAAGAAAATCAAGTGTTGAGCAGACTGAAAGGGAAAAGCCGTCCAAAATTTAATCTAATATTTAGTTAAGGCCACACTTGGCTCTGAGCTTAATCGATTCATTTCCTGCTCCGCTCGGGGTGAACTGGCAAAACATATTCTGGTTACTTAGCTAATTCCCCACAGATACCAGCGAGTACCCAATCAAAGGTGAATCTCAGAGCTAATAAGCGCAGGGGCTCAGAGTCAAATTAAAATGCACATGAATAATACACGTGATACTTGAGACCTTCTCAGAGGAAATAACATTTTAGGCAATATTCACCCGAAGACAGCGCGTGAAGTTTTCATTTGCATTACTCTTCAGTGTGACACCATTAAAAAGCCAATTCCAGCATTTTAATTCAATGAAATTGGAGATGCTCTCTGCTTGGTCTCTGTTTGTTTTTACACACACACACACACACACACAGTCCATGTCATTTTAAATGTCTGGAAATCTCTTTACTCACTCACCGCTATATACTCTGACTCTGCCTTCCTTTCCGATCGTCCTTCCTCTCCTCTGCTCCTGCACTCTCATCTATCTCTCCATCTCTCCCTCTCTCTCTTTGAGTAAGCGAGTTTCATTGGGGGTGCTTGCCGACTGGAATCACCTCAGGGCGAACACTTTATTATCTGCGGTCAAAGCGTCACTACAAATACCATTCTACACACACAAGTGTCACTTTGCATTTGTCTGCTCTCAGCCTGCATAGGGCCAGCAGGACCAGGCTGCCTGTACACACTCACACACACATACACACACACAGAGCGTGGGAAAAAACGGACAACACTGGGTCGTTCTTATACAGTACATGCTAGAATATGCTTATAGATAGAAATAGAATTTTAATCCTTATCTTTCAGTCTTTTTATTAAAAAAACAAAACAAAAAAACCCACTCTTGACACTATCAATTGCATATTTATTCTCTAAGTGCTAGCTAACTACCTTATTTTTTTCTAATCCACTTTTAAAAGAGTAAATTTTTCTATATTTTTTCAGGTCAAAAAAGTATTTAGTCAGCCACCAATTGTGTAAGTTCTCCCACTTAAAAAGATGAGAGAGGCCTGTCATTTTCATCATAGGTATACCTCAACTATGAGAGACAAAATAGGAGAAAAAAAATCCAGAAAATCATCTTAAATTTGCAAATTATGGTGGAAAATAAGTATTTGGTCAATAACAAAATTTCTTCTCAATACTGTGTTATATACCCTTTGTTGGCAATGACAGAGGTCAAAGGTTTTGTTTAAGTCTTCACAAGGTTCTCACACACTGTTGCTGGTATTTTGGCTCATTCCTCCATGCAGATCTCCTCTAGAGCAGTAATGATTTGGGGCTGTCGCTGGCCAACACAGACTTTCAACTCTGGCTAGACCACTCCAGGACCTTGAAATGCTGGTCCTTTGACAGCTATTGGTCTTGTGGCCATAGTGTAGTTTGGAGTGTGACAGTTTGAGGTTGTGGACAGGTGTCTTTTATACTGATAATGACTTCAAACAGATGCCATTAATACAAGGTAACGAGTGAAGGACAGAGGAGCCTCTTAAAGAAGAAGTTACAGGTCTGTGAGAGACAGAAATCATGCTTGTTTGTAGGTGACCAAACACTTATTTTACCAGGGTATTTACCAACTAATTCATAGATAGTTGTGATATACCTATGATGAAAATTACAGGCCTCTCTCATCTTTTTAAGTGGGAGAACGTGCACAATTGATGGCTGACTAAATACTTTTTTGCCCCGCTGTATGTATATTGCGTTACTGAGACGTTACTGATTGCATGTTGTTGCTCTTGTGTTGGTCTTGATTCAATTGGTGTTGCTTTGGATAAAAGAGTCCGCTAAATGACTAAAATGTTAAAATATATGTAATATAAACATATTATTACTAATTTATGTATATGTATATATATATATATGGATTATGATTATTTATGATTTCATAGTGTTTATAAATTTACAAATGCAATATTTAAACATGGATCTTTTTATTACAAAAACTGTTTGTTTGTTTTTTTAACTCTGTGTGTTTTTGTGGTGCTTGTGAGCTTTTTGTGTTGCTGTTTTTGTTATTCAGCACAGAACAGCTTTTCTCTGCCCTCCATACCATGGCGGAGAACACGAGGTACGAGAGATTATAAAGAAAGATGAATAAGAAATTCCCTGAGCTTGTAGCAGCGAGGGGAAGATAACAACCGCTCCACTCCCAGAGGAGAACCCCACAGACCCCATCCACACGCTCTCCTCCCAACGCCTCCGAGAGCCCCTCTTCATCATCCGCAACAGCAGCGACAGCAAGCAGCGAGCTCTGTCCTCTCCGTGCCTGTGTGGAATGCTAACCGTCAGCAGACATGTCAGGGGCATTGTGGGACGAGAACTGGGCGACTTTGTTTTCTCTCACACTTCATGCCACACGGCTCGCCGGCGAACGAAAACAGCATAGACAGAAACCAAGCAAACTGCAATGGAAAAGCTTGTACTGCACTTTTGCATTGTTCTAGTGTTTGTCAGAACCAAAGAAGTTATAATTCAAACAGCTTCCGAAAAAAAAAAACCCAAAACAACTCAACGATTCCAAACATGCTTATGCTGCAAAATAAACTCAGAATATGAGTTTCTCAATGTTTTTGATTTATCCTCCCACAGGAACATTTAGAGCTCAAAAATGTATCTGTAGATCTATAGAAGTCCAAAAAATCATCTTCCACAAAACAAACAGCAAGTCCTTGTTATCCTACGAACTGGAACTGCAGCAATCAAGTTCCCACAATAAAAAAAACACTGCTCTCTCACTCTTTTATCAATTTATGCCCAATTTAGGTATTCTATATATTCAATTATGGCATTTGTAATGCATCATGGGAGAATTTTCTTCATTCAAGATATTTCTGCTGCAAAATATTGTAATTAATTCAGATTAAAAAGCCTATGAGGAAAAAAACTGGAACCAGTGCCCAAAAAAAAAACTTTTTGTGATTCTATTTAATTTTGCAGGTATGTGTGTTAACATGTTTTATCTATGTGGTGACACCTGGCTAAAGACAAAAATTCCTCATATATCAAACATCTTTTGAAATTCTTTTTTCCCCCCATGGTCCTCCCTTTTTTCACGTCCTCATCCTGCTCGCCAACACACAACATGCCCCACTCCTCTCAGGATCTTCAAATGCCGTTTTGTAGGTGTTTCTGTGTGCTGAGATCTGATAGCCACCCACGAAGAAACAAAACATCCAACGGCCCATTTCACTTTTATACAACAGACTCGTCTGACTTGAACGAATCCTTCATGTGCGTTAGAATTTCTGGGGTCACAAAGTCACTGCTCTATCTAAATCTTCTTGGGAGAATGAGAGAGCGGAAGGAGAATCACAGCAATTTCTAACAACAAGTGCCGAATTAAAATATCCAGCTGCATGAATATCCATGTTACATACAACTCAAGCCATATTGACAGCATCAGTGGTATTTTGACTAAATAATTTGGACTCATTTTTGGAGAAACAAGCCGATGTGTAGAGTATAACACTTACAAACGATGATGTACAACTTGTATTGATGTCCAAAATATTCCTTTTTAAATGTTAATTTCTTATTGTGTGCTGATGTACTGTTCTTTGGTTGACAATTAAAAAGAACTGAAAGAACTGAGGAACAAACCGTCAAATAAAATCTCGGAGAACATCACAGGCTGCTTGATAGAGCTAAAGATAATGAAGAGATAACTCATAATGTGAGCGAGGAAACGAAAAAAAAAAAAAGGTTCAATTTCGCTTGTCTCTGATAAGATGACCTCTTTTCGACTGCAAGATTCATATCAGGAAAACTTTCAGAAACATTCATGCACACACACACACACACTTTACAAGATACGCTCACATATGCACAATGTGTGATAGAGAGACAAATCAGAAAATTAGGCTGAGATTAGGAGGACGAACAAGATTCCAGAGGAACAGATAACAGAACGACAGAACTAAGGGTGTACAGTATATATATATGTGTGTGTGTGTGTGTGTGTGTGTGTCCTGACAGGCCGAGGGAGATCTCACAGTGCGAGTTTGCAGGTAAATAGAAAAAGAGGGCTGCCTGCAGCTAGCCTGGAGCAAGTCTCAACCCTTCTGCTCTCTCATTTAGGAAACAAGGTCTCCACTGCTTCAAAATGAATATTAAACACCCTACACACAAGCGCTGGTAAAACCACATAAAGCCGTTGACCACTGAGTCATAAGCCAACATGCTAGTAAAGATTTTACTAGATGGACAAATCACTAAGGAGACTGCATTAGTGCAAACAGGATACAAACAAGATCTATTTTCATTTCCAACACTTGTTTATTTATATCTAAACATGTCTTTGTTTGCTTTTTGACAATGTGTCTGAGAATATTAGACCACAGAGACGTGTAAGGACAGGAAACAAGAAACCCAATCAAGCACGCAGAGTCTTTCATACTAATGCTTCTGATACTAATTTGCAAGAGAGGCTGTTAGCGCACACGCGCTCTTTACCCAGAGGAGAGAGAGTGTGTCAGGCAGGCTATTCTAATTGATGTTAAAGGTCCCAAAGGAGCAACAATGTTAGTTTAGCACGTCATGTACTGTCTGTCTTTCTCCCTCTCGCACACACGAACCATGTGAATATGATCTGTCCGTCTTTTATCACTAATCTCCTCTTTCATAACACATTACATGGCTCCATTTCAATAAGAGAGACAGATAAATGGATGGAGAGATAGACAGAGAGATAGACAGATAGACAGATAGATAGATAGAACAGATAGAATGCTAGAATGATAAATAGAACAATACATAGAACAATAGAACGATAAATAGAACGATAGATATGACAATAAATAGAACGATCGATAGATAGAACGATAGACAGATAGATAGATAGATAGACAGAACGATAGATAGACAGAACGGTAGAACGATAGAAATAACGATAGTTAGATAGAACGATAATTAGATAGAATGATAGAACGATAGAACGATAGAATAAACGATAGATAGATAGATAGATAGATAGACAGAATGATAGATAGACAGAACGGTAGAACGATAGATAGAACGATAGTTAGATAGAACGATAGATAGAAAGATAGATAGATAGAACGGTAGAAGGATAGAACGATGGAAGGATAGAACGATAGACAGAACGATAGATAGACAGAACGATAGATAGACAGAACGGTAGAACGATAGAACGATAGATAGAACGATAGATAGAACGATAGACAGAACGATAGACAGAACGATAGATAGACAGAATGGTAGAACGATAGAACGATAGATAGAACGATAGATAGATAGATGATAGATAGAACGGTAGAACGATAGATAGAACGATAGATAGACAGAACGATAGATAGATAGACAGAACGGTAGAACGATAGAACGATAGATAGAACGATAGTTAGATAGAACGATAGATAGAACGATAGAACGATAGATAGAACGATAGATAGATAGATAGACAGATGATAGATGATAGATAGATAGAACGGTAGAACGATAGAAGGATAGAACGATAGATAGAACGATAGATAGAATGATAGATAGATAGACAGAACGATAGATAGACAGAACGGTAGAACGATAGAACGATAGATAGAACGATAGATAGAACGATAGACAGAACGCTAGATAGACAGAACGGTAGAACGATAGAACGATAGATAGATAGATGATAGACAGAACGGTAGAACGATAGAACGATAGATAGAACGATAGACAGAACGCTAGATAGACAGAACGGTAGAACGATAGAACGATAGATAGAACGATAGATAGATAGATGATAGATAGAACGGTAGAACGATAGAACGATAGAACGATAGATAGAACAATAGACAGAACGCTAGATAGACAGAACGGTAGAACGATAGAACGATAGATAGAATGATAGATAGAACGATAGATAGAACGATAGATAGACAGAACGGTAGAACGATAGAACGATAGATAGAACGATAGTTAGATAGAACGATAGATAGAACGATAGAACGATAGATAGAACGATAGATAGA
>JAUCMS010000095.1:4178652-4193124 GCA_032357445.1 Enteromius radiatus | reverse complement strand
CCCCCTTACCTAAGCTACATACCTTCTATGTACATATCAGACAACAATTTTAAATATTCTCTCAATGCATTCTATGGAAATGAACACATGAAAATGTACACAAATATACATTGTGGCGACCCGAGGCGTCCCTGTTCTACACGGGTTACTCGTGCATGTGTGTGAAACCGACTTATGGAAAATGAGCAGATTTGTTTCAGCATGTGTTTATTTGCATACAGGTAGGTCGGTAAGGACATACACCACTGCAAATGTTTAGCTAACCTTGAGCTGCGGGCCTTAAAGCCATGGCTGAGAACCTCAGCAGTGAAGGCTGAGACTACTATCTGACAAGACTACTTACTGTAAAAAACACAACTGCACATTTTTCAGTTTATGAGTCTCAAATACTGAAAAATTCTATTCTCTACATAACATAAACCTAACATAGAACTACATAATAACCCTTGTCAGACCAACAAAATTACCCCAAAACACAGTTGTCTGGATAAAGAATTTCATGTTGTTAAAATGCTATGGCTTTGTGAGTTCCCAGCATGCATTGCAGCATGAATAAATGATGCATATCTTTGTCTTTATTTGTAAAACAGCTTACAAGACTATGTTGTCTACTTACTAGGCTAACTTGACCATTAATATTTGTTGTGTTAAAAAAATCTTCCAAGAAACAAATAACAACAAAAAACATTATTATCTTCAATGTCGATGTAAAGTGTGTTCGCTGAACAAAAAAAAGACATGTGACTTTATTCAGTGACACGGGTTAAGTGAACAACTTGAGTAAACTCCAAATGCTGTTAATATTAATAATAAGTGTTAATATTTGATTCTATTAAGAGCAAGAGCAACATTTTTTTCAGGGGAGAAAAAAACATATGTACATATTTTACATATGATATTTGAGCAATTTACTAGCACAATGATAATATAAAAACCAATTTCTTTAACTATTCAAAGAGACGATTGTATTTCTGGATCCTTGGCATCACAAAACCCCTGCAGCAGAGTGCACTACAGTGGAGTATTAAATACTATAGGAGAGGAGAAGAGACTCAAGCACAAGGACAAAAGCCAGCAGCACTCCAATCAAGGCTGCGAAAAACAAGATGTTAACTATTTATGTCTAAACAATGCCACTGTGAGTGGAGCAAAGCTTCTTGGGGCATGAAATGAATGCGATGTGAACATTTCAGGGGTCATGAATGCGCTTCATCACGCTGCCATAAAAAAGCTAACACTGTGAAAGAAGAGTTTATTGTCAAAGTTCATTTAACTCATCTTCAATGCCGTCAGTGCCTAACTACAGAGTCACATTTAATTATTCAGTCTGAGTGTTGGGTCTCATCAGAAGCAAGTAAAACTAATACTCCGTGCCAGCAATCAGCAAGACAAACCAGTTTGCTGTCGACCGCTTGTATTTGAGTCTAAATGAATCTAAAACCAGAAATAAACAAGAAATCTCAGCTCTGCTCACATTTGCGGTTGATGTGTTGCGTTGGCTCAAGACTCTTGCTGCTGTTGCAGACGGCCGAAGCGTGCTGGGGTGCAGGGTTCTGCCTCCTCTGCAGACAGGCCAGCATGACTGCGCAGACGCAGGTATGACTCTACAGACACTGGTTTGCCGAGGCCGACCTGCAAAATGAAGAAAAATGCAACTGTTAGTGATGTAGTCAGGTTAAGCAAGACGTGCAGAAATTACACTGATTTAGATAGCACTGTAGCATTATAAAAAGTCATTTGGGAACTGAAGGTTCTGGCACAAAAAATAATATTTTAAATATTGAAGTAGACAACATCATAAACAAAATGTAAATAGTGAATGTATATGATTTTTTTTTTTATTTTAGTTTTTAAAATGATAAATTAAGTGTAAATAAAAGTATTCAAAAGTTTGTGTGCTAAATAAGTAATAAATAAAGTATCAATAAAATGATTAATTTATATTTATGCTAACAGCATAAAAATAAAAAGCATGAATATTAAATGTATTAATAAAATTATACAAATATTTTTTTCAATTACAAATAAAAATGTAAGTTTAAATAGTAAAACTATAAATATCATTATAATTGTTTAAAAATATAAATTAAATTAAATATTAAAAGTATTAATAAAATAATTGTTTGTAAAATTATAAAAATTGCTTTGTATGCTAAATTAATATACAATAAATAAATAAATTATCAATACAATTATACTTTTATATTTTTAACAGCATAAAATAAAAGCATAAATATTAATACAATTATTTAAAAATGTTCATTATAAAAAAGAAGTTTAAATATTAAAACAATCAATAACATTATACTTAAAAAACTAAATTATATATATATATATATATATAATATTAAATGTATTAATAAAAACAATTACTTTTTTAAAGTGTTGTTTTGTATGCTAAATAAATAAAGAATAAATAAATGAATAATAAATTAAGTATCAATAAAATTATACAAATACATTTTTTAATTATAAATAAAAATAAAAGATACAAGTTTAAATATTAAAACTATAAATAACATTATAATTTTTTGAAAAGAATAAATAAAAATAGTTTAATACAAGTGTAAAATACAATAAAACCAAACTAGACTATGAAAAGGATCAGGAACTGCCAGATTCAAACTAGCATGTATCCGAGCACATGTGCTAACCACTAGGCAACGGCTCCAACGTGTAGACTATTTATTTATTTTTTATTCAGTTCTTCAACTCACACCTGTGAAGCACAGAAGGAGGACACACACAGACAAGTATGTGAGGTGGAGGTTTAATGCTGCTCCAGCTGCCTCTCGGCTCTGTGGGCTGAATGACAAACACACACCTGCTGCATCACATGGGAATCCAGCAACCCCGTCCTTCCTGGCCATCCCACAGCACCCATCCATCAACAGCCTATCACTTCCTTCAGTCACAAGAGGAATGAAGCACCCATCACCGCTCAAAACACACAAGGTAAGAACAAAACCCTGCGCTGACCCACCGAAACACTTCCGAGGTGTTTTTTTTAAATGATGGTGGATGTCAAAAGAGAGAAAGAGAGCCTGTCTGCCGTTCAGATGGCGACTGGAATGCTGCTTTGCCTAAAAAGGTCTCGAGGCAGTTTCCAGGAGTTTCCACTCAGAGTGTAAATGTCCATATTGTGTGTGGGTGTATGTGTAACATGCTGATGAGTCGGGCAGGGGGCAAATGCCAAGCGCACATCAGGGCCAGTGACGGGCATAATCAATCTCCCCCCGGGCCATAAATCTCTGGCTGCATTCCTGCTCTGCCTCCCTCCATCTTCGGCTCTTTCGCTCCAGAGGAAGAGGAGAAAACGGGGCAAGCTGCCAGACAGTCAACGCAGGAAACAGCAGCTCTGCTGGAGAATGTGTTATAGGACCATCTGACTCTGTTTTAGGCAGCACTGCCGCCCACCAGTCGACTAGCAAAGAGTCTAAAAGGGAAGTTCAAGGAACAATCTGTCAATCTGAACTAGTGCTGTCAAACGATTCATCGCATCCAAAATAAAAGTCTTTGTTTATATATGTATGTGTGCTGTGTGTATTTATTATGTGTACGGGTCAAAGACGTCAAGGTGTCTGCATCAAAAGATGTGTGTCCATAGAAAGCACATTAAATCTAAGTGAAGTGTCTACTTTTAGGTTTTGAAGAATAAAATGTCGACATTTGGTTGAAATCATGTTACACGGTCATTCAGTGTAACACTATATTTATGCAAAAATTCAAACAACTTGTTCTGACTTGTACATATATTTAAAAGGATAAGGAAGCATATCAAATTTTACTGTTTTAAATTAAATTAGTAAAAAATTCTTACCGACAAAAAAAAAAAAAAAAAAAAAATTAAAACCTAGGATAGTTGCAAATGTAAAAATGTAAAATTGTCATAAATTAATTTTGTTGTAAATGGGCCTGACAAAATTGTTACACTAATGGCATTGATCGTTTTCTGTAAATCAGGGAAAAATCTATAATATTTATTTTTTGCTCGTTAAAACACGTTTTAAACCTTGGGGGAAAACAATAACAATATAAAGTAGTTTTACACTTATTGTATTTATGCTTAAACCCTTTTTTGTCTTTGACCCAAATATAAATTCACACACATGCATGCATATATTTAAAAAAAATATAATATAATATATATATATATATATATATATATATATATATTCAGTAAAGCTCTCTCTATATATATATATATATATATATATATAATAAAAATTATAATATTTTATAATATATATTATATGAATAGATGTAGATGTAAATATTTACTGTATGTATGTGTATTTTATTTTTTATGTGTAACTTAATTGCGATTCAATAATTTTTGACTAGATCAGGACTGTTTTCTGCATAAATGTACTGTACTTTGCTTTACAGCACATCTGACTGTCAATTGTTAAGCGTTTACAATGATGTCCTAAACTTAATATAGACGTCAAGGTTAATTTTCACCTCTGTTTATGATATATGGAATATTACGGCTAATGTTGTGTTCGCTCCTATACGACTTACTGTGGCCCAGAAAGTGAAACGAAACTAAAATCAAACCAAAAAACAACAACAGGCCCAAGGCTAAAATTAAAACAATGCAAAAACCCTTAAGATAACACGTAGAAAGTAAAATAACACATCTTAAGCACACAGACTAAGCGGATTTTGTACGATTAATTACAGCTTTGAATGACTAAGTATTTTGAAACTACAGACAGATAAAACGGACATGAAACAGAAATGAACTATTTAAACCATAGTAACCTTGGAGAAACACATAACATGGTTTGCCTAAGTAGGTAGGACATCCTTGTTAGTCAGGAGCAGCATTTGTATCAACCAATCAGGTTTTAGGATTAAGCTTACAGCTGGGGTTAAGGGCTTGAACAGCATTCTTACCCTGATTGGTTAGGGTTCGTGGTTCAAGTAGGGTTGTAATTTAAAGCTATGTTATCCAGCACCAACAAAAGATCTAGGAACATGTACTACTCGACTAAATCAAGTCGTGCCAGAGGGCAACTGTGTAAATTACAGCTCTTCAGGTGGCGACGTGATTAAACTGAAGCAGAAACATCTTGGAGCTCAGCAAGAATGTCTGACGAGCCTTTACCACCCATCTTGTCGGTCAGACTTTCAGAGTGAACAAATCCCGAAACCGCGAACAACAAGCGAAAACATGCAATCCAAGAGTGTGCTGAAACGCTCCGTTTTATTGACACACGAAATCTGTGTTATTTAAAGATCGCAGCTCATCGGTAAACATCTCTCTCTCGCTCTCCTCAATGGCTTTCTGTCACAGCGGGGAAATGGATTAGCCCTTCCTGAGACTCTGTTTCCAAAAATCTGCATGTGAATGCAAGCGGATGATGAGGAACTCGGCAGAGAATGAGAGCGAGATCGACAAGCAACTCAGGTCTGTCTGTCTGCCTGTCAATATTTATTTATAGCAAACAGGCATGCGCTTTGAAATTGTGCAGCCACGTCGGCTAACATGTGCTTATCAATGCATTTGAATAAATCAGCTGCAAAACCAATAAAACGCATGCCATCCTCATTGTCGTCTTCATTCAAAAGCAGCATGAGCTAAGCGCGAAGAACTTGTGCGTGCTTTCAGAGAGATGAGCCACATTACATAGTTGTAGATTCTCAGATCGCTGTTATTTCGTGAAATTAGAGGCTTTATAAGCCGTGCACAGAGAATGAACCTCACGCAAACGGTACGACTGAGCTCTTGCATCACTACAAGAACCTTATGTGCTCGCATGGGTAAAACCATGACAGCATGGATTTAGTTTGATGTTATTTAGCATATGATTTTCATCTTAAGCCTTACAGCCACAGTAAGTCTCTTGGTTGGGGTAAAGGCTCGGGTTGCAAAAAGTGTGTTCAGAGAATTCAGACCTGCTACTAACACAGTACAGAAGGAAACACATTACAAATCATGAAGTGAAACTTATTTTAGTACTAAAATCACATGTAGAGATGCACATTTATTTCAGTTCTGAGTAATTCTACTTTACACGATATGGAAAACCCCATAAAAGCCCTGTATTAAAATTCGACACTACTCCGCTTAAAGTTTAATTTCGAGGAATCTAAAGATCACTTTAGCAACACTTTACTTCAAGCCTTTATGCATTATGCATTATAAAGGGTTATTAAAAGGTATAATGCATTATAATTATTCATAATGTACATTGTAACACTTGCTATAAATAATTAGAACAGCATTTAAAATGCATATCGTAACAATTTTAATGTATTAACTGTGGTTACAACTAGTTATGAGATTGCACGATGCATTTTAAGGTATGTCAGACATATGCATTAATGCATTAAACTACTTTCATAATGTGTGTTACACATAAAAGCTTTAAATAATACTTTTAGTAAATTCATTTTATTGTACAAATCTACAAATACGAGGTTTGAATCTTTGAGCTCAACTATTAAGGGAATGTAAAGGTAATTAATCTGAATGCAAAAATGCATGTGCAAATATGAAATATTACATTAAAATTCATCGCTACTGTGTCTACAATTAAAATTAAAACCTTAAAAATGAGTCCACTATTTTCAATTCTAATTTAATGGAGCTAAAGTAAAAATATCCTATTAAAACTATATATATAACTGATATGGTGCCAATATATCGGGCATTGCTAGAGTTCACTTGCTGCTAATTTTCCTTATAGGGCTAACATTTAGTTTTACACAACTGCAAGTGATCTGACTGTGATTGGGTGCCTCCATGCGGCATTTTTCTGTGAACTGACAAACTACAATACAGCTTTTTAGGGCAAAGACACACAGACTGAGACGTGCGGGTTAAGCCAAAGTACCCTGTGCATAAATCAGCTTCCGTAATGAAAGTGCTTTTGAATCGGTAACAATATACAGTTTCAGGTCGACACGCACTTAGTTTGTCTGATGCATGCCGAGATCTCTGGCGAGCGAATTAACCTCACGCTGGCCTGAGCCCCCTGAATTCTCTGAAGTGCACTTCTGTGGGAGAGCCGAGTGGATCGATGGACTGGAGAGTGAGGAGAAGGTGAGAACCAAAAGAGGTGTTAGTGAGGATAAAAGAACCTAAGACAAAAAGCATGATGGCTAAAAGTTGATTTCCTGTCTATGAAATCCTCCATTATGACCAATACAGACCGGGCCTGTAGGGAATGTGTATACACTGATGCAAAGGAGGAGGAAAGGAAAAAAGTTTGCGTTTATCTGCAAGAGACGAGGGGACGGAGAGGAGGGGGCTTCTCTTCCTAATTGAATGGTGACCTGCCAGCTCGATGTGAGTGTGTGTGTGTGTGAGAGAGAGACAGAGAGCCCCATGCAGTGCTTTTAAAAGGCTTGTGCGTCTCCCCTCTTAATAAGCCTAAACAAGTTAATCCAATCGACACACCCAGACCCTTTTCTTCAGCTTTAACAAGCAGCCACTACAGTCCCCCATAATCCCTCACACACACACCGCACCGCTGAATGGAACGCAATGAAAGAGCCCATTAGAGGGACAGACAGAGTCCCCGACCCCTTAACTTCGCTACACAGTACACACACACAATCTTAGACACTCAACACTATTATATAAAAAGCACACACACGCACGAACATGCTGAGTAGAAACAAAATCAGAAAAACACACACACACACACACGAATAATGCAACAGGACAAGGACAAACGAGGATGCAAAACACACACAAACAAGCAAACAATCCTTCAGAGAGGACGGGCACACACTCTGGGACATAAATCCAATGACTGTTAACAAGACACACACACACTGGAGACCCGGCACTTGCTAACGACACATGAATGCAGGAGAGGACGTAAAGCCCATGGAGCGCAAACAGTCCTGCTGACAACAAACAAACAATATACGCACGCGTTTCCACTATACACACAGCTTCATTCAATAGCTAGCAATATTCGCACACAATATCCACATCTGCTAAAAGCGCCGCCTTCATTGCAGGGTCAGACGTGGGTCAGCCATTGTTGCAAGCATAAGCAGATGGAAGATGGTTTATTTTGCAGCACGAAGAATGAACATAAACATATTGCAGCCAGCGGAAGATTCTCTGAGCCAAACGCGGCCTCGGATGATAATACGATGAAGTCTATCTCTGTCACCGCACGCCTGTTATCTGGAATCACACGACAGTAGCCTGCATTAATGCCGTCACGTAAATGGCTGAAGCACCAGCTAATTGACCGCTGAGACGAAATGCTGAATAATTAAGTTTGTGCGTGTGAGATTCCGTGGAAGAGCTTTCTGAAAGGGCAGTTAGTGCTGATGCATTTTCTAACCGTCAAAATGGCATTTGGACATTTTTACACTTTCCTTAATCAACCACTAGTGCAATATGACAAAAAAAGTTACTTCAGAAACAATGTCAGACTTTCCTTGTGTTTTCAAATGAAAGTAAATAGGAATGCAATGAGATAAAAATCATATCTGAAACTAATAAATGAATAATTATTTCAAGTAAGAGCCACATAACACAAAAGACTGATAGTATACGTCTATGCTACTTTGTCTAAATAAATTAAATCCAAATTAATTTGTTTCAAAAACAACCATTTTAAATGCTGCAAGTGAAGTTTGGCATCACAAGATTTAAAAATATATATATATATATATATTCATTGTGAAATTAAACCAAAGTTACGTGTGCTTTTAAATGATTACTTTTGCTAAAGATTACCTTTGCAGAAAAATTATAGCAAGCAAATGCTTTAGAATTAGATTTAGCCAGGACTAGACGTTTGCTAATTTAGGACATTTAAGAGTTTTTAGAAACATGTCTGACAAAAATGCATTATCTGTGAGCATTTTAAGACCAAACAATGGCAATGATCTATTTTAAGATATCTCAGTGCAAGCCTAGTTTATACAGCTCTTAACATTTATTTTAATCTAGGACTAGTCTTAATCCCTGTACGGGAAACTGGCCCTAGATGTATAGCATATACACACACATGTGTGTGTCAGGCTTATTTTCTTCTCACAAAGCATTTAAAAACAACCAATTGGAAAAGGCAGATTGTACAGCTCAGCCGTATAGAGGTCACACATCTAAATAAAGACAGAGCAATTAAACTACAACAATCCACAGAAAAGAGCAGCTAAACTATAAAAAGGCACATTGCTGGCCATCACACTGTTCATCACACATCTGAACTCATTCACATAACACAAGGACCCTGTTTAGGATTAACACAAACTGAAAACAATGGCCTATTATATGCACAGCACCCCCACCCCCTGAAGGCATTCATTTGTTAGTGTGAATATTCGTATTTTGTTCATTGTTTGTGCCGTTTGATCACAGCCTGAGGGGCTGAAGTCTGAAAGATGAGCCGTTGTCGGACGAGGGAGTGAGAAATAGACAAATGCATAAATCATACACACTGACGTGCAGTTATGATGAATAAGAACCTAACGTGCCATCAATAATTCAAATCCATAGAAAATAAATTATGTTAAAAAGTTTGAACCTCTATGTACAATAGCAGTGTTCTCTGAGGACACTCAACGGTATCCCAGAATGCACTTGCAGACATGCTGACCTCAATTCCGATTACCATTACCACTGACTGAAGGACAATCAATTGCTGGGAAAAATACATTTTGCGAGCACAAAAAAGTACACAGTTGCACTAGAAATGAGTT
This sequence comes from Enteromius radiatus, assembly GCA_032357445.1. NCBI lineage: Eukaryota > Metazoa > Chordata > Actinopteri > Cypriniformes > Cyprinidae > Enteromius > Enteromius radiatus. Next base: position 4,183,440 of record JAUCMS010000095.1, on the reverse strand, counting down.
GTTTTTGTTGAACTGGCCATTACAACACCCATAAAATGAACTATTACCTGAACTACCTTAAAAAGATTGGAAAGTCAGGACCTCAACCTGGAAAATAAACTGGATAGATCTATTGCAGATTCAATGGAAAGGCTTGAGTTGCAAAAGGCATGGGATATTAGCAGTGTTAAAGCTCTCAGGAAATACACTGACACTACTAATTGCTGCTTAATATTAATTATTTGGTATATTGTTGCACTAAGAGCAACCATCTGCATGTTTCATGAACATTTTAAAATGAAATCATGTTTTGGAGGGCAAAAAAAGGGCAATATTTTGGCCACCACTGTATATATCCTTTTGAGATGTAGAAAAACGCAATGTAGTTATGACCCAACCACTTTTCCATTCACTCCCACTGAACTTTCTAAGTGTAAACATGTGCACACTCGAATATATATGCTTTATCAGACATCGTTTCCTCTGAGATGATCATTTTCCTGTCCAATAATCACAGAGAGAGTGAGCGAGAGAGAATAACGGCCCTGTCCTGCACCAGTGGCAGGAAATATCCGGCACCTTCCATATCGCACAGCCGTCCTGATAAAGACCCGCGTTATCATTACCCTTCTGAGAGACATGAGGTACTGAAGGTGAGGTATGTGTGTAATTCACGTGCGCGCTAAGAAAGGAAATGTGTGTGAAATGGCAATCTTTTGATAAGTCGCAGATACTCGTACAGGAGCCTCGAAGGAAAGGGATCTCATTCATCGCAGCAGAGACAAAGCTGCTTTGCAAAATGACACAAAGCAGGTCGCTTCCAAACACACACTGACGACTCTACCTGACACACTCAGCCATGTGACTTCTCAAACCAACGTCATATTCTCGGAGAACATTAAAGCGTTTCGCGAAGTCTCCTTTTGTAGCGTTCTAAATCGCTGCTGACAGCTTGACGATCATGAGGTCAAGTGAGGCCTGAGAGATTCATCCGAGACAGAGTTTCTGATCCGATGAGGCGGAGGAACTCCACTTATTCAGCACAGTTTATCCCGAGGATGATGTCATAAAACCCTAGCACAAAAACTGCCAGGCCTGAAACCTCTCACGCAGGCACTCCAGAATAGGTGCAGTCATGCAAAACCCTGCTTATGATGAGACGTGCCCTCTGACCTTCTCTCTCTCTCTTATGGCACACACACACTCGCACACGTCCCTAAGCAGAGTTCAGCATCTTAAATTACTGCCTGCCCTTTCCCTCTGTGTGCTGCCCTCCTCTCCTGACCCCTCCGCTTCGCTGACAGGGAACTGTTCATAATTAAATGTTAATCTAAAAAAAAAAAAAAAAACCCTTTCCTTCTTCCTATCTCTCGCTTTCTCTCCCCCACATTTTTAGGAAGAGATCTAGTTAGAGCTTGCATTAGCATGAAAAAGCAGGCTGGTAATTGTCTTCACCCAGCGGAGTGATCTGTAGCTCGGTGAGCAGAGAAATCTGAGGATTAGTTAAAGAAAAAAAAAAAAAATAAAAAGGCAGCAGCTCTATCTCTGCTCCGAGCGCAGATGCTGCCCACAGCCACAGAATCTCCCGATTAAATTACACTGAGTAGAGGATGTGGCCATTGACTTCAAAAATTAAATAAAATAGACCAGCGGGAGACTAAAGCTCGACCTCCGTTTTTAACTGCCGAGCAGATCCACAAACCCTTCATCTCGCTAATCTATTAATATGCATTTCTGCTGAAAACGAGGGAAGGGATTGGGTTGGCGGTTAAACGTGGTTTCGAGATACGGCAAAGTGTATTAAAGGGGTTAGATATCCCAAAATCATGCCTGTAGGCCCTACTGCCCTCCTTTAATCCCGGGTGTCACATTTTAGCTTGTCTGCTCACCGGATTCACACTTCAAACACACATACGCCCAGAGGGGAAAAAATATTGCTCAGAGGTTGCTCTTTTAGAGCTCAGGAGACTTCGTGTTCTCAGTTGTTTTGTTCAAAGAAATAATTCATCCAAAAATGAAAATCGTGCCCTCCAGCGGAGCTCGCAAATCTCATTTGCGCATGCGCATAATTCAGACTTGAAGCATTAAGACTGTTGATGTGAGTTTGATGTGGATGATAACAAAAGTCACACCGTGCCTAAATACGAGGAACTGCAAATGAGATTTAAGCACTTTTATGTTATTTACGGGAGCACAAATTATTCAAAATATCTCCTTTTGTTTCTGTAGATGGGTAATTGATTTGCATTTTTGTATAAACTATTCATTCGTCTCAGATGTTTCTCTTAAAACACAAATGAGACACATATAAATCCAGTAGAAGAAGAGTGCTTTAAAAATACCCTAGATCAGCACTTTTTTAATAACGAGTCACAATTGGTTGCTTAGGAAGTTCACGGAAAGTGTGTAGAAAATATTATTTTAAAACAATAAAATAAAAATATGGGTTCAGAAAAAAAATCCCCATTAAGCTATGTATTAAAATAAAATGTAATATTTCAGTACAGCATTAATGAAGATAAAAATTAAAATGGGTTAAAAAAAATGTAAAAATAAAAAGGGACTAAAAAAAAACTGAATAAAATAAATGAAAAACTTAAAAAAATTATATTAATTAAAATGCAATTCAATTAAAAATATTTTACAATATAGTTGACTTTATATTTTTGGAAAGGGGGAACCTATCAACTGCATCATAATGTCTGGTTGGCCAAGGATTAGCCTACCCACACCTGACATAGATAAAACACCTAGATGGTGGTAGAACTTGATAAGTATTTGCATTCATACTTGTTGTAATTGTAGTATAGTAGCTCAGCTATTAGATCTTCGCACTTTCCATCCACTCATTTAGTCTTAATGCCACAAGCTAACGAATACATCAGCGACAAGAAAAAGCACTTCCACCTCCAAGGCAAAACTTCAGCCGGCCAATAATCTAATATTTCATAAGCTCCTTTATTTCTCCTCGCAGACTTCCTTGAGATGAAACATTTGCCCTGCAGAGCGGAGTCTGACTCGCTGTGGGATTAATGGCAGTGTCAGGCTGGAAGTTAAGGACTGGCTACTGACCTTCTATTCTGCCCAGATCTCAACGCGCAATTAGCTACATCCACTGTACCGTGGAAGCCCACAACAGAGCGTCTCGGTTTACAGTTTACATAGGAAATAACAGGGAGATTCACACGTGTCTAGAACGTCTGAGAAGACCTTGAGAAGCATTGCTCCTTTGAATTGACCATAAATAGACCGCAAGAAAGGATGTGTTTGTATGGCAAGCACAGTGTGTGTCTCGACGGTGGGGTAAGCGGAGCTGATGAGAGATTGACAGATTGAGTGTACAGGATACGGGTGAGGAGACTTTGTGTGGAGATATACGACTCCTCCTCTGATCGGCAGTCCCTGACCTTCCGATGCATGCTCCTTAACTTCCTCATTAAGCTGTCACACAGCCTGCCAAAAACAAACCAGAGCTCAAAACATATCTCCCTTCTATTCAACCGCACAACCTTCCTCCGAAAAGAAAAAAACGAACAAAAAAGAAGCAGAGACAATCGAACCGGTGGACGGCTGGATCGGTTTTCAGCATCTCAGCTTGCCCAGCCTGAGTAAATGTGCTCAATACTTGCAACGATTAAACTGGCCATCCCGTCTCGCCGTAGACAGTCTGCCTCTCTGTCCATGGCAATCATACTCTATTAGAATAATGATAAGATATCCCCGTCTCCTTTTCTTTCCCTTCCTCTGCGCCTTCCTCGCCGGGTCTCTGATAGACATTAATTCCAGTTTCATCTATAAAGCCAAGCTCATGCATATTTAACAGAATCTATTACTTTAGGATTAAATTATAAAAGACTGTCCCTCTTCAATTTTTTATAGTTTGCATAATTGGTTGCGGGGCCCAAATGGGACCTCAAAAAGCGCGGTTTATTAAGAAAATAAAAATAAAACAGGCCAAGACACACAGAAGCCACTTGAAGACCTTCAGAAGTCTGTGCACACAGTCAGTGTGGATACAAACTAACAAACAAACAAAAAGTTCAGCCGCATTAAATCTCCCTGACCCGACAGGAAGGGTTTTAATTGGTTTCCAGGGCTCAAGGGACGCCTCACAGCGAGAGGACACCTCCGTAGAGGATGGACTGGATTTCTGACAGCCTTCAGTCTGAACTGCGATTTAGATGACAAGTGAGAAATTTAGCCTAAGAAATTATAAAAGGCTGCGAGCGGATGTTTCATCATGTCCACAACTGCATAAAAGGGGCTTTTCATTTCACACTGACAGCGATTTGCAGTGACAAAGCCACCGAAAGTCATTCGTTTTCAGTGAGAGTTGGTGTTTTGCGGCAACTTGAGTGAAAAAGTTGAGCAAAGTTCCACTCAAAGCACTGCTCATGCAAAAGAGTAGAATTTCAATTAATTTAATGTTTTTACCTTTTTTCCCTAATCATTTTATTATTTTTGACTGACAGAATGATAGAAGGATCGATAGAACGATAGAGCGATGGATAGAACAATAGAACGACAGACAGAACGATAGACAGATGGAACAATATATGGAACGATAAATGGAACGAGAGAGAGAGATAGACAGAAAGATAGAATGACAGACAGAACAACGGAATGGTTGATACAATGATGGAACAATCGATAGAATGATAGAAAGATAGATGGAACGATAGAACGATAGAAAGATAGATAGATAGACAGATAGATAGATAGAATGATAAATGGAACAAGAGAGAGATAGATAGACAGAAAGATAGAATGATAGACAGAACAACGGAATGGTTGATATAATGATGGAAC
>JAUCMS010000095.1:4153300-4172514 GCA_032357445.1 Enteromius radiatus | reverse complement strand
GATTAGAAATATATTTCAGCGGCACTTGAGGTCAATTTGTACACAAGCGACAAGACTTTTGTCAGGGACTGTAGTTTTTAATGCGACACTTTATTAACAGCAAGAGTCTTTTCGGCAGAACTGCCTGCTGGTTTTGCGATGACATGAGACAGTGGCCTTGCTTTTAAAGCTCACATGATAGGTTAGACACAAAATGCAAGTGTCACTTACTATTCCTCGTACTTGTGGTTATGGCTTTGTTCAAACCACTACTAAATCATGTGTTATGGACATGAACTATACCACAAATCATATGACTTGAGGTGAGACATGTTGTTACTTCAGTTAACAATAACGCTGGTGGATGATTAAACAGATGGTAAAAATTCACAGGACTAAACTGAAGGAGGGATCAGAATGGAAGACCGTTTCCACCACTGAATAAAAAAATAAAAATGGTAATTGTTAGTATTTATCTTACAATTCTGCCTCTTTTTTTTTAGAATTGCATAATACAAACTCGCAATTCAGAATTTTTCCTCTCAGATTTGTGAGTTTATATCTACTGAGCTTAAATCTCAATTTTTTTCACACCTACAAGTCTATATCACACAACGCTAAGAAAAAAGTCTGCAAACTGCGAGTTCATCTCACTATTCTGAGAAAAATGTCAATTGTGAGTTTGTAAGTTAGACTATAAACTTGCAATTACTAACTAGAATTGCTATTTTGTATTAAGTGGCAGAAACGGGGTTAAATAGATGAGAGCCATGTCTTGAGACCAAAATAGGGTGTGCAACTACTTAAAACACCCTGGAAACCACCCAAAACACATAAGATTCAACACCCTAAAAAATAAAGATCGCAGAGAGCATTGCACACAAACATAAAAATCGAGCTTACTTTGCCTACCAGGACGTTAACTTTCATAAGCAGCATGTTTGTTCTAATGTGCCTGTTTTTTTCCACTGCTGTGCTGTTTTGCCCTTGAGCGAGGCAATGAACTCACATGATTTGCTCCAAGGGCGCCTGAACACAGCGATTCTGCATCTCCTGGCCTAAGCCCATGACCTCAGCGCAACAACCTTTTCGAAAGAGCGGAGACCACCCAGTGACCTTCCTCTACTAAAATAAAGGTTAAAGCCAGTCACATGGATTTTTCCCCCCGTGACACAGAACGGGCCAACGGGTTAGATGAGAGCGAACGAGCAGAGGGCCGGAGGGATATCAGGTAAAAACCGGGCACCCGATTTCACAATCACCTCACCATCTGCATGTTGCTCGTCTATCACTGGTTCTCTGATAGATTGGATTTCTAATATTGTGCGCGTTCAGAAAGCTTCGGTTTCTCCTTCACAAAGAGAACGAGCCCGTTATGTTCACCCCGTTCGCTTTTTTTTTTCAGAGTGGTCTCCACAGAGCGCTCTCAGATTCCAGAACACAATGCTGCTCAGGTCTGGCTCGGATTTAAAAGATTAATAGCCCTCTGTCGTGACAGAAATGCAATCGTCTGAGTTTTCTGTGACAGCAGGGAGGGGGACGCGACGAGTGTGAAAACCGAAAGAGAGAAACTATTGTCCGCGGTCACAAACGCAGCTGATGAGGACTGATTGCTATCGCTACTCTCTCAAGTTTGCCTGTCAATCAAAGCCGACGACATCAATGGGACGCATTTGAATGATAAAACGAAAAGTCACAAGCGGCAGCATTTCGCTTGTCATCGGGGTTAGCGAGCGTGTCGACGTGAAGAGGAGGGGAGGGGAGAAGTTTGCGCCGAAATCAGGTTTTGCCGTGAAGATGCCGTCTCTGCCCTTCAATCATAACACAAAGCTTTACCACCGAGCGTCTGCTTAACAATCCCCATTTCAATACCCAGCACAAGTCTGTCACTCGCACACGAGAGAGAGAACAGAATGGGCCTGGCGCTTGAAGACACGTCGTAAGTGACACTCAATGGGAGAGCTTCATGGCTCGTCTCTGCTCCATCAGCGCGGATCAATCAAGCCTTCCCCAATAACCAGCAGCTGTCACCTCGCAGGAAACATCAATCAGATGTCGTTCAAAAATAAAGACGGTAATTAATTGGAGGAAAAAAATAAAATAAAACACAAAAACAAAATGCACGAGACTTGGCCGATCCACACGGGACCAATCAAAGATATAATTTAAACATACGATGGCAACCATATGTCACGAGAAATTCAACTGGCTCCATCAAGAACTTAGAGGCTTCGTAGATCAAAAGCTCTTCAGAAACATCACTGGTCCAACATCTAGAGGAATTGATGTAAAAAGTGTATGATAAATGTTTGATGTGCAGTGGATTTGAACCTAGAGATGGGGGCCAAAGAAAGTGGGAAAGCGAGAAAGTACATTTTGAACAGCTGTTCTCACTACAGCCTCTTCCCAGGAGAAATTCTCCTCCTCTGCTCTTATTGGTCTTCCTTTCGGGCTGAAGACCTGAAAGCCCTCGGAAAACTGACTGCTTCAGTCAGTCTGACTCTCCCATCTTCTACCAACATGACTGGAAGGACGAGGAGGAAAAAAAAAAAAAGAAGGTGACAAGATGAGCGAGAGAGGGAGGGAGGGAGGGAGAAGGAGAGTGAGATATCCCTGCAGGCTCTCGTCAGTTCCAGGCCATTAGCTCTCCCTCACTGGGACTTTGTTTACAGGCGGACATAAATAGAATTCTCCTCCTTTATCTGAAGCGCCATCCTGTGCCACTGATGAGGGATGGGACTTCAGACTGGAGTCTCTCCGAGAAGCGGTCAAGTAAAAGGCGCTATGATCTAACAGCCAAGAGATAGTGCGAGTTAAGAACTGGTCACACAGGGCTCGTCTTACCGTGAGGGGGAAGAGGCTCACATTGCCACGAAACAGGGCAAAGATAGCGTCACACAACTGAAACTCGCAGATTGTGACAAACTTTGAATAATAACGTAATATCTTGAAATGAGAAACAAAAGCATTTTATTTATTGGTTCATTACAATCGTTTTTTTTATTTTCTTCTATATTGCTATTCATTACATTTTTGTTTTTAAACGAGATAGTAAAATACATTTTTCATGGACCCAAAATGCCTTTAATTTTTTTTTTAAATGTTTTATTCTTTATTTGTTCAATATGAAAAGGTTAATTTAAAATAGGGTGACCATACATGCTATTTGTCCCAGGCCAGGATATCTATTCTGCTTTTTAAAATGTTCACGAGGTACTTTGTTGTCGAATACTGATCAGTCTGAGCCATGCACTTATACGTGTATTTGCAATACTTTGACAGTAGATCCCATCTTCTCACACACCATGATTGGTCCATTCTGTACAATGCTTGCATGTTATTGGTCAAAATACTTTTTGGATTATTACCTTCAGCAAGTATGAAAACAATCCCTGGCAAGGATGTGTTGGGTCCAGAATTTATTTATTTATTTTTTTTTATTTAAAGGGTTACTCCACCCCAAATAACAATTTTGTCATTTATCACTCATCCCCATATTGTTCCAAACCTGTAAAGCTTTGTTTATCTTCGGTACACACTTTAAGATATTTTATATGAAAACCGGGAGGCTCGGGACTGTCACATCGTCTGCTAAGTATGAAGTATGAAACACATACTCCATCTGCCATCAGTGGTTCAATCTGAATGTTACGAAGACACGAGAAGAGTGTACATAATCCATTCAGAGGGTATTCTCCAAAATGCTGTGATCAGTAGACAAACAAAGCTTTTACAGGTTTGGAAAGACATGGTGATAAGTGATTACTGACATTTTAATTTTGGGGTGGAATATCCCTTTAATTTCAGTTCAAATATAATTTGATTTGTGTTGTTTTTACAAGCTTTATAGCTTTTTTATGCGTCTATAAAATGCTGTGTTATTTATAGCCCTAATATGTCACTCATTTCATAGTTTCAGTTTGACAAAATCATTACAAAGAACTGTTAAAAAAAAAGGTCAGGAATTATATACCACTACTACTTAAAAAATTAAAGTTTTCTAACCAATTTCTATTAAAAACACTCTAGAAATGCTAGAAGTTGACAGCATTACTTGGAAATTGGGATTAAACATGAAAAATCATACAGAGAAAAATTAGGAACCATCTGCTGCTCACATCTCTGCATATTATTGGTAAACAGGCACAGAGGGAGTGTGTGTGTGCGCGCATGTTTGGTATAAAAGCACAGAGCAATGCTCCGACACACTCTCATATTCCTCCGAGAGAGACAGACACACGCGCAGACAGACTACTTCAGCTACACTTCCACAGTTACTGCCCACAGCACAACCTGATTGGCCGAGACAAGCTGACAGCTGGACAGATGTTCCAGAGGAGGCACACATGGGAGGTTAGAACGTGCGCGCTGTGTTTTCAGCATGTCTGCATTCTGACTCCATGAACAGGAGAACTGTCACAGCCGGTCTCACAGACGGATCCCATGGAATCGGCGCCGAGCCGCTTGAGCGAGGGACAGGATGAGGAGACAGAACTCTAGAACACATCCAAAAATCACACCGACGTCGTCTGCAATTTCATACGGTAGTCATGCTGATTGTAATGTGAAATGCAAATCAACCAAGATGATGGCTTACTTTAAAACCAAGCGTGCATTTACATCTAATGTGTTTCTTGATGGAACTAACGGAAAATGTCAGAAATGAACTATGAACCATCAAAGAGTTCAGAACGACATTTATCAATAATTAAGCAAAAAGCTCTAACCATTATCTGTCAGTATAAAAAGTACATTCAAACCCTTGTAAACACCAGGCAGATAACAGACCAGCAAATGTGTCCAGTAAAGCATTACCAGTTCAAAGTTCTGCAAGTGTGTTTCTAAGAACTAAACAAATGCTAGACCGAGCTAAACCTTTAAAAAAAAATAATACAAATGAACATTTCCAGCAGCAGGTCACTGAAAAACTGCTTATTCCAGATGGTTCAAAGCACAATTAAGGTGTTTCCAAGCCTAAAAGAAATCAAAACTGAAATGTCAAATTAAAAGCAAGAGATCCTTGATTTTAAACCAGACTCTAATTTGGGCTTTGAGGCTCTCGGGAAGCTCCAAATTAATTTTCATCCCAACCTGGAGAAGCAAGAGGAAAGTCTTCAAAGCTGGAGAGATAATTGGCCGCACACAAATTACGCCTGAAACTCGGCTCGAGCTAAAAGAACATCAATGACTTTCGCTAGGAAAAGGCAGCATGTAAATTGGGGTCAGGCTCAAGAAGCGCACACGCACGCGCAGTCACGCATACAGCCGAGGTTGCAAATGTGGGATTTTATAAACAATAAAAACTCTTTTGAAAGCCTCTCTTGTCTACCTTCTCTGCGAGCGGAGTTAAAAACACTCGGCTTCGGGCCAAAGAACCTGCCAAACCTCTCATCTGCCTTAAGCGACGCAGGCAATTCATTAGTCCTTGGAGGGTCAGCAGTTCCACCAACTCAATCAAAATGTTAATAAAACTAAGAGTCCACAAAATGAACACAAGAAATGAGCCAGCGAGGGCAATATCGAGATCACCCCGCCGCGGTCGCCATATCAAAGGCCAAAGTTCCCTGGGAAGATGTCGTCTGGGGTTTTTAGAGTAAGCATTAACTCATCGACAAGGCAGATAAAGTCAACCAAATCAACCTGTTTGAAATGAAGCAATCAAACTGAATGACACGGCGTGATAAAAATGAATGATTCCTCTTCAAAGAGGCACTGGAAAGAAACTTGAATCATTCTTTATCGAATCAACAGCTAAAATGGCCTTTTTTTCATTATTTTTGGAGGCTTGTTAACTTTTTTTGTATTCAGAATTTTCCAAACCATGTTTTTGGCTTGTCCTGAACCACTTCACCTATAATAAGTGTTTATATTCAGACTGGTTCAGGTATTTAAGGTTGCGGAGAAGCCTGGTACCTGCATGATTCGTCATAGACATAAACAGAGAAAAGTAGTTCTGGCTACAATGTTCTTCCGCAACATGCACGCAGTTTTGTTTATTAACCACTAGACTGCCAAAAGTTACCAACTGCAGCTTTAATCAATTAGTAAAATGTGGCAAGAGCCCCGCAAAAAAAACCCCAAAACTATAGGATATAGAGTAATTGGACATGATGATGGTTGAAATCAAACCTGCAGCACATGCACCACATCTCAACCTATTTCATCATTGATTAGACTCGGAGCAAACAGTCAGTCTACGAACGCCTGGCTACTCGTACGCCTGCCCGATGAAAGACCCATTAGGCGAGTTTCAAAGGATGAGAGCGGACACATAATTATACATGACATCTTTGAGAGATAAAAGTGATTACTATGGATAAAGGGTTGGGGAGGGCGGCTAAAAATTGCTTAGCAACCAGTCATTATCCACCCCCCCCACATGCCCCGAGGAGAGAGGTGACCGTCCATCCGTCTAACCCCCCCTGCCCCCACCAGTCCAAATACAAACAGTGATAAAAAGTGGCGCAATCGCTCTTGACACACAAATAGGTTAACACAATAAAGCTGCCTATGCCCGGCTCACTCGAGGGAGGAAAGCAATTCCAGCAGCAGGCAGGAGGTAATAAAGCAGAGGTTTGGGTGTGTGTGTGTGTCCATCCAGTCTTCATCCTGGGCTCCTGTGCTTGAGCAGAGGAAGGCATGCAGAAAAGTAGACGCCCAAGGGCCTAATATCACTGTTGGTTTAGAACCTTTTGACAAGAGCAATAACACTGGCCAAGAATGGCAGAAACCCCAGCCTACAGCGGTGGAGCGCTGTACAGAAATACATTAGAGCCGTGTGCTCGCTTTGCTGTTTGCCACTGTCTCCGAACAATAACATTAACATCGGGGAAAAGCCCTACGCTCTGGCTTTTTCAATCACGAACCTATCGAAGCAGAGAGTTATTGTATTCCGACCCATCAACAATTAAACATCTATGCCTGGCAACGTGCGATACAAATCTCCAGAGTTTTTAGTGTAACGCACTGTTTTCCCAGCACACTGCGTGAAGTCGGCAGCGGGGGTGTGGGATTGCTAATCGCACACGGCCGAGGCCGGAGGCATTGTTTCCTGCAGTCGGTGGAAATTTCATTACCTCTCGACAACACTACAAGTTGACTAACTGCCTTTATGAAACGCACGGTGTGTGTGTGATATAGATTGCGTGCGTTTCAAGAGATTCGGGAGCCGTCGAAGTCACTGCCAACAACACTTTTGTTCATTGTCACCGGCTTGATTTACACAAACGGCTTTGAATGTAAACAGAACCAACTTTTGTCTTTGCGGTCACGGTTAAGAGCGTAATTAAATGTGTTAAACTTTCAACCGCACCGCATGACAAAACCCATTTTCCCTGGCAGTAAACTAAACAGGATTTGTAAACAGGTCACAGTCTAAGGCTCTCACTACATTTTAATAGCCTTAATACGTTGGAACAGAAACGCAAGCACGCAATTTCCCCCCCCCCCTACTTTAAAGACTGCCCACCACAACGTTAATAAATAAGACTCAGAAGCACAGTGGGAGTATGATATTAGTCACCCCCTCTGCCAGACAACCTCGCTCGTAAATAGAAGCGAAAACACGTCGACTGTATTCATCGTACCTCCACGAAATAATTCAGCAGCTGACTTTTCACAGCCCATTTGCTGTGTATACGTCTCTTTCAAATAACACTAAATGCAGAGGATATAGGCACGCTATTGGAAAGGCGGCTGACAGACAGACAGATGATTGGGCTTTGACTTCCAGCTCAGCCTGTCTTACCCTCCTGGGGGATTAGGAGAACTTTCCACTCCGTGAGAACACCAGGCGCTCTGTTTTGTGCTGCAGTAAGCCCATATCTCATGCATGTGTCATGTCCTATCAGTGAGCTCCATATGTTCAAACAATAACACCGTTCTGTATAATAACAGGGCTGACATAGTTTAAGGGTCAACAGGAGAGTTGCAATGATCCAAGATAAGCTATGGATTTCAAGTCGTGAGAGATGTAACACTTGTGTGAGAGCAGGCTGCAAATAATAAAACGCAGGAAACACAGACAGGCCTTAAAGGAATGATTCAAGCTAAAATCCTGCTGTCATTTATTCACACTCGTGCTGTTCCAAAGTAAATGACCTTCTTTCTTACCTGGAATACAAAAAAAAATATTAGCAAGAATGTGAGGATAATATAAAACATAGCGACGCGGTCAAGTTTCAAAAAAAGGCACAACAAATTTTTTAGACAACTTATGCACCTTATTTCAAGTCAACTGAACGGATAATGCCTCAAAATAATTTCTGAATTTAAACAATTTCAATTAAGGTAGCATACAGGAGGCAAAAATTATTTTATCTAGAAAGTGTGTCAAGATTTTGAATACTTTAACTTTTTTTTTTTATATTTAAGTTTCATTCATAAATTTGTAAAGTTCATAGATGGAGAGAACAACACATAGATGTATGCTGACTTGCATAAAACATTGTTCTTACAGTAGGTAAAAAAAAAATGGAACAGCATGAGAATAAATAAATTTAGATTTTTCAGGGTGAACTATCCCTTTAAGTAATGGTGAAACATACAGTCTAAACACCGCAGCCTTGAATTGCAACGCTGGTTTCATTACAGCATGTCACAATGATGAAATGAACCATGGGAGGGTTTGGGAGTCAGGATATTGCCCAAATATTTCGCAAAAATGGGGTAAAGAACAAAGATATCTGCAACGGCGTATAACAGAGCTGCACTGAAAGCATTTCGCTGAATTATGCTGGCACAGAAACAATAGTGAAGGGAGTACAAAGTCACTAACCGAAAACACAAAGCCGTAACTCATGGAAATTGAACTGCTCCCTTTACGAGGAGGACCAGGATGCACTATGAATTCTCCAAAAAAGTTCTTTAAAAAAAACACACTTTTCAGTCCTTCAGGAGCTTTCCCAGCATTCCCCACTGTCACCAGCAGGAAATCAATCTGCCCAGGAGGCCGATTACACAGCCGTTTGTTTTTTAGGAAGAACAATTTGCCCTTCAAAAGGGCGCTCTTTGAATACGATTCCTGCTCGCTAGTGCGATTAGCTATGAAGCAGAGAGGATGTGAAGTTGAACACGCACGCTATTTAATCTGCCGTTTTCCTCTGCACTCAAAGCCACGAAATGACAAACATGTCCACAGGTATCTCTTTCAGCCTAAGGGGGAAAAAAAAAACAGTCCTTTCAAGAGTTTAATTGCACTTTCAAGCGTTTCTACTGTTGCTCTATCTTCAATAGCACATAAAACCCAGGCCAAACTATCCAAAGCAATTTGCTAATTCTAAAGCATCAATAACTACGGAGAAGGCAAAGCTCTTCAACAGGCTGCGAAATCATCAGCATCATCATCATCATCTCCTAGAAGCTGCAGAGACGCCATGGATGGAAAGACCCCAGCTAAATCAACAAGCCCCAGCCCGGCGTCTCATCTGGATGAGGATAAAGCCGCTGAAATTGAAACCGCAGCCAAGCAAAGGTCAAGTAAACAACAACAACGCACGTTATCCTGAAATTCCATTTAGAGCGGTGCATCTTGACACCATTTCCATGCTTGGATTTTCTTCCCGACACTTTTAATCAATATCACCTACGAAAGCAACGCAGGCTGAGCCTTTTATGTAGCGACAGGGGAGAAAGGAATGCCATAAAGGAGAAAATCAAACAGCCTCCACCGCAGGTGTTGCGCGTTAACAGATGTTGGGAACATTAGCATTGTACGAGTGGCTCGGGGAACGGAGAGGGGGAGAGAGGATAGGAATTGCGGATTACCAGGGGCACAGATATAATAGCTCTTCCGGAACAATGGCACCTCCTTAACACTCAATACTCGCAGGAGGAGCTCTGTAGGAGAGCAGCGAGACAGGAGCATTCACAATCCATTCACCGCACTTTCACAACTAACAAAGACATTTTCTTTTGACACTCTTTTCTATTCTATATTTCTCAGCAGCCATGGTAAATTGGTCTATTCATTTTTTAAAGTACCAGTGATTTCAAAAAATGCACAAGATGAAGGAGACCCATTCTTGCCGGCCAGAAAGTTTAGACACTTTTTTTTTTGTTGTGGACATCAAGGCTTTCGTTTAGAACAATACCACGGGCGACAGCTGAATCTGGGACAAGGTCCGTATCAGGTCCTGCCTCACCCCACACCCACCCAAACTTGTGTTAAAATTCAACTGATCTTCAAAAGAAGACAAACAGAGTGTTTGTATGGCAATGGCCTCTTGATCGTTACCAGAAAAGGGAATTAAAGAATGCACAAATCCCATAAGCAAACCCAATATACTAGACATGTTTCCTTTACACATGGACTTAGTATCTTCCTATCAATAGGCAAACTAGCGTATGAGAACAAGGCCGTGGCCTAAGCCTTGAGAGATAGTGAGATGTTTGTACCTAATGACCCACTATTTGGACGCTCCAGAGAGATAAGTTCAAGGACCATGTCCTGCCCCATCCATCCAACTAACTGCTCCACCAAGCCCGCGGGGGTAAAGCTAAAGATGTGTTCCTTTAAAAGCTTTTTTTATTGTTATTGATTTCCAGAAAGAAAGGTTTGATCATAAGAACAGGGAAATACTAGGACCATACCAGCCGAGGCAATAGCTAAAAACAGATTAATATAAAAAGCAGGAAATTAAGGTTTTACTAATATAACAATATTCATGAGCGAAGCCCTCGCTCTCACCGGTTTTAATAAGAAAGCGGTTGAGTGATTTCACCCCATGGCCATCAATCAATCAATCTACACAGTTATCTCTATATTCAAATGAACAGCGCACGCTTCTTTAATAATATCCTAGCGAAATTAAACTATCCATCAACATCTGCGGCAGAGGCAGAAACAGTGAAACGAGTTCAACTTCATACCTCGGAAAATTCGCTCGTGATTTAATCTCATTAAGATCTTTTCCCGTTCGATACAACCGGCAGAGGCTGAATTGCACCCAAACAGCGTTTCTCCATCAAGAGAAACCTGCTGACGGTGGTACAATAAACTGAGTTTCTTTTTGGATGGCTTTCAGGCCACGAAGTCCTTCCAAATCATCTCGACATCGGTTTTCTGTTGTCAAACTCTTCGTAATTACCTCAAGTGGCGGGGGGGGGGGGATAGCTTCGGCACACAGTCTTGACTCTCAAAACTAATAACGGGTGCAAATGCGCCAACGTCATCGAGTCAGGCGTGGAAAAAGTCAACAGAAACTGACAAAAAGGAAAAATTAAATAAAGCTATGAAAAATGAGAAACAATGCTAAGGCCATTCAGTGACCTAAATATTAGACTGTACCATATCACCACCAGCTATCTCCCCCACGCACGCTCGGCTCAGTTGAGATTAGCATTATGCTGGAAGCTCTATTTGTTTAGGTGAGATCGAGCCACAGAGCTAATACCGGGCCAATTTGCTCAGCGGGTCACGGATGTGCAGCAGGAGTAGGAAATGAGGCAACTCTGGCCCCCGGAGGTGAACCTTTCCACTCGTACATCACTGAATGTTTTATTCAATAGAGTGGTGAGCATACTCCTTGACAGGTGCTGTCTCCACGGGTGGAGGGAGTCGCAGCCCTCAGAGTGAGGGACTCTGCTGGGGTAATGAGGCTGCCAGGCCCTGAGGAAGGCCACATGCTGGAGCCGAGCTAAGAGCCAGAGCCCTAAGCCTCCGGAGTGATGACTTGCAGAGTGGAACGTCCACCGTGGAGCAGGGGGCCAATCGCATTAGTCAGAGCAGCGGAGAAATGACGGGGGGCCCCGCGAGACTCAAATTGTGATGTATGGGGGGAGAATAAAACTCTTTCCTGACAGACAATCAATATGCATGCTCACGCTGGTCTAAATAGAACGTTTTTTTAATCAGCCACTTATTTTGCAACGCAAAAAATACTTTTAAGAATGAATTAATAATAAGCCTAAGTTGGGGCCACTTTGCATCAGATATTGATCGGTCAAGAGCTATACAGCAAGGATAAAAAGCAGCTGTAAAGATTTAAGGTGTGCCACAGGACTTTCGGTTGGGCCCAGCTCCTGATTAGGTAGGGCAAACGCACCCAGGGGAAAAAAGTTAAAAATGAACGCATAAACAGAGCCAAGACAAAGCTTTATTGTCCATAGTGGAATATATGATTCTTTCATAGAAAGGTTCTACGAGGAACCCATAATAACCTCTACAAAAAAAACCTTTTTGAACTTATTGTTAACTATGTTTAAGGATCCTTGTTAATCTCTGAAAGACTGTAAATAGTGGGTTAAAGTCTCTGGAAATAAAAAAAACAACATTTGTTTGGGCCAACTGACCTGTCTCAACGTCTAAATAAAACCCAGGCTGCACTTTAGTCAGTATCCAAGCATTCGCTGATTAGATTTCATGGAGATAGGATATGCAAAACATCAGTTCTTGGAAACTGCAAACGGTGCATGGAGAAGGAACAGCTGACATCCGAGTGCTGGGATAATAGCTTTACATGAAAAGCCTTCTGATGACCAAGCCCACCGTCCAAACGGGCCCTGAGCACACAATGCATTTAATCAATCAAACCTTTCACATCTTGCCACGAGCCCCTCCTAAAACTACTTTGCCGAAGCTTTTACCCAAAACATCTTACTTTTCATAAGGTCAGTCCTCCTGAGGCAACCTGAGGTTAAGTGCTTTGCTCAAGGGCACAACAGAGATAACTTGAACCTCCCTTCACCTACCAGAGCTCCAGCTATTTAAATTCGGTAGTTAGCGATTAAGTCATAAAGGAAATCATTGACACACAGTCTGCGCTGAAACTAAGACGAGGAGGTGCTGGCAAAGACTTTCGCACCTTTTATTCAGATTCTCTCGCCTGCCATCGAGTTGTAACCAGTTTTTATGCTTTGAGAGCATTCATCCTGTCAGCGCACTCCTTAAACACCCAGGGTGCACATCAAAGCGCGTCCTGGGGCCATTCAGCGCCCGACACCTCCATTTTACTGCACTTCCTTTATTTATTACAGGTAAAACAGTGAAACAAAGCTTGTATGTTCTGTCAGGGACCCACAAGTCGCCACCCGATACCACTTCACACGATTTTATGGCGACAGAAGCGAAGCGTTATTCAAATGAAGCTAATCATTGCTGAAAATCACCATCCAGGCAAACGCGATTCTGTTACCTTTCAGTCAAAGCTGCTATCATCACACATTTTGCATAATTGGGATTTTCCTTTCACAATTTAACGCTCAAAGTGAGCGCAACAATGTAGCTACATTATAATAATAAAAAAAACACTGTAATAACCACAGTAGTAACTTTGGTTATTGTTTCCGTGATAAAACTGTGGTAACCTGCTATGAACCACAGCTGTTATTTAAGAAAGATGCAATATTTTATAACGATACATAGCATTATTTTTCTTTTAATCTAATGTATGTGTAGCCTACTGCGCCTACTGATTGAAGTGCACGTCTCGAGGAGCGTTAAATTACGACGCATACTTAAAACCTGCTTAATTATGGGGAAAACAAGCATGCATATTTTTATTAAAAGACCAATTAAGGGTGAAATAATGAATAGGGGATAATATATTTACCATAAATCGCTCTGTGGTGCTGACTAGATTTCCATGCAGGTTGGCGATGACAGGACTGTGGGAACGTGAAGCGGCCGAAAAACAGACGAAGGGAAATGATGAGGGGAAAAAAATCAATAATATCTCATTCTGTCCTTAGATGAAATGGAAAAATGTATAATCCCTGGTATATTCAGTTGACTTATTATAAGTTGATTTCCTTTTCTTCACACGCGTAAAAAAAAAAGAAAAAAGTCATCCAAAACAGCTTCTCCTGCAGGATCGTTGGGCAATTTTTCCTTGCCTTTCTTTTAGGATACCTTTTTCTTTTTTAACGAATCCGGTGTTTTTCGTTAAATAGGAGACGGCGGATCAAAGTGAGGAGCTGTTTCCCAAAAAATGTCGTGTGTCAATTGCGCTCCGTTAACTGCGTTTTGAACCGTAAATGATTCCGTCGGTCAGGATTTTTTACCCGTTTACTTACTGGAATAATCTCCGAGTAAGGCTTAGTAGGAAATTGCAAACTCCAGTAAAAACGACAGCTTATTCTGCTGACACGAATCCGATAAATAAATAAGTGCTTTGCCAATTAAACAACCTGCGATTCGCAAATGTCCTTAAATCCAAAAAGCGAACAGACTTTGGCGTATACAATCAAGAGGAATGTTTTATCCTCGGCAAATACTAGAAAGCCCTGGTTGTGTTTAAGGCGATATTCCTTTAACAGGAGAGCAGGTGCAGGAATTTAATATACGCCGTTTAATCCTGGGGAAGAGAAATCACCGTTCACTTCCAGCGGTTCTCTTCATCCCCTTGCACGGAAACCTTTCGTCGCGATTTCAACTCCGCTGTCCGTTTGATTATTCCTCTGAAGGACTCCAAAGGATGCAGCTCTTGTTCGTGGCAATATCAAGCAAGAATGAATCAACTTAAATCAATAAATTGTCTATATTCCGCGTCTCTGTGATACGTTCACAGGCACTGCGCCTCACCCCTGCGCCGGGCAGCCGAGACTGACAAAAACCCGGAACGGTGCAGACTCTCGCGCCTCCAAAGACCGCCCACCAGCCAATCAGCGCACGGGGGGAATTTAAATATTCCCACGGGTCGGCCAATCATGGGTAATTGAGGGTTGTTACCACGGTGACGCTGTTAGCGTCCAAACGTCATATTAGAAAGCACGTTTATTATAAACGCTCAGGGACTGGACGTTGATCTTGTGAAACTGTGGAGACGGCGTTAATAAAGATTACAGGCCCCTGCAGCAGCAGCCAATAACTAACAAATAAAAAATGAACTATTTATTGGCATATATAAGCTATACACAGTGTTGGGAAGGTTACTTTGGAAATAGGTTACAGATTACAAGTTACCCTATCTAAAATGTAATAAGTAGGCCTAGTGTTGCTATTTCAGCTACTTTATTAAAATAATGTAGCTTAACTTATTACACCTTAGCACTTAAAAAAAAAAGTATACACTTTTTAACTGTTAATCAAATATGTAAACCAGGCAGTGTTACCTTACAGTAGTATTAAATACATATTAGCCTACCGTCAGACTTTCAACATCCAATTAAGATTATAATAATTAGATTTAAAAGCACAGCTTTGAAATCATTCTGAGGTTAAATATAGGTTTAAAACCATAAAAAGAAATACTTTAGTATATGATAGGCCTACTGTTTTTGAAATTAAATCAACTATGACAGAAAACACTCTGCTTGGACAAAAACAGTTAATCTTAAAAAACAAAGCATATAATTCATAAACCCAAATATGAAATAAAGCAGTTATCATACCATAACACTAGTCTTTCATATAGAGAAGTTTGTGCAATTTATGAAAGCAATCAATTAAATCAGCAATAAATTAGATTTTTTTCTCAGTAACTTATTACTATTGCATTTATTTTGTAATTAAATTACATAATTTTGTACCATACCTTCAACCCATGAAGGCTGTATTATTTTATCTTTATAGACTATAGCTATGTCGTTGACCTTCCCTTTAAAATTGTGAAGCTACTGCTAATTATTTAAAAAAGTAATCAAATCACATAATAATATAGTGATTGGTTGCAAGTTTGATCATTAGCTGACTTGGATATGATTTATGCATTTTTATTGTAACTCTGTGACTTGCATGCTTGCGGCCTTTTCTCGGTATAAAATGCTGCTTTCCTGCCAGTGGGAAATTATCCAGTGTAATATGACATTTGACACATTTGTTTTGTCTTGCGCATACATAATTCATCGCTTCTATGCGCGCTCATGCAGCCAGACTGCTCGCGTTCAATCTTTATTGCAAATTGCGTCCACTCTAATCAAACTTGAGCAAACACGTGAGGAATGTTAGTCGAGTCATCTGCTTATGGAATCAACAGATAAAATGCTCTCCCACACGCATGTCATAGCTGGAGCTCAATTGATTACCGATTGATTGTTCTCAGAGAGATGAGATTGAATGGTTACCAGGTGGGACAGAGTGGGATTGAGAGACAATATTAGACACACTGGTTTAGTTTTAATCATATACACACACTAAAAACTCAAAGCTATTCAATTCTATGCTCAGAGATGCAAACAGTTAAGGTGGAAAAAGGTGAGAAACGGGGGCATGCTCTACATGGATTTTTTTTCTTTTTTTTTTTTCTTTTTTTATATTTATTTTACATGCTCAATTAATTTAATAGGTACTTTTATATTAATATTACAAATATTATTAAATATTTTTACAAATATTTTTCATTACCTTATATGTCCAAAACTATATTTCCCCAAAAACATAAGCTTGTTGCAACATTTTAATCAAGACTGAATATATTTGATCAAAATCCCATATTATGCAGGTTATTTAAGACAATATTGACTGATTAGATGTCAATGCTGACCTAAAATGCAAAATGTTTGCCCTCTCTCTTCACTGTTTCCACATCCCGGCTCTCAAATACATACAATATTACCCCTTTTATACATAGTTTTGCGAACAGCAAAGAAAATACTTTACAAAATGTACTAGCAGTACATTCCCAATACACAAAAAACACCAATCTACCTTTACATAACATTATTTAAAACTGTTGTGACTAGTCTGCAACTGGCCCCGGTTCTTTATTTACCCCGTTAGATCATAGATGACCTATTCTGAGCTCAAGAGGGGTTTGCATCTATGCATGCTATTCTATTCCATAAAAGAATAGGTCCTTCATCTCTTTCAAAGCAATTTAACCTCTTCCTTAAGCTTCAGTAATTCTGACTGCTTGACATTGAAAACATCAGAGAAGGCTAGATCCTATAGGGTGATCTTATGGGGGGAAGCTGACGGCCTCAGGAAGAGTTCTGACAGCCGACTGCAGCTCTGACTAATGCCTTTCCATGCCTTTCACATCTCAAATCAGCCCAGCAGACATCCGTGGCAGGTCAGTGTGCAAATCTTTTTGTTTTTAATCAGTGAATAGTAATGTTAATACGGGGGTTTCTAAAAGTTTTTATAGAGAATGTAAAAGTCAGTGGAAGCCGAATGCTTTCTTTTCTTGTCTTTACAAACACAAATTGCTTTGTCAGTTAAAAGGCGCTCATTTTCTTTAGACAAAATCATATGATTTGCAGTAATGGAGGATATCTGGGCTAGTTGTCAGAAGTTCATAAATGGGGAAAGTTGTTTCATATGTTGGAATTTAATACAGTTTATTGATTACAGTTACTGTTTGCCAAAAATGGTCTGCTATTTTTGCACTTTACTTTGTTGTTTCAAGTATAATGATTGTTTTGCTGTTTCAGTTTTGCTTCAAAATGGAACAGTTCACTCAATAAATGAAAAATTTGCTTACAGGAATGAATGTGGGATAAAAAGTGACTCTAAACCTGACTCTGATCTATCAATTCATGTTGAGTGACGTGTAGTCGTCTTTCCATTGCTGTGGAAAAAGTCATCTGGTATTAGTCTGGAGAGAAATATGCACAGATCATCAACAAGAACTAAATAGTTCTAAATAAATATCGGTGGATTTTGATGTGAGATGCAACATGGGATAGACTAGCATGTTAAACACCTTAACAATAGATTTATTTGTGGATTATTGTGATGTTTTTATCAGCTGATTGGACTCTTATTCTGATGGCACTGAGGATAAACTAGGGAGGAAGTGATGTTAAATCTTTTCTGATGAAGAAAGAAACTCATCTCCATCTCGGATGGCCTGAGGGTGAGTACGTTTTTAGCAAATTTTCATTTTTGGTGAACTTTTGCTTTGTTAGGATTCACTGAGACAACAAGCCTCACTACTTGTCAATTAGTGTTCAGTCTTTTTCCTTTCCAAACTAAAGCCTAAAATGTGTTTTGACGCCATTATTGATGAGGATTGTACAATCTTTGAATAATATTGATCTTCACATTTCAAGACATTTAAAGTGTACCTAACATATACTTGCAATAGATCCACTTAAGCACAATCAAATATACCCCATTTTATCTTTTAGGACTTCCATACAACAAAAGTGGTACAACATTAGTTTTTCAAGTATACCAATTTAGCATACCAAAAGTACAACTGCATGCACATAAATATGTAAATGTATTTAGCATGTAAGTGCAAAGTGATTCACTAGGGAGTACAGAAATAAAAAGTGTGACTCTTTTATTATCTGTTATTTGTGGTTAAGGAAAAAATCAGTGCGTGTTTATGGGTGAAATAAACCTACAACACTGATTGATGAGATTTTACTATACAGGAAGGATGTCTCAGTAAATAGCATTTATATGACTCACCAGCTTCTGAGAGGCACAATGGCAAAATGTCCCATCTGTGATTTGGAAAAACTGCTCATTCTGACAAAACTGTCACTTGACATTTCTGCTGCATTGAGGAATTGAATCTGAACTGAAGCAACCTTCTTTTTACCCTCTTCCTTGATCTTTCCCTCTTCATCTTGTCCTCATCCTTATGTTTCAGTTTGTTCCTTTGGCGAAGTAAGGCAGTTTAATTGAGCGAGGTTCGAGTCTTCACAAACTGCAAGGTAACAGAAAGAAATCGATGGAAACAGAGGCATGGGAAAGAGAGATAACATTGATTTATCTGCCATCGATAGGGCTGGATCACTGAATTCCGCTGCCAGGTGAAACGTGTGCTGTCTGCCAACAGGATCTGAAAAGGTGTCAGGTGGTCAGAGGACACAGAAACAGAATGAGGGAGGGAGAGAAAAAGAGAGACAGAGAGAGGGAGGAAGAGAGATTGAGAGCGCGAGGGCAATGTGATGATGGAGAGCATGGAGGAGGGCAAGGGCAAATAGATATCAAGCTGAAAAAAAGAGCTGCTGATGTGATCTGATGAGATTGAGAAATAGGGAGTCGGGTTTAGGGTCACAGGTATCACACACACACACACACACACACACTGCAGGTGGCTGATGCTGCTGTGTGGCCTCAGGCACAGCAGTAAAGGTCAAAGAGAGATGTGTGTTTTCCATACAAGTCAGCAGCATGAGTGCACTTAATTGTTTATTTTGGCTAAAATTTGACTAGAAGTTATATTGATGGTATATACAGCCTGTTTTCAATATCACTTTTCAATTCATGTGTTGAATCATAATACCAAGCAAGTTGCAGAAGAGCTTTAAAATGCATGGGCATATTAAAACCCTTGTGCCTTCCTTATTTCAGAATCACACTCATGGTCCTACCGGTCTAAAATGACCGGACACCTAAA
>JAUCMS010000095.1:4125188-4137109 GCA_032357445.1 Enteromius radiatus | reverse complement strand
CAGACAGACAGACAGAAAGACAGGCAGACAGGCAGACAGACAGACAGACAGACAGACAGAAAGACAGGCAGGCAGAAAGACAGGCAGACAGACAGACAGACAGACAGACAGGTAGGCAGGCAGACAGAAAGACAGGCAGGCAGAAAGACAGGCAGACAGAAAGACAGACAGGCAGACAGACAGACAGACAGACAGACAGACAGACAGACAGAAAGACAGACAGGCAGACAGGCAGACAGACAGACAGACAGACAGACAGAAAGACAGACAGAAAGGCAGACAGAAAGACAGACAGGCAGACAGAAAGATAGACAGGCAGAAAGACAGACAGACAGAAAGACAGGCAGGCAGAAAGACAGACAGACAGACAGACAGACAGACAGACAGACAGGCAGACAGACAGACAGACAGACAGACAGGCAGACAGACAGGCAGACAGGCAGACAGAAAGACAGACAGGTAGGCAGGCAGGCAGAAAGACAGACAGACAGACAGACAGACAGACAGACAGGCAGACAGAAAGACAGACAGGCAGGCAGGCAGACAGAAAGACAGACAGAAAGAAAGACAGATAGAACGATAGACAGACAGACAGACAGATAGATTCATTCTCAATATTTAAAATTGGAGAATCCACACCACAGATATAATGATAAAGGCAAAGAGAGAAAATATATACGTTGGAATTTTTTCCAGCTGATGATTGCTAAAAACATTGACACCCAGTCAGAATCAATCCTGCTATAACGAGCTTAAAAATGTCATATTTTAAATGCGTATAGAATAAGTCGGAAGCTAATAATCTCAGTAGTTATTGTTCTTTGTATAAATGGGCCTATAGAAGAAGACAGGAGAAGAAACAACAGAAATAACACAAATAAAATAACAAAACAAAGCCCACCACACAAGCACACAAAACACAAGTCTCCAGACTCCGGAGGTCTGCGGGGTTCCACTTCCAGGCTTCCCAGTAAACCTCAAATTAAAGACTACACTAGGATGCTGCAGCACTTTCATGAAAAAACCCACATTGGGCTTTTCCACTGTGTCGTCCTCATGTCTTATTCCCTCATGAGGTGGGGAGAAAAACCTGAGTGAACAAGTGAGCATTCTCCCAGAAAATATCATTTCCTCCCTCTGTCAGAACAGCTGAAGAGACGTCTTGTTTGTGCTTTTTTCCTGTGTCAGCTGCAAGGCCCTCTTGGCGACAGCAGCCCGGGGAGAGAGTGAGAGAGAAAGCGGCTCCCCTGGGGGGAGGAGTTGCCTCGGGCCTCAGAAAGCCTATTTACGACAAGCTGTGCTTGTTACTTTCATCAAAATAGAGCACAGAGCTTTTCTTCTCCCCTTGTTTTCTTGTGCTTTTGGCAGGAGGTTGTTATTGTAAAGCACCAGGTTCCATTGTGCTTGACCAAGCAGTGAAAGTAAAGGAAGGAGGACAGTCATTTGCAAAAAAAATGTTGACTTTATGACCTACTAAAAGCTGAAATGTTGAATACGGTTCTCAGCAAGAAGCCAATACTAAGTACATACTAATTTCTTGACATTACTACTAATCAAAAAAGACAAATTCACTTTGTTCTTAACTTTATTTCACAAGTTCCCATGTCTAGATGAGCGATACATGTCTATGGGTGATAAAAGTAAATAGATTTGGCATTTCTCAAATGCAACATAGGTTGTTACCAGAGAAATTAACACAAATTCCCATAAATATTTCTTCATGAAAATTATTTTTTGTGCTTTGCATTGGCAAAATGTAAATTTAGTACTGCTTTGGAATTTTGAACTTGGAAGTTATTTTTGCATTTTATAAAATGCTAGTTTTATAACACCTATGGCATGAAATAAAATGGCCTTATATACTTACTGCACGTATATAATGACCCGGGACCACAAAACAAGTCATAAGGGTCCATTTCTGAATCATCTGATTACTGAATAATAAGCTTTCCATTGATGTGTGGTTTGTTGAGATAGGACAATATTTGGCCAAAATACAACTATTTGAAAATCTGAAATCTGAAAAGAAAAAAAAAAACTGAAAAAAATACTTTTAAAGTTTTCTCAGCAGCTAAAAATGTGCACAAGGAGTCTGAGCTGTTCTGTGTCTTCATGTCATTCCAGACAGACTGATGATGGTGAGATCAGATCTTTGGCTGTTTTCAGACTAAATCTCACCGGATTATTACAATTAATGGCAAAATGAATGTTTGAAAATGTAAACTGATATGTCCTACTGATACACTACAGAAAAAGACTATTTTTTAACTGGAGAAAATGCTAATAATTTTGGCCACCACAGTATACTGCCCTGATGGGATAACTAAAAATAGGAACATAAAACATAATTGTCATTATTTGATAAAAAGTTGGCTTTATATGTGATTTTTAATATTGAAAATTCTTTTAACGACTGAAAAGTCATCATATTTCGAGAATGACCTGGAACATTAGGGAGGGAAGAGCTGAAACAGAGGATTACACCTTATTCTTCCCCGCCAGCCCTTCCTCTCCATGCAGTCCGTCGCTCTATCTCCGCCAGAGGAGAACCTGTAATGTCACAGAGTGTGCGCAACCTTTGATCCTCAGCTGTACTCCATCAAGTTCAATTAGAGCCGCTGCTGTCCCTGGTGGCCCCGTTTGTCATCATCTATTGGCCCGCGCACATTCCACATATTGAAGGAGTGGACAGAAAATCAATAAATAGGATTGAGCTGCCGAGGCCTGCAGGGAGCCCCTCTCTCTCTCTCACTCTCTCTCTCTCTCTTTTTGTCTCTCTTTGTCTCACTCTCTATCTGTTTCTTATGGAATCTCCGCTAAAGCAATTTTCAGATCTGCTTCATCATGCCCGCCGATTTTCACCCAACTCTACACTGTTCTCAATTTCATCAGCAAGCAAAAAGCTACTTTTTAGGTTATTTCCTCACATGGTTTGATTGCATTAAGTGTGAGGCCAGTAAAATGTAATACCGTCTTTCTTGTATATTGCATAGTTTGTAAGTTTGAGTTGGAGCAAGCAAAGTGGCAAAACAATTTCAATAGCATTTTATTTTCACCATCCGTTTGTACACCATCCAAACAAACTGATCTCTAACATTAAAGGGGTCATTAGATGAAGTTGAAATGATTCTTTAGGGTCTTAATGAAAAGTCTGTAACATACTTTGGTTAAAATTAGCAAGCGATTGTAGTACATGTTGCTTTAAATGCTAATGAGCTCTGCTGACTCCGCCCCTCTGTCCCACTGGGTGAGGAGTGTTTCTCATGATACTCTTTAATTTAGTCGCAGAACTGGCTAACATTTGAACTACTCTAGCATGTTATTTTCTTAAAGGCTATTTGCAAATTTTCATAAAATAAAACCCTTGTACTCACTTTTTCTGTAGATGAAGCTGGATCACGAATGATTCGTGCAAACACAGACGCATTTAAGCAGATCGAGGGCCAGCCTTGTCAATCAACTATCGTGGGAGGGGCCTGTGCAGAACTATGTCACTCTGACAGGAATCTCAGCCTGATTTGAGGAAGGAAGTTTAAAAATAGCGATTAATTTAGTACATCTTTATGTATTTTCACAACTGCTTCTAGTGTCTTTAAAATATGTTTAAATTGTTCTACTAATGTACTTACAAGCAATTAATGTAAAATAAAATGTAACTTAATTTTAAGTCAGTTAACAATACACTTAAGCATGAATGAAATGTAATGTTTGCCTGATTTGAGGAAGAGGGTTTTAAAATAGGGATTTTTAAAACACTTGGTGAATTTTTAGCATTAAAGGATGGATGTACACACAGTTCCAACACGCATTTACTGTATGTTCAAACAACTTGTAATGTAAATTTTGTATCCTATGACCCCTTTTAATGCACTCAGACAGCTCAACAGCATCAGCTCTAGTGTGATTCTCTCCATCTCTCCTTCTCTAGTTCTCCCTCCCCTTCTGTCGCTCTTGCAGACACTTACACTCACGGTCACCCACTGCGTTTCCACAATGCAATTGCTCAGTTTGACTTCCTCTCTGAAGTGCTTCCTAGAGCGCGACCTTTCACCCTGCACCCCTGCGTGACTGCCGGCCCACACTGAGAGAAGTCAGACATAAGACCGGAGGCGTTTTTTCACCTGAGAAAATAAGAAAACGCAGTTTAATTACAAGTTTAATGGCAGAGAAAGACAGCGTTCTTTGTGGAAAAGAAGTGCACTTAAGTATACTTTTATAAGCTGTATTTGTTGCAGAAATAATATACTTTAAAATAACACACATAAGTGCAAATTAAATTGTTATTTTCGACACTTAAATACACTGTATCAGTGATTAACTTCAAATGTATCACCTTTTAAAGTGATATTAAATGCAATAAGATTGATGTTTTTACTTTCACCATTGCTTCTAGTGTCTTTAAAATATGTTTAAATTGTTCTACTTATGGACTGACAAGCAGTTAATGTTAACTAAAGCGCTTAAACTTAAGCGTAAATTAAATGTAATGTTTTTGACCACCTAAATGCATGTTGTTTGTAATTGATTTCAAATATATTACAGTTTAAAATGACGTTAAATGCACTTACTGTATATGTACTTTGAAAATATGGTAAATATATTTCTGAATAAGCAATTAATGTGAACTTAAATACACTTAAATGTGCTTACATGCTTGAAATTGCTAGAAGTTGTGCTGATTTTTAATACATTTATGGGGATTACAAACTTGACACCTTTATGAATAAAAAAAAAAATACAGAAGGTCTCTAGAGAAACAGCAAATGCATGTGAAACGCTATTAAAGAGTGACAGAATGACGCTTTAAAATCTACCTGAAGGACACTTAACTCTTTTTAAAAGCTGCAAGGAAAACAAAAAAGGTTTATATTATCCACCTAAATGCTCTCGTTCTTTCTCTCTCTTTCACACACACACACACACACACACACACACAATAATTTCATCAGTGCAGGTGCACAAAATGCTCCCCCGAGGTCCCCCTGTATCCCCGCTGACACAACTCTCTCCTATTTCACCTGGAGGAAAAGTGACGAAGCCACTCAAGGTCAGCGACTCCTTGACAACCGCTCCATCTGCAAGGTATTATCATTTCATTACCTGCCTGCGTCAAAAGGCCCTGCTGTTT
Organism: Enteromius radiatus; assembly: GCA_032357445.1. Classification (NCBI taxonomy): domain Eukaryota; kingdom Metazoa; phylum Chordata; class Actinopteri; order Cypriniformes; family Cyprinidae; genus Enteromius; species Enteromius radiatus. The sequence continues at coordinate 4,131,981 of JAUCMS010000095.1, read as the reverse complement.
TCCCCGAGATTCCATCGCCATAGTAACTATTGATTTATTGTTTGTTAGAGGCCAGTCATTCCTGGATGATTAGCTCTTGATAGCGCCATATGACAAACAGCTGCTCTTTGAGCCAGAGAGCTTGTTGTTGTTGCTGCGTTTGTGTACGTGCACGTGCTCGAACACCCCAGAGGCGCCCACCCTGAAGCTCACTTTGTCTGTTTTGATAGACAGGGAAGCATGGGGCTGACTGGACCCGAGTGGAGACGGCTCTCCGTGAAACGCGTCAAGTTCTCGGTGGACCTCTGTGGTACACACAGCCGGGCACTGGTTTGTCAAGTAGAGTTTGATAACTTCAGTTTTCCTCCAGAAAGCTGCATAAACGGATAAGAAACCCCCTCCACCCTGCCGCCCACCCTCCGAGGCAGCAGGATCTATAAAGCCCTCCATCAAAATCAGCTCACCTCCTTTACGAGAGCATTAATCACCGCTCTCTGCTCTTCAAAGCACCTTCACGATGCCGCTGTGCTGTCTTCAGCCCCACGCTGCCCGGCCCAGCTCCACTGTTTATCTCTGGAGTGATGAAGAGAGAACGAAAGCACAAACACTACTTGTCACATTAGAGAAATTTTGCATGCAAAAAATGTCTATTGTGTATTGTTTAGTAGCGTAATGATGTATGGAGCACAGCTCGCACTGAAGTTACTGCAACTAAGCAGTTCTTTGCTGGTCAATGCAGCAAATTTGAGTGACCAAAGCCATTGTGAGATCTATGGGGAATTTTTGCTATGATTTGAAATTTAAAATGAAATAACTGGATTTCGTCTATGAAAACAATTAAAATGATTTTTTTCTCCTTTCTTTTCAGTGAAAAGCAGTCTTCTCAAGTAATTAATTTTTTTGTAGCATGAACAAATAAAAAAAACAAATAAACCAAAAAATCCCGTCGTAGCTCATTTGAAGTCAGACATCTAGTCAGACCTTTGTATTTTTTTTTATCATTCATTGTGTGATGAGTTTTGTTACAGACTCTGCATACAGTATATCAACAGCAAATGTAATATGTTTGAAAAATCTGGGGCCGATTTAAAATGTTTGTAAATGTATTTACTTTCACTTAGCTAGGATGCATTTTAGTTAATCAAAAGTGACAGTAGTCTTTCACACTGTAATAAAAATTATATATATATATATTAAATGTAACATTTTTTCCTTTTTAACATTGATTATTGAATAGACTAAAGACTATTATAGTAATAAATTACATTTTAAAATACATAAAAATAGCAAACAGTTATTTTATATAGTAATAATTCAGAATATCGCTGTTTTATTGTAGTTTTGATCAAATAAATGCAACCTTGGTGAGTATAAGAAACTAATTGAAACAATCCTACAGCCATGAAACATTTTTTCGCTGTTGGTTGTGTGAAAGATGTTACCTCATGTGCTGTGAAATACCTTTCATTAAAAAAAGTTGTCTGCAGTAAATTTGCTCAGAATTGGGATACTGCTATTACAAAAAACAATCATCGGCGAAGAACATCCTATGCCGAAGTCGCACACACAAATGTGAGATGTTACCATGACAACTAATGTGGCCATGCTAGCAAAAGAGATTACATTTTAAACAGGAAAAAACAGATCTTGTCACATTTTGAACACTCAGTCTGAGTTATATGGCTTAAAGTCATTTTTTAAGTCAAGGAAAGTGTATTTATGATTAAAGTATATATATATATATATATGTACACTGTATAAGAATGTTATATTACGTAGTTGAGTTACTAGACCCCGGTGACCTACAGAGGAAGAAAACCCATTACTGCACTAGACGTGTATTGTTATCAGTGTCAGAAAGCCAGACCATACTTTACTTTGTGCTTGTGCATGCTGTGAAGCAAAAACTGACCAAAGCCTGGCAGCTTTAAGAGTTTTCTAAAGCACAACCGGAGTCCCATTAAACTGTGACCAATCATTGCCTCCGCTCACCCTGCCCTGTTAAAGAGCTCCATTCATATAATTTACGGCGCCTACTCTTTCGTTTTTAAAGGGAGCGAGAGAGGGAACACAGAAAGAGAGCTCTCTGGAAGACCCTGGCGAGTCCCGGCGCTGCCACTGACTTGCAGTAAATAAATTAGGCAGGCAAACGAGGCAGGTCGCGGGCTCGGAGCACAACCTCACTCAGGCTAATGACAGCCCTGGCTGCAGCCGCACCGCCCTGGAGCTAACAGGTGGAACTGCTGATATTAATGACTCCAGGTGGGCCTGCCAAGCAGGAGGGGAAACGAGAGAAAGCGAGAGATTGAGACAGAGAGAGAGAGAGAGAGAGAGGATTAGAAAGCTGAGTCCAATCCAAAAGCAATCTCTCATTCTCAGTCCTAAAGCCATTTTACAGATATGCGCATAAGAGAAAAGGCAACAAAGCAGTTGTAAATACTCAGACTAGTGTCTTTAGTCCTGTCACATCGAGGCAGAATGAGGGGTGTAATTTAGGACCGGGGTCGTTCAAATAATCCTGCAGACGAGACATGGGGTGTGTTTCATTTCACTGTGATGCTGGAAGATCTGCTTAGCATTGGCGCATTCGAAAAATAATCATTCTGCATCATTTTAGGTATGTATTGTGCATCTACCAAATATATTAATTGAACATTTGTATCTATGTAGTAAAGTATGATAGATAAAACAACAGATGGGAACTTCTAGAACTAGAAAGTGAATATGAATGCTTCTGACCCTAGAAATGTCTGACTCCCTGGGCGGTACACTTACAACTGAACTAAGGAGTGGATTGACACATAACCACGGAGAAACAAGAGACGGAGGACGGCAAATAAACGTGATCCCCTCTGCAAAACCTGTGGCAAACTGGGGCCAGTTGCATAAACTTAGCCTTCATGTTAAGACAGTGTCTTAAAGGGTTAGTTCGCCCATTTAAGACATGAAGTTGTATGCAATCCTTACTATAGTGTATACACACTGACCCACTCTGTGGTCACCTCCCTGGTCAGAGTTCTGGCCGCTGGAAGTTTTTCAAGAAAGTAGTCCCGGTTAGTTTCCGGGGCCTCAAAACTAAAATTATACGCGTTTCAAAGCTTAATTCATTTACATCACAAAAAACACTCCAGACAAAATTCATACCTCAGTTTTAATCGGCACTATTTTCTTTCCATTTCCATCGCTCCGTGCTGCTGTCAACGCACGTTCCGATCAGCTGTTCCACAGTGTTTACACACTCGAATGACAACGCCGTAAAAACTAGAAAATAACAATGGTGCGAACTTGTAAATTCCCAGGTTGTGACAGCTTTGGCTATTCTGCAGGAGCTAAAATATCCAGTATCAAGGATCTTCGTGTGTGCAGTGCTCACTTCAGCGAAGACGATTACATCCCCAACCAAGGAGGAAAAAGCAAAAAAATAGTGCCAATTAAAACTGAGGTATGACTTTTGTCTGGGGTGTTTTTTTGTGATGTAAATAAACAAGCTTTGAAACGCATATCATTTTTTCACGTAAAAACGCAGAGTTTTGAGGCCCCGGAAACTACCTGGGACTACTTTCTTGAGAAACTTCCAGCGGTCAGAACTCTGACCAGGGAGGTGACCACAGAGTGGGTCAGTGTGTATACACTATAGTGCTGGTAAGGATTGCATACAACTTCATGTCTTAAATGGGCGAACTAACCCTTTAAGAGCTAGTCTGACCAACTAGCAGTTAGCCAAGAGTAATCTGTTTTATTTTTTTGGATTCAACTACATTTTTATGTAACTGAATTTAAAAAAACTGTGACCAGTCTTGAAAAATTCAGCTGACTAACTTTTAAGACTAGTCTTAACCTTTTATGCAACCGGCCCCTGCTCTTTTCTTTTTAACAGCCTGTCTTCCTTCCTTTCTGTCTTTTTGCAGATGTGAATTGTAATCAGTGACAAGAGAGCAGTGCACATCAAACGGCAGGGAACGGCTGGGGTCTGTGCCGCCACCTAATAAAAAGCAAACAAGCGATAAATAAAAGGGAATTTTATAGAGGGGCGTCTGCAGTGGGCTGGTGGAGGGCGGTAAGGGAGGCTGTGGAGACACACACATACACACACATCAGAGAGATAACATAGAATGGCATCAGCTTTTATAAATACAATGATTCTGTGTTTTAATGTACAGCAAGGAGAAGGCTGGGAATGAAGGAGAGAGAGAAAGAGAGGAGCGGGAGAAGCTTAGATATGACAGCAGGTAATGAGATCGTTTGATGTGGCAGATGAGGGAGAACAGAACGCCAGCCACGGGCCTCTGGAGAGGAGAGAGGTGAGGGAAGACCATGGCTTTGGTTACAGATCAAACACACACTCAAACTCCACACACACACACACACACACATTGTGTCATGATATTGTGAGACCCCACACAGCCATTCAATACGCAACAGATGTTTAATCAGAATTTTATGTCAAAAAGAAATCAAAATTAAACTCTTGGTCTTACTGCAAAGTAATAATATTCTAAACATTTAGACACTTTTAGAACTATTATTATTATTGTTGTTGTTGTTGTTATTTCAGTCTCATTGAGGTAAGAATTGTAATTTAATTTTCTCAACCAGTTTATATATTTAGACTTTTATATATTTTCCATTTTCATTTAATTTTATTTTTTAAGTTTCAGTAATTTTGTTGTGTTTTGGCATTTTTAGTAGTTCTTTTTTTTGTTAATTTTTAGCTATATTTTAGTAGTTGATCAACTTTAAGTTAAAATGAGAAATTAAATTGTAATAAATGTTATATTTATTATGTATATGTATATAAATACACACATGCAGCTATATACTTCAGAAAAATGTCATTTTTATATATTAAATATATTTACTTATTATATGAATATAGATGTAAATATTTTCATATATATTTCTATATACATTTATATACATATTTATATACACATACTAAATATAAACTGAACACATAACTTTTATTTTGGATGTGATTAATCATTTGACAGAACTAATATATATATATATATATATATATATATATATATATATGTGTGTGTGTAAAAGTTGTCATAAATTGTCACAATTCCTCTTTTTGATGTAATTTGTTTCCGAGAAATCAAAATATGTGACGATATAGAAAGTTACAAATGCTATTTCAACAAGGAAGGGCTAATTTTCTCAAAGACTAACGCATATATTAATATTTTTTTAGCCAATATAGCATTCAAAAAGCAACATGCTGAGCGAACTGTCACATCTGACAGTGTTTATTGTGAATCCTTGTACTTTTGACACTTCTGTGAGATGGTCTTTGTTGAAGCTGACTTTGAAGGCCTCCGTAGAACAATAATCAAGGCCTGTCTTAAAGAACGCATGGGGATCAGAGGGAGCCGTGTTCACAGATCGAAAACAAATTGGTTTCACCTCTTCAGACAACCTCGTGCTGAAGAGAGAGTGGGAGTAGTTTTTGACATTTCGTCTTGTTTTATTTTATTTTTTTTTAAATGGGATTTGGAACACAAGAACACAGCTGTGATTCATCAAAGTTTGTTTTAGAAAAGAGCTTTGATTTATAAAGACACAAAAAGAGACATTTGACTTTCATATCTCGAAACCTGATTAGTATACACGGGAAATTAGATTTTCAAGTCAACATGAAATCAAAAAGGACCTTATTTACTTTCTTAACGCACGTTCCAGGTCTCAGAGTGCATGATTCATCAGTGCATGTTATTCCAAAGGAAAACATGTTTGTTTTCATAATCTTTGATCAAACTCTAATAACTTAATTCACCTCTGAAATTACTTTCCTTTTTGCTTTTCATCAAAGCGTTGGTTTTACATAGAGGATCTTAGTGGGTTACCCCCATTGACTAGAGGTCACCTGTGTAATCAAAATTATTTTGTGCTCAGAATGAATTATGTGAAACAAAATGCAGCATTTCATGACTTAATGAAGTTGCACTTCATTCTGTACATTTTAAACCAAAAGCTGATTTAATGCACAAAATCAAACCTGTTTCTAACACTTTGTTCACATGTGTTAGGACAAAATGCACTCACCCTCCCAAATGCATTTGAAATCCAATTCCTTAACATTTCGCTTTTGTACAAATTGACCAATGAAATTACCCAGTTTTCATTTGAGAGCGGCAGATTTACCTTGGAATCGTGAAATACTGTGAGAGGTCTCTTTCGATAGAAACCGGCCCATATAAATCCATAATGACAAGCAGACCTCCACTTTGTGTGTGCAGACCTGCACCTCACACTTAATTTCCTCTGTGTGTGTGTGCATGCTCATTGGCCATTAAGTCAGACGGGGGTACGTTTTCACCAGCCGCTACGTGTCATTTCCTCCTGTCACATGTCTGACTGAACAGGTTCCACCAACAAATCCATACTTGACAACAACAGCAGCAGCCGCAGAGAATATTCTAGATATCACAGGATATTCTGTGACAAAATATTCGCAAAAATTACAAACGTTTGACGGCTCATTTCCTTCATGTATGGACAAAAAAGAGGCTGTAAAGCAGTTTCAATAATGAAATAGGACAAATCTGTGTGTGTATAAAATTTTGTCTGCTAAATTCTTAAAAATATTTATAAACTATAAATTATAAATATTTATAAATATAAATAATGAAAAAACACATTTTATATATATATATATATATATATACACTCGAAAATATATCTTTTTTGCTGGTGGAATTTTAATATCTTAATATAAATTATGCTAAAATTTAATATATATATACAGTCCCTGACAAAAGTCTTGTCGCTTATCTATTTTGTAGAAACACCTGCTATTAACCTGACTTTA
>JAUCMS010000095.1:4081734-4100638 GCA_032357445.1 Enteromius radiatus | reverse complement strand
CTAAGCTACATACCTTCTATGTACATATCAGACAACAATTTAAAATATTCTCTCAATGCTTTCTATGGCACCTTTAAGTGAATCATTTCAACAAGGTAAAAATAAATGCATATTATAAGAAAATGAAATGATTTTTGACCTTGCATGCATGTCACCTTGTTGTTGGGGACTCCCAAAACCAAAATATGGTCCTTTCATTACCCTTTAAGTGACTTAAATCAAGTATTTAGGCTAGTTATAAAAATTCACACTAAGAGTGTGACAAAGTGGTCAGGAGATTCATTTTCAATCAGAGTGAAAGTAAAAAGAGTTCAAATTTATGTAAACAAGCAGTGATTGTGAAGGGAAGCAGTGCAGTGTTGTTGCTGTGAATTAAATGTTTTGTGGTAATTTAAAGCTAAATAACATAAAAGAAATAGAAAAGCTTGAATTCCTCCCTTCCGCATCTCGTTCTTGCATTCCTCCACCACCCCTTCTCCTCCATCAGCCCTTCTCCACCTAAATACTCCTAGGGCTCGGAGTCCGCCGCCAGCAAGCCAAACATGCTATTCTATTCATATTATGAGGAAGTGTGAACTCGTGAAAAATATGAAAATTTAGCTTACCTCACTGAAATCTATGTTTAAGCTGTACTACTTTTACTAAAATGGAAAGAAAAATAAAGCTATAAAAAAACATGAACATAGTGACAAGCATAACAAAATTACGAAAACTTAAACTTAACTGCCTAAATTACATAAAACAGCTAATACATCAATGAATAGTATGAAAATAATTTATAATAATGCTTTGCTAATCTTCTCAAGTTATGAAAAAGTTTCTGAAACATGAACATTTTAAAAACATTTGACAAACTAGAAAACATATATATATATATATATATATATTAAAATAAACATAAGTCATTTTGTCCAAGTAAAGCAGTTTGCAAATGGACAGATAAAGCCATGTAATTTTGCATGCGCTTTGCAAATGCCTCTTAAAAACATCAAACGGTGATTAATTAGTGTGCTTATGCCTAATTTGCTCCATTGGTTGGTGGAAAATGAAAAATGGTCAGTAGCATCAGTGTCTAACACATTACACCGCATCTCCATCTCCCTTTCTCCATCTCAAACACTCATCTCTCATCCTTGCACGTTCTGACAGCTGCTGAGATGCCGGTGGCCGATCAAAAATTAGAGTGGGTGTGGGCACGCCACCATTCAGAAGTGCTAAGGCCTTTCACACCCCTAATGTGTAATTAGGTGGTGTTTTGGAGCATACAGCCTTCCTCAACTGAAATTAGTGGCCTTTTATTAATCAGACAGACCAGCACAAAGGCATTCTGAGCCCCTCTGTAATCTACTACAAAATGTTTCTCTTAATTACAGAGGTGGAAAGCGGGAGCAGGGGGAGGGGGGGTTATGGAGGTGCTCTGCACAATGTGTCAATTTACGTGCCGCTATCTGAGTCGAATTTGCAGCACGGTCTGTGCAGCTGCCACACTGATAACAAATCATCTAAACTTCTCTTATACGTGTATTGATTTGCACATAAACACATACTCCCACGCACACCACACAAACACCACCGCCTAACACAAAACGTGTTGTTACTGTGCATGACTACTGATCCAAAAAACAGGTACATGAACTTGAAAAACTGATTTGAGACAAATTATTACTCTACGGTTCAAAAGGGCTAGCAGGTATTTGGATACTTTTTATTCTGCAAGGCTGCATTAAAATAAATGAAAAGTGACAGTAAAGGCATATCGAATACATTGAATAAAATCTTGCTTTTCTTGCTTTTGCTTAAGGAATACTGAAACAAGTGCTTTCCATGAAAAATATTAAGCAGCTTTGAGAATAATAATAAATTATTCTTGAGCACCAAATCAGCAAATTTTATTAATTTCTGATACTAAAAATCATGACCAATTTTGGCATCACAGGAACAAATTATTATTAAAAAATAAAAAGTTATATTAAATAGTAATAACATTTCAAAATATTACAGTTTTACTGTATTTTTAATCATTGTAGCCTTAATTAGCATTAAAAAAACAACAACAACAACAACCTTTGAACAGTAGTGTATATAATTTGAAATCTACATTATTTTAAAGTACTTTGTTACAATATATAACGCAATTGCCTGAAATGATAATCATTGCTAAATAGACTATAATCAGGTTAGATGCTGTATTAAATGTAACACAGATAAAATAGACAGACATGCAGTTTTTACAATGCCACTGGCTGTAAAACACTTTAAAAACTCACAAATCTTAAAAATTAGTCGCCAACATTTTCAGGCACTTAAGCAGAACTACAGAAGGGTCCAGTTTTAAATAGGAAAAACACTGAAACTCTTTGGTCAATTTTGAGCATGATGCTAAAGGTCTAATCAGATCTATGCTAAGCTAAAGCTAAAAGTGACTTGGAAATCGGCTGAATGGGATCAAAACAGTAAAACTCAACTGTTTAATTTCAAGTTGAAAATTAAATACAGCACTACTGACTCATGTCTATTACAGTAGATAATACTGGAGGTCCTTTTCTCAACAATCGTTAAACGAGTCACTAGTTGCGTTTATGAGAGGCATGAAAATAGTGCCGGTTTTAGTGGTGGACTGATATACCTCATTACCACAGTGAACATTATAAAATACCTGACAGCTGAATCCTGCAACGAACCAATTAGAATCAACTATTCCAGGCCTACATTATGGTAAATCTACACTTTACATGATAAGTCCACCAGCCATCACTGTGATCAAGTGGCTCGTGTGCACCTAATGACGACTATTCAGACAGCTAATGCTATGCAAGAAATCATGTTGGAGAATCTGGATGCAAAACAACTTCCTGTAATTGCCCGAGGCAAGCAGAGGGAACAGCACCCAGAGGGCCTGGCAATTAGGCACAGGAGGCATAAAAACATGAATGGTGCTGCTCGGCACACTATCTGCTGCTTTCCATTTATAATCTCTCGCTCAAATGTTCGTTTCTATCACATACGATCCATCTATATCATGTCGAACAGCGAGAAGAAATATAAGCATTATGACTGAGCACAGTAATGTGTCTTAGTGGCTTTAGACTGTTCAGCTGAATGCAGATAAAAGAGGCTTCATTCAGTTCCCAGGTCTCTGAATGCCACTCGCGGTTAAGAGGATGTTTTTCTTAGTGAGAGGAATATCAGGCAGACTCTTTCATGTTTTGTGCTCGGTGAAGGACAGACTTTGTGAGTACATCTCAGAACAGCGGCGCACAGGAGCGTCTTATCCGTGAGGCGATGCTGTCATGAAAAGCTTTTGACTGTGTTTTCAAGAATCCGAGCCCTGGTTCTAAGGAGCAGTAGGACTGTCAATCACAAGCTAGAGGTTTTTTTTTTTTTATCCTAACCTTCATTTACATCTGACACGGACCCGAGCAGCCGATGCTCTTTTGCAAAGCCATTGTTGTCAGGTAAACTGCGAGTGGTTGGACATTTCGGTGTAGGAGAGTTACACTTGGTGAGCACACTGCCACTCGCGGACCCCAGCTGACCTGTGGGACGTTCTTTGCTACCTCAAAGGAACAGGAATAACTTTCTCAAAGGAGATGAAAAGAGACATACTCTGCAGTGTATATACTGTATGCAATAATAAAGGCTTTAAAGGGCCGGAATTATGGCTTTTTGAAAATGACCGGTAATGCAGTGTGTAACACAGTTCTAAGTGCACCGTGTATAAAGTTATCGTCTCTCAAAAGAAAGAGTTGACGACTGAATTTTGTGAAATGTGTTTTGACTGAATAACATTGGCGATTACCTACAGCCAATGAGAGAGCAACACCCAGAGCTGCGGGATGTTGGGGGAGGAGTTATGAAGTTATAGAAGATAATTATCCTCCTTCATTTTCGCTGCCAATTAGCACACATGCAATTTGTATGGCAAGCTTCTTTAGCTTGCTATCATTTTTAATAATAATCCCAGTCTCACATGAGACTGACCTCACGTTGTTTCCATGTCACGTGGGTTTGGCAGTGAGACAAAGTTGTCTGCGATTCTTCCTATTGTAAAGTCATGCAGTGTGAACCCCCCTGTCACTGATCTATCATGCAGTGTGAACATAGCAGCGACTGAATACTACCCCCAGATAGTCATGCAGTGTGAAAAGATCTGTGACGTGGCTATTTTGGAAATTGTGCAGTCTGAGCTTGATTAGCTGCTTCAGGTGTGTCTGGCCCTTCGGGGGCCAAAGATACAAATGCATTCAATTCACTGCAATGGGGTATGCCTTTTTCCGGTTTGCCAAAATTTGGCGGCAGAGATTTAAGCAGTAGAGAATGAGCCTTAAAAAAAGTTTTTCTCCTGAAGCAACAAAGACAATTGGCTCAATTGGCCGGAAAATGCTGTTCAGTCTTTTCAGGTTTTGTAAAAATGGCGATTTTGTGTTTTACACAAGATGTTCGCAGGACTTGCTGAAACTTACCATTATCGACGTGCATCGCATTTGTAAGTCCTACTCCAAAGCACCTGGCAGCAAATTAGAGAACGGCTTTAAGGTGTATGCCTCCTCATATATCCATGGATATGAAGGTAAGCCTATTCTTTCAAACTTTGTGACTTGACGTTAGCAAAAGGTTCGCTAATAAACAATGCCGGTCTGTGACCGAATGTGCGTGTGGTAATGTGCTACTGTTAACAATTAAGTTGTTAAGTTGTTACTGTTAAGTTTCAGCAAGTCCTGCAAACATCTTATCGGCATTTTTACAGAACCTGAAAAGACTGAACCGCATTTTCCGGCATGACATTAGATTAGCTTTATGTGCAAAGAGCCAATTCCCTTTGTTGCTTCAGGAGAAAAACTTTTTTAAGGCTCATTCTCTACTGCTTATCGGAAAAAGGTATACCGCATTACTCAAAACAGATACGATGTCATGGCGTTATGTGCAAAGAGTCCATTAACAGATGAAATATCCACTAGTGGCAGTAAAACAGTTGATTTCAGGGGAAGATTTTATGTGGTTTCATGCACAATGTAGTAAACTCGCTCTGTACATTTCTGCTGTATGGAAACAGACAGATCTGATCTTCAAGTTAGAATACAGTAAGTTAAAGCAGCATACTGTAGATTTACCGACACAAACTCCCACTCAACTTCTATTTAAATATAGCTGTTTTAATGCACGATATTAGTCTGTTTCGTGGCCTCCTTTTCATCAAAACACTAAACTGAAGCAGCTGTCCTGCTGAGAGTGAAGGCACCATGCTGAAACGCCCCTGGAGGAACTTTTTGCTTTGATAAAGTGCCTTATTCCGAGAGCAAAGAGAATCAACAACACTTTCCTGATCATTCTTGGGTGCCTACCAAAGAGTTCGCGTGAACGAGACGTTCCCTTCAACATTACACTCCGAGGCCTGATGCACTTTGCCCTGCATAAATGTGCCACCACCAAAGCTTCCTTTGTCTGAGGTCTGACACATTACAGGATTATTTCACCCAAGTTCTTTCATCATTTCCTCACCCTCATGTCAACCATTGGTCTTTCTTTTTTCAGTGGAACACAAAAGACAACGTTCTGAAGAATATACACAATGCTCTTGTTAAGCTACAAAACAATAAAAAAGACAATACAATTTAAGTGCTGGTCTTCTGAATACCCCACTGCAGCTTTGTTTGTTTGATTTCATGTCTCCAATCGTGAGGATGTTCCAAGCTTGTAATTAAGTTATATATGGCTTGTAGGTAACACCCGGAACATACAGCAGGAAGTAAATGTCAACAATTTCATTTCTTTTGGTGAGCATTTGCACCCTGAATGTTCGGTCTCAACTAACATGATCTTCGCAAACAAACTGGTGAGCACTGTTCTCAAAAAGTCCTCTAGCTATTTTCTTCACTGTTTTACTATCAGCTCTGTGTGTGTGTGTGTGTGTGTGTGAGTGATTACTCTGACTGAAGGCCTCTTGGGAATAATGCTGAGTGAAAGCTAAAGGAGCAGTGGCACTCTAGTTTGACACATATACTCTGTGACATCTTACAAGGATAGTGGTCTAAGCCACTGCCTGAGTGAAAATCAAGACCCCTACTGACACTGACAGCAGGAACTGTGGCAGACAGATTAAACATATGCAGTCCTGAAAAATCTTGTTTTATTTATATGTCTTTAGAATAAACATAGAAATGGATTTAGTCAGGGATGCTTAAACCTCATGTTTTGTATGGGGCCTGAAAGACCTCAACTATTCACATTTCAACTATTAAGACTATTAAGGCCTACCACTAAATAAATCAATCAATCAATATATATATATATACAGTATACATATCGTGCCAACTGTTATTGTGTGTGTGTATGTGTGTGGGGGGGGTTACATTATGACACATAGTCAATCTCAAGAATCTCAGAATCACATTGATCTTACTCATTTAAGCCAGTTTTTGTTCTAATGCTAACCTGATATGAAATAATCGAACCTGACAGCCAGCAACAATGAGGAGAGTTCAGGGTTTGATGGGATCTTGTGTGATGTGTGCCATTCAAATCCACCAGTCAGCGGGGGAGACAGAGAACGAAGAAGAAGAAAGACAGGAAGAGGGAGTGAGAAAGAGGAGCGAGGGAACCTCAGGACCTTGAAGGAGATGTCAGCTGAGGGCTTGAGTCGGTCTTGCGCCTGGCTGAATAGCGGTCAGCCCCTCTGCACGCTTCTCTTCCCTGAAAGCATGACATTGCCAAAGGGGGAAAAAACATCATTTTATCATTCTGTGCCATTCACACCCTCTCTTTCCCTGTCAAACATGCCATATGTCCCCATCTCAGGGCGTCCTGCCGGCTTATCGAGTGTGACAGGGCCATTCTCACACTGCTCCCAATCACACTCTGTCTCCGGCGGGTAGAATCCTGCTCTGGCGGCACCGTGTAGTGATGGACTGTCAGGGAGAGGGCAGTGGCTTCCGCAGGGTCGCACCCCAGACAGCCAGGGAGTCCAAGAAAGACAGAGGACGCAATAAATGAGCTCGGGAGTAAAGGTGAGGCTGTGATGATCATGTGGCCCAGAGTGCAGACTCGTCATTGGAGGTGAATTACTCCAAACAGACCCTGCATCCCAATTCACATACAGTACTGTATTATGCATCTTAAATGGAAGGCAAAATTAACATATTAAGAATTAGCGCATCCTAAATCAGCCTGGATATACTTTTATCATGCATCTCTGCATGCTTTTTAGGCTAATATTGCTCACAGCAGCTGACTTTTTTGTTCCGATAAATGAAAGGGGTGCAGCTGCACAGCATGGTTTTTTTTATTGCTGGTAAGTAATTTTCAGCTAGATGCAAATGCATACATATAAACACCAGCACTAGCCTTATGCAACACAGAACTGATGAAAAGCAAAACTGCAAAACTCCAAAAACATACCTATATCTACAAATTCACTGCTTTCCGTAGCTCAAACAAACACTAGTGGCAATAAAACAGCTTTTATTGCTTTTCAAACAAATATTGATTACAGGGGCACTTGGTTACAAGTCCCATGAAACACGAGCCACAGAAGAACTCAAAATAACTTATTTCTATTCCACATTTGCTTTAACGCCATCATTTAAGTTTAGGATGTAGGATTTAGTAAAGGTGGTGCATTATGGTCAAGCTATATAAAGCATGAACCTTTTAGCACCACTCACTGCATGTAAGTACATCTGACTTAATAAATATTGTCAGATTCACATTCATCTAAAAATTGAACATGCTTTTAGCATCACTCACTGGACATTTCACAAAACGAGGAAAAAGCAACATAATATCAGTTCAGTCAGGACCACTTTGTTTGATTCAGAATACTGTAGAGGTCCTGACCTTATATTTGGCGGCAGGCAACACTGAAGGATTCAGTCCTGAGCTATCCACAGGCAAACCCCTCGAAACCTAAGCAATTGGCAGATATTTTATATGCCATAGTTTGAGTAATACAGTTTTGTGGATAAATTTGGACAGTTAATCAGTGAGCTGGACAGATGATATATCTCTTTGGGCAAGCAGTTACGTGATCATGGATCAAGGAGGAGCTGGGGATGGAGGAGGGTAAGAATGGATGAATGGGTGCCGTCAGAATGAGTGTCCAAACAGCCGGTAAAAAAACTAAATAATCCACACCAGTCAATTGATTAACATCTTGTGAAATGAAAAGCTGCATGTTTGTAAGAAAAAATATCTATCAAGATGTTTTTAACTTCAAACCACAGCATCCCCAATATAACATTGCTTTCTTCTGTGACAAAATCATCTTGTACGAATTAGAAGAGAAATATGCACAGATCAAGCACTGTTTTTAAGCAAACCTGTTACTATTGACTCTAGTGACTAAGCGATGCCTTAGATTTAAAACACTTGTTTTTTTATATACCTGCAACTTTTAACTTTACAATTTGTTCATTAGTGGACTGGAGTCATGTGAATTATTGTGATGTTTTTATCACCTGTTTGGATGGCACCGATTCACTGCACAGGATCCATTGGGCTGTCTATACGGATGGCCTTAATTTTCGCCAAAACATATACAATGCAAGCATGTGATCACTAGGGCTGGGTATCGTTCAAAAAATTTCAATACCGATTCCGATACTGATACCGGTTCCTGAACGAATACCTTTTTCGATACCAATTTTATGAAATTAGTTTTAACAAAAGGACATTATCTCAAAAAAAAAAAAAAAAAAAAAAATTTCAGCTTGTTGATATTTATACAGACTCAAAACCTCTGTATGGAACAAAATATATCCAACACAATGAATTATTATAAAGTTTTCACATCTGTTATGCTACCTTTACACTAGTGCATTTTTTTTTATTATTATTATTATTCTTACAATAGCCTTATAATTTTTTCCTCGCTTACAATTTTGTGTATAATTTAAGGCATAAAACATTTGTCTTTTAATTAATGAAGATTTAATTTTATTATTGGAAAGTAAAGGGGATTTTATATTGAAGAAATACTGTTTAAAAAAAAATTGTAGTAGCTATATATATATATATATATATATATATATATCTGCTGCCATGTCTAAACTGAACTTTTATTTTGACGGCTTGCTATGAGTTTTGTGTGTACATGATATGACGATGATTTACTCAAATGAAACTGTCAAATGCTCTTGAAGTAACCCTCAGAGCAGTTCTGAAGATGTTACATGCCTAGTGTATTTATGTCCTCATTTAGTGAGACGCAAGACGTTAATATTACCGGATGCGTCACGCACAGGTCAGTGTGCTAATAAACAAAGCCGCGTGTCTGCACCATACATTAACACGGAAACACGCATAATTAATCTTTTTTTGCGGTTAAATATTTACAAATACTATTAAAACTGGCAGTGTGCTCACTTGTGCGTCGCGCACGATGCAGAAAGCGCAGCTTAATGTAGAGACAGAAATGACGTGCTATAACTATTTTACACACTTCTGGTCAAACACACTGACTAGTGCTGCAGTCTTATTGACTCACTGACATTGATGAGGTTAACCCCTTTAATTATCGAAATTGGGTACCGAACGATGAGACGTTTTTCGATACTCGGTACCTAAAAAGTATCGAACTCGATACCCAGCCCTAGTGATCACAGATGTTTCCAGCTACGCAAATGCAATTTTGTACACTGTTGCATTCCAAAACGTGTGTGCTTGCAACTCAACTAAAGCGTCTTATTAAAAAAAAATAAATCTATATTTACAGAATTAATAATTATTCATTTATTCCACTATTGTCCACAAGTTATTGAGGGGGCTAGTACCAAGATAAAGTGAGTGTTTTTCCATCTGCTAGGAGATTTCAAATAATTGCTACAAATCTTATTGATTGTGTTCGTTTCTGATATTGCACTCTTTTTAAGAGTGCGTATTGCGCTAGGTTTCAGTTCCTGCTGGCCTACGGCGTGTCACTCATATTGTGACACATCACGTTAAGAAACGCTCTCAAATCCACTTGAAAGCTCCATGGAACATTTTTTCTCATTACAGAATATCACTGTCATGTCAGAGCACCTTTCCTCTTGACAGCCATTGAAGTCCAAGGTGACTCGGAGCATTTAACACCTCAAGCATTAATATAGATGAACGCACCCGACGGCGAGCGGGTCAAACGGCTGCCGGGGAGACGAAGCCGGTACAGCTCACCTGGGAGGCCGGGTTACAGCTTCGTTTTCCCGCTCATTAGACCATACCCGCACCTTCTGTCTCACACCGATCTGTGCTGGGCGCAGGGGGCAGGGAAAGGTCACTCCGCTTAAGCGTTTGACGGCGAAACAAGCCTCACATATATGCAGATGATGGTGCCTCCTGATGACTAATGTGTGCTGATTGCTCAACAGCACTAGAACTCTGGGAAACGGCGCAGGACACGACGAGCTCTGCAGATGCCTGGATGCTCAACAAGTGAGTAATCAAGAGAAAAGAGGACAAGAAATTAGAGACATTCCTCTACTGATGATGTGCACGGAGGCAGAAATCAGGGGCTGAAAGAGAGCGAGCTGGCGAGCGAAAGAGGGACCTAAATTACCTGTAACTAGCATCTCGAATGCAAGCCGACGCGAAACCTAAAGTCTCCACGTCCTTATGAGCGTTTTTCCCTCTTAAAATATATCTGTAAAATGATTGCTAATCTATGCAAAGAAGCAATCAGCAGCTCATGCATAATGCATGAGCACGAGAGACCAATTTTAAAACGCTTTCAGATTATTAGATATTATCAGGAATTCAGCAGATGAAATCTGAACTCTCCTACCTGCGCGCCTCTAATTACAGCAGCCGAGTGGGCAGACAGGAAGGCGAAACGCCGGCACGGTCAGGGCCCGCCGCAGGTCATTTGCACACGTAATTTAAAGCCAAGGTGACCGCAGGACAAATCCCAGCTCCAGGTCCGAGTCATAATGGATAGAGAATGAAACCACAGAATTAGCATGTATATCTCTACCAGTGCAACTGATAGCTGGAGATGAAATGGTTCGATCGCTCTAAGCATCCTGGCTATGATTTTTCATAGCCTACATCAAGATGGTATAGCTTTGATTTTAATGTATTCAAATCGGATGATCTGCACGAGATGGGATTGAACTCGGCACGGATGCCGACTGCTTGTTTCAATTTTTATTTAAATGGGCCCCGAATCAGAGCGGGATGTTATTTTCTCCATTAAGCGCTCAAGCAATTGCATTTGCATTGGATTAAATTACGCTTATCTCTGCAGACAGAGGATGCTGTATTATCAAATGAACATCTGCATTTTAAAAGGAGAGAAAGAATGGAGCGGAATGTCGGATGACGGGATTAAGCAAATGCTAATTCATTTACGACACGCGGCTTGTCCGGTTCTTCCACAAAGGCTGCATTTAGACACCTGAAAATCCACCATGCAATCGTCTGGCATTCACAGTGAACTCAGGAAATTCAGTTTATATCATATAAGGCCAGTGTGGATATAAGCAGTACTCTCAAGCTCGCTCTAAAATAATTTTCAAACCATTTTACGATATCGCAGAAAGGCCACCAACGCAAAGGTTCAAATTGTAGGCAAATTAATTAAGCTGGCTCCTAAAATACCTTGCATTGGGCAAATTGTCGACGTATGGAGAAAGCAATTTCCAGACAAGCTCAGAAAAAAAATTAATTCAAGAGGTCGGATGAGAAATGTTAATCATAACCAAACTTTCATTCAGTAGCCTACTTGGATTAATTAAAATTTAAAACCCCATAGTTTGTGTAATCAGAAATGTATGCGTTTTTTGCTGAGTATATTATCCATTAAAGTGGTCATATGATGAGATTTCAAGCTTTTTCCTTTCTCTTTGTAGTGTCACAAGCTGTTTGTGCATAGATAAGATAAGTTGCAATGACAAAAGTCGCAAAACTAACGAGACATTCTTTATAAAAGTTAAGACTCAACCACACCTTTCTAAAACAGCTCATTTAAACACGCCCCCACACATCTACATCACTATTTTCATAACACAACAACAGAAGGTGGTTATTTAAAGATTCTGCTCATTTCTACTAAATGTGAGATTTGAGCAGTGAAGAGTAGTGCTTGATGTTTGGCGTTTCTCAGATCACAAATGCAGACATGGTGTTAGGTTTACGAGGTGCCATGCAATGCATAAAAATGCTGTATTAGTGATTATAATCAGTAATTATGACCCCACTGGATGCAACAAATGCTTCGTTTGTAAAGGGTTTTATTGTTTTTGTGTCATTGCGCCAGGACACATCATCATAATATGGTAAGTGGCGTTACATTTCCGTCACACGCTTGAAGTATTCGGCCAATCACAATCACAACAGAGACTCTGGGCTTAGAGGAGCAACAATAATGTACAGTACGTGTAAAATTCATCATATGACCCCTTTAATGATTTTTTGAAAAAGAGTTATATGCCATGAAACAAACAACCAGCTACTATATTTGCTTTCTTTGTAGAAGCATACTGTAGTTTTTCACCTGGAATTCTGAAAAATTAATAAAAAATGCAGACTGACACTGATTAACAAGCTCACAATAGCTCTGTTCTTAGAGGTTTACTGTCAAAAATCAATTCAACTCAAATAAAAATGCTGCCTTTCTAACGCATTCCGAATCGGTCACATATAAAGTTTGATTTCAGTTAGGATGCTGTGTCTACATAGGGCAGCTCTCTAGTATTTGGAACAGAGCTTCAGAAAGCAACAAAATCTCTTCATGTTCTGTGTGTGTGTTTGTGTTTAGAGCAGGTAAAGGTGCTCTTCCTCAACACCCTCCGCTCTGAACGGCTTCGATTTGCTCCGAGAGATTTTCTGAGGAGAGTCTGACAGGCTTCATGCTCTGAGCGCTAGCCAAGCAGAGATGAGCGCTCCTACAAAAATCAATGAAGCTCTTCAAAACCTACAGTACAACAAAAGCATTACTCTGCAATTAGATCTGTAGACGTGAGCACCCAAACACTACACTTAGTACAGTTCAGATATTTTATATAGTAAAATCAATATGGTATATATACAGTAGCACTGGCATAATAAAGAATGTAATGCAATTTCTCTGCTATAAAGCCTTAGCAGGAAAACAAGGGCCGTGGCGCTGGAAGTAGCAGATGAAATATCATAGTAAATGTGGTAGCTATATGATTCATGTTTCATTTTTCAATTTTACATTTTAAGTTCAGATTTATATGAAAAGGGATCTTCAGTGTCATTAATATGAATTTATAAAAGTTGCAAGCATACTTACAAAATGATGCTTAAAATAGTATTTAAATGTCATACAGCAGGACAACGCAAAGCATGGAATACTGTTTAATTACTGTTTTATATTCTTGTACTACGGTATTACCGCAAAGAAAACCATGACATTATTATGATGTTATGATGGAACGTTTTTGTTTGTGAAAAAAACTTCAATTACAAATGCTATTAACATACTACACAGAATCATTTATCATTGAACTGAGATGCCTTCACTGAGACTGTGAATAACAATCATATCGGTTCAAACGTTCTCATTCATCAAGACAGGACCTTAAGTGAATTCATCAACCTGAAGTGTCTACAAGATGCTGAAGTCTTGTGTTCTCACAGACTTTTCCCACCTATTCATGCACTCACACAAGGACTTTTTTTTCACTCTCTCTCTCCCACACACACAAACACGCTTCATCCTCTCGACATGTGCAGGTCTGTGCCAGATTCTTCTGCAGCCGACAGCCTTAATGGGGTCAGCTGACCTCTGCTCTCACTTCTCACCAGGGCCAGGCAGAAGGGGAATGCCTTTCTCCACTCTGAAAGACACACAAACTCCCACACATACTCTCATTTTACACCACCTTGACCCTGACCCTTGCAGCATCTTCTCAAGAGGAGCAGAGAAAAGAGCCCTGCTCAGCTGCAGAGCCACGAGCTCTTGAAGGAAGGTGAGAGGTCACCGGTGAGCAAGACCAAAGCCTTCTCCGGAGCTGGAATTGCACCAGGCTTTACCTCGTGAAATATCACCAGCCTCGATTTTGCTAAAGTTGCTAAGGGTTAAAAATCAATACGTCTAATGAACTAGAGAGGAGAGGAACATGCCAGGAAAGAAAAAAAGCGATAGAAAGGAAAAGATGAGAAAACAGAAAGGAAAGGGGAAATTACAGAACAGGGAAAGGGAAGATTAGAAAGAGGAGGGGGAAATTAGAGGAGAAAAAAAAAGAAAATATGAAACTGAAAAGAGATTTAATAACAGGACAGGAAAAATAAATAAAAGGGAAAAGTAAATGGAAAGAATCAGAATAAAACATGAAGAAAGAGGAACAGCGAAGGAGGAGGAATCAACAACAATAAAATAATAAAAGAAATTAGGAAAAGAGGAGCAAATGAGAAATGGAAAAGAAAGGTGATGACAACAGCAGGAGAGATGACAGGACAGGAAAAAGGAAAAGAAAAGGAAGCCAATTAATGGGAGGAGTAGGGCTGCACGATTAATCGTATTTTTATCACGATAACGATATTTATGACCCACGATGAGTTATTACACATCGTCGCGATTTTACAGTATAAAGACCAAACTGTTTTTTATGGGCGGAGTTTACGGATTGGACTGCGTCACTATGACGTTACTGCATAGATCGCAAGCGCTTTCTGAAGAAGTAGAAGTCAATAGCAGAGGGCTGCAAGAGAATCATCGCGTGATATGTAATGCGCATCTTGTCAGTAAAGCCTGTAATCAGCGGAAAATTCCATCAGGTGCGTGGTCTTACATTGAGCCGCATTCACTACGCAGAGCCGTTGTTCACTGACGAGCTGCACAAAACCACGCTGATAATGAAGCCGAACTTGCACAGCTCCTCAGTGAACAGCGGCTCAATGTAAGACCACGCACCTGATGGAATTTACCGCTGATTACTTGGACAAACGCGAGGAAGGTGCAGAGGTGCAATCATTAGTTACAAGTTGATGTAAAAGAGGCAATTGTTGGTAATTTTATTTATTTACACAGCTATATTTATTCACAGCTAAGAACAACTCTCCATTCTAAACATGTTCGGTTTGTTTATTTTTTTTTATGTGTGGCTGTTAAGGGCAATAAGAATACACAAGTAAATAAAAGTTCATTACCAAAGGAATAATCGTCATTATTAATCGTGATAATCATTTTTTCTGTTATCGTGCAGCCCTAGGGAGGAGGAAAGGGACAGTAACATAAAGAGGGGTGATGAACGTTACTTTCCCTGTAAAAGTGGTATCAAAGGCGAAGACCCTCACAGCTGGCCAGTCGCTGGCTTTTATCTGCATCAGTCTCACAGAAAAGACATGCTGCCAGCGTGCTCTTCTGCTATCTGTTTACAAGAGTGTCACACAGACCAACGCAGAGTTCATATCTATCACGCTCAGTGTCACATCCCTGCAGAGAAGGAGTCACAACAGCACCGCACAACGCTCACATGCCCAGAAATAAAACATTGTGTCCTCACATTTACTCATTACTTGAACTGTCACTCTTGAACTCCGGTTAAACAAACACACAGCGTTTCGGCTGGTGACAGCAAAGTGAATAAAGGGGAAAAGGCCTGGATTTGTGTTTTATTATATTTCAATAGCTCCGCCGTTTCCCTCCATCCTTGACCCCTTTTCTTGGCTGCCTCTGTTATCTGAAATAATGTCAGGCCATCCATAGAATCTATTCATCAGTGCAGAAAGAAGCCGCCGCTGACATTGATAAAAAATACCATCTGTGCCTCGCAGGGAGGAGAGGCGGAGAGGTACGGCTCACCCCTCCTCCTCCTCATTCCTCTTCATCAATGCAATTTAAATTGAAGAGCTCAGTGGTAATTAAATTCAAGCTGGGGTTACGGCGGGGGTCGAAGACGCGCATTCGACACAACCGAGAGAGGACGCCACACCGAGGGTCAAGGTTCACCAAAGGCAGCCTCGGCCAGCCAGTTCCCATTCATTCCAACAACCTGTCTGTACAAAAGCCTTCTGACATTTAAAGAAATGAATAAAAACAACAGAGAGAGGGAATGAAGGAAGAAAAAAATCAATTATTCCAGATTTTTCTCCCTCCACAAACTGACCTTTTCTCTCTAACATCCTCTGCCAGCTGTTTGTTGGACAGACTTCAAAACTGCCAATAGTGTTTAACTCATAGCCCGCCCTATCAAGGGCTCTCATGTGGGATGGATGGAAGGAGGAGGAAAAGTCGATAACCATTTGGGGGATCCGTTTTTTTTTTTTTGTGAAATTGTTTGTCAGCACAAACTCGAGGCGCATGACTAGCAGCAGGTCAGAGGGATTTTGGTGGCGGGGGCCGGTCTCGGGCCCCCCTCTTCTGGTTAAAGCCAGCTTTACTCATTCATCTGTTCTCCCTCGAATGGCCGATGCCGCCCTCTCCTCCCTCCGCTAATCCGGTTACCACATTCACAGGCAGTACCCTCTCTCTTTTCATTACAGCAGATCAGAGATTTAAAAGCGATTCCTCAATCTGTCTGAGGATGAGATCCAAATTGGATCGGGCCAAAGTGAATGTGGTAGAGACTGGAAAATGGGAAGGGAAGATGATGCGACTCATTTTTACCCTTTAGAGCTGATGGCATCAGAAAAAGCAATATTCATAGTGTGTATGTACAGGTAGGTGGCCTGCTTGTGAGTCAAATCCACACGCCCTGACTTCTGAGGTCACTTCCTTAGAGTGATGCGATTGTTCCCTCTTACAACACAAATCTACTCCAAAGGTGTAGTTCTGCTGTACATTATTTACTTGTTTTAATGTTTTTGAAATGTGTCTCATCAAGGCTGTACATTTTATATTTAAAAATCTAAATATATTTTAAAATCAAATGTATTTTTTGTGATGGCAAAGCTGAATTTTGCAGCAGCTTCAGAAATCATGTTAATATGCTAGTTTGGTGCGCAAACATTATTATTATTATAAGTGTTGAAAACAGCTGTGTAAGATTTTTGTGATACGTTTTTCAGAATTCTTTGATGAATACAAAGTTCAAAAGGTTCAAAAAGTCACTTCTGATCAAGTTAATGCATCCTTGCTGAATACAAATATTAATTTTTGTAAAAATCCTAAAAACCTTAGGCCTCCAAACATTTAAACACCTGATGAAGCAAACTGAGATGCATCCTGAACACATCCTTTAACAACACCATTATTAACGGTCACGTTTAAGCTCCTGAAGTTAAACCAAAAACGTCCAAATAAAAAATAATAATAATGTTATGAACTTCTCTGCGTGGATAAAAACAGCACTTTTTTTTTTCACAAATCATAAATGGCTTAAAACAACGCAAATGCACTAAAAATAGAATTAAAACAAAAGAGGAGGAAAGTAAGTCTGATCTGCACATTATGTTCCCTTCACTTCCGAAAACAATGGTTCACATTTAACCAACAACACCCACTTTTAAAAGGTGTCTCTGACCTCCCTAGGTCTTCTCAAAAGTTGACTTTTTCAAGCATAGGAGGCTTTGTCCTTCTGTGGCCTTCGGTTTACAGGAACACATTCATCTCAGTGCAAATCCATTTCCTATTCTCTAGCTCCAGGTCTTGTGTGCTGAAGATAGCCCTCTTTATCTGTTCCTCACAAAACACCACTAAAATTACACCCCTCTCCTGGGACTGTGGGGAAATGTGCGCCGCTCTGCAGTGCAGAGCGTTTATTTCATCACCGCGCTTCACAGATCAACTTGGACTGAGTCTGGTCGAAAGCCAAATGCATCCCCCTCCTTGGCTTCAAAACCGTTCCTGTGCAAAATATTCCGACAAAGTGCAAAGAACTGAAAAGTAATTACTTTGGGTTTAGTGACAATAATACAACGGCTGTACTCGGTCCAAAATGCTCCAAGCTGGGCTAGTTCTGGTCGGAAATGTGATCCGTGTTGAGAAACATTTTGGCAAATGAGATGATCGTACTACATTTGCTGGGAATACACAGACAGGCCAGAAAGTAATAATGTTGTGGCTTTCACGAAAAAGGCTGAAATTTATTAAAAGCTATTTTTAAATTAATTTAGTATAATACTTAATTAAAAGATTTGCATTCCATACATGCTGTCCAAAATTGACAGTATAAAATCTGTTTTACACTTTGCTGCCATCTAGTGGCATAGAAAACTTTAGAATGCATGCCCTCTTAAAGTAACAATACAACATATTAAAATATATATATATATATATATATATATATATAATTATTCAGCAGATGATAAGGTTATGTTTTTCCAATTAAAAAAAAAATGCAGTATGATTATAAATTGTGTTTGTCGAACCAGGATCCAGAGTAACAGCAGCATTGAGCATCTGACGCATACAGTACAAGTGCTTTCTTTATGTCTCAGTAGCTGTTGAAGATCTTCAGTATGTCCTGACTGAGAGCAGCTGAAGAGTGCTGCTGAACTCCAGGAGCTCCGATGCTGGTCTCCCAGCAGTCAAAGCCACAGGCCTTCAGCTCCTCAACGGTGCTCTGAATCACTGAAGTGTCCGTTTCTGCAAACAGAAAGGACAAAAAACTTCCCCATCAGCACCAAGGAAATTGCACTCAGTGAAACAAGAGTTGTGTAGTGATAGCTAAATTGTGTAAAAGTGTCATTTCCACAAATGCATCTACAAAATTGTATTTAATTATAACATTTCTTATATCCTCTTCATATACTGCTGTTTTCGTGTGTGTGTGTGTGTGTGTGTGTGTATATATATATATATATATATATATACATATACACACAATTAACACAAGTTTCCCTATTCTTTTCTATTCCTTTTCTTTTAACTTATACTATTAACAAAAACAAAAGCCTATATAGCTTGCTCTAATAATTTTCTGTTCTGTTTTCTTTTTATTTCTTATATAGTTTATTTTGATTGCGCCATTGTCTTTAAGTCACTTTGGATAAAATATAATAATAAATAATTAGTGCTGTCAAA
>JAUCMS010000095.1:4062656-4081634 GCA_032357445.1 Enteromius radiatus | reverse complement strand
GTAAAGAAAAACTTTTATTTTGGATGCGATTAATCGCGATTAATCATTGCCCAGCACTAATATATATATATATAATACAATAAAAAAAATTTATATAATAAAGCTAATTATTTTGAAGAAATGAACACTTAACACAGCAAACAATATTAATCTGCATAGCTGTTAAGACTGATAGTAATAACTGTTTCTTAAGCATCAAATCAGCATATTAGTGTGACACTCTCAAACATTCGAATATGCTGTGACCCAGAAGACTGATTGCTAAAACTTCAGCCTAAATTACATTTTAATATATATTAAAATAGAAATCAGTTTTGTAAAATTGTATTTCACAATATCACTATTTTTGCTGTATTTTACTGTATTAAACCTTTGTGAGTAAAAGGGACTTATATCAATGCCATACTTCTGAAAGGCATTTAAATAATTATATTATATTATATTGAACCTGTTTTATCATATTGCATTGGATATGCATTTGTGTCACTTCCATGAACAGCACAACTTATCGTCAGGAGCACATAAAAAAAAAAAAAATCTGAACAACAATCTTATTTGTACATCATGTTTTAAACATACTTTCTTAACAACAGAGTTCCAGCTGAAACACAACTTGTTCACATTGGTTTGTGTCAGGAGCACTGACCGTAAGCAGGTGGTCTGACAATCTGCCAAACCCTCAAACGTGAAACCCAAGAATCAGTGTTTGTGTGAGTGAGTTGTGTGTGTGTGTGTATTATCACCTGATAATGGTCCTCTAGAGTTTTAGAAGATGAAACTAGGTGCAATTATACATCCAAAATACAAAAACAGACCACACGCCGTATTAAGTGAAGAATTCAATGTCTTTTTGACAGGTAGGAATCCAGTTTTGGTTTAAATAATGCTGAGGTCTTATTTACAAGAGCGACGGGACACACTTGGAGTAAGACCAATTCTGTTTGCAGTGAAACGAGCAAGAGGACTTTAACTCAAAAAACTTAATTCGGCCTTAACAAGCTTTATCTTGAAATGACAAGGTCACATACTCAAGTTATCTGCATCACAGACATCATAAACGCTGCCCGGCTTCTCCCAGCGTTGTGTCTTCTCTTTATTGGAAGCTGTTTTTGAGGGTTCTAAGACCCTGATTAAAATTCAAAGCGTTAGTGGCTTCAGGCATAAACAAAGAGTGTGGCCCAGTCTGACAGCTGCTGTGTCAAGTTGTTAGCTTTGTCAGACGAGAGTGACAAGCGAGATTCACCTCACGAAGCACACTAAACATCACGCAGTCTGCAGGGTGCCGCCCTCATGGAGACTTTTCAAACAATTCCCAGCAATCAGACTGATTAACCACAGGTAGCATATCCAAAATACACACTGTGGGGTTCCAGGAAGACATTTCATACAAAAACAACAAGTTTTAATGAACCAGGGGGGTGTTCCGAAAAGCAAGGATCACTTTCAGTCTATTAAATCCTGAACTAACCTCTAACCCAACCCTAGCTTACCTGAAACTTAACTTACTCCAGGGTAGGTCATCTTCAGAGAGCAAGTTGCTATGGCTATGAAAGTTACCTACATTTTTGGACCCGAAAAGTTGAGTTTTTAGGCCTTAAACATACCCGAGTATGTCATATAACCTGCTTTCTGGACACCCTCCTGGAGTCAGAATTGACAGAAGGTTATTCATTTGTCCACACAGATGCATTACAATGCTCTATCAACCACCCACAACACTCTAGCATCAAGCCAGTCATATCTTTGCAATAAATATATTGTAAAACAAAGTTTACTCTGACGTGTGTAGTGGTACCTGGTCGTAGGAGAGTGATTCCACAGCCTCCTCCTCCTGCCCCTGTCAGTTTGCTATGCAAGCCTCTGGTTAGAGTGACCCTACACAGGGTGTCCAGAGACGAGTGACCCACACCCATCACGTTCAGATGGTGCTGGTTTATATCAATCAGCTCCTGAAGACAAATGACACACAGAGAAATGTCTTAAAAAGATCAATATAATCCATCCATCAATGCATCAGGGCTTTCACTGAATAAAAATATTGATCATTTCTTTGTTCTTTTGACATTTTTTATTTAAATAAAAGTCAAGGGAGGACAGAAAATTATGGAGAGAGACAGATAGATTCATCTCTCTTATGCACACCATCAATCAATTGTATTCAGTGAATTAACTGCTCCTGATTCAGGGCGTTTACTACACAAACATGATAGATAGGAGTCAAATTGTACGGTATGACTAGGGATAAAATAATGCTATTACAGCAAAAAAGACATTTAAATACAATAAAGCAATACACAAAAAATGTATACATTTTAAACAGATTAAACTGCAAAAGAATTATAAAGACCATCAGGTATACCTTTGCAATAAGATACACATCTCATTAGTTAACCTTAGTTAATGCAGTAATATTCAAATTAAGCAATAGCAACATTAGCTACAGAAGTCATTCATCTTTGTTTAAAATAATACTCTTAGTTCTTGTTAGCTCATTAAATAACTGTTGCAAGTGACCCATTTATGTCTGACTGTATGACAAGTGTCTTAGCTAATATTTGGTCACAATTGATAGCGCTGACTGAGCATTTTAAGTCACCGGTCCAGGCCTATTCTGACACCCTCATTTACATGCAAAAATTAAATGATGACACAAGCAAGTTTTTGCATTAAGGTTAGTTACATTTCGCCTCGAAAGTAATACTTTAACACATACAAATAAGTAAATAAATTAAAAAATGAAATGCAAAAATATATATAATAAATATATAATATAAAAAATAAAATAGTTAAAATATTAGTACTTTTATTTAGAAAGGATGCATTAAATTGATCAATGGTGACAGTACAGACAAATATATATATATATATGTGTGTGTGTGTGTGTGTGTTTTTAATGCTGGTCTTTTGAAAATTCTATTCATCAAATAATCTTGAAAAAAAAATTCCCTGAAAATATTAACCAGCACAACTGCTTTTAACATTAATAATAATAATAATAATAATAAGAAGAAGAAATGTTTCTTGAGGACCAAATTAGCTTTCTGAAGGATACTGTGAAACTCAAGACTGGGGGTAATGGCTGCTGAAAATGTAGTATTGCCATGATAGGAAAAAATATATATTTTTACAATATATTAAACTTGCTATACGATTTCACAATATTATACAAAATTAAATCTAATAAATATAGCCTTGGTGAGAACAAGAAATTCCTACATTTCTTAAAATTGTATCAACCCCAAACTTTGTAACAGTACTAAAAAAAAAGCAAAATTAACTGCAATTTTTTCCCTATCATGACAGAAAACACTATGATCCAGAAAATTAGGCCAAAATTTCTCCAGGAAGGAGAAGCCGTGTGATTGTACCTCCAGTGTGTTGTAGTGCTCAGCTGAAGGTCCGTGCGTGGCCATCTCTGTGAGAGTCTGTTCACAGGTGCAGGACACAGCGCTGACAGACTCCAGAACCGGCTTCATTACAGAGGGAAACTGCAAAGTAACACAGAACAAATGACTATAAGAGCAAACGCTGATACTGTACAAACACAGGTGAGAAAAAAAATTATCAGCTTAAGCTTGTCAAGCAAGATATCACCATGCATCTGCCTTTCTTATATATATATATATTTAAACTCTGAATTGAATCGATGAGGTCTTTTGACAGATGACTATTTAATTGAGGTGACCAATAAAATCATGGGCAAGACGGAGTATATGCTCAACTGGTTTGGGGAAGGAAAAATACAAAAACAATAGTAAATTTTCGCCACCTACTGGACTGGAGTGCAAAGAACTAGTTGGCACACAAGGAATACACAGCAACCACCATGATTTGTTTTGTTAAAATTGCCAATTTTTCCTGACACTCTTGGGTGCTGTACTAAAGGAATGATTCACCCAAAAATGTCAATTCTGCCTTCATTTACTCACCCTCAAATCCGTATGAATTTCTTTGTTTTTGTAACCAGGTTGTTTTGGGTCACCATTGGCTTCCAGAAGAAAGAAATTCATACAAATTTGAGGGCGAGTAAATGATGACAGAATTTTCATTTTTGGGTGAACTATTCCTTAAGTGTCAGGTTGAAGCATGGTGTACTGCCATTATACTGAATGCATCAACTGGATATTCTTTAAATCATATCCTTTTATGTTCCACGGAAGAAGAAAAGCGAGACATTCCTTTAAAGCAAATTCTGGACGGGTGGAAACAAAAAAACTAAATCTCAATTGTTTATGACTTACTGCTTTGACATAGAATGCCAAAAAAGTATAGAATATGACCTCTTTAAAGTCTGTCCTGACTCTTTGCCATTTTCCATACCGATAATACCGGAATTCCACTTCACCAATCAGGATGTGCCAGCAGTTGAGGCTACCTGCTGCTGTTGTCAAGGTAACGGAGCACAGGAGCATTGGCAGAGTGTTTCATTTGGAGCTCTTATAAAAGGCACTCAGCACCGGGCCCCTGGAGTGCTCCTCCCTCACACACACACCGGCCATTATGCTAATTGAAGGGCACAAGAATAAAAACATGGAGGGGGGGTTGAGGGGAGCCATTTACTACCTTGTTAATTTTGTCCTTCACTCCAGAAACAAGCACTTTGGTGCTACGTGGTACTTTGGTGTTAGTGAGAAGGATTCTCAGAATGGGGACCCTAGGGAGGAAATGAACCCAGTAACACACTTAGAGAATTATGCTGGTTCTGTAATTTCACTGAAATAACTTTTTATATACTTTTCTGATGAACTGGAACAGCAAATTTATAATAATGTCAAAATATATTGTGAAAAGAGTAGAGTTTTACCAGCTCAGTGGAGTTATATTCCCAGCATGGTATCTTAAAAAGCCACCTGTTATAAAAAGCATAAAATGACGAAGCATGCATTTAATAATCAATACATAAATAAAGCAGAACCATGAATGTATAAGATTGAGTCTTACCCCATGTGCCCACAGCATTGTCCACCCCTGAAGGGTTACCGTGGATGATCTTCTCACCCATGAATGCCCACCTGTTAATCAGCTCCATCTCCTCTTTACTCCACCTGCAGCACCAACAGATAAAAGATGAACTACCCTAATACTAATACAGTTAACAGGTAGACTGTCTTTATATATGTGTGTGTGTGTGTGTGTGTGTGTCTATGTGTTGTTTTTGTTTGATAACTTTGTATTCATCAGAGGGTCTTTTTTTTTTAAATGCATCATGGTTTCCTTACTACAAAAAATATTAAATATTACTGCAAAAAAATAATAAAAATAATACTTAAAATAATATTAAAAATATTTTTCTTCAAATAAAATCATCCTTAATGAAAAAGATCTATTCCAATTCTTTTTGTATTATTTTTAGCCACTTTTATTGAACAATAACACAGGAGTTAAAAGCAAATTAAACAATGCTTACCTACATTATCTACATAAAAGCCCTATAATCCATTGTAATGAAATGTTACCTGGCTGACTCCTGCTGTGGTGTAAGAGGATATGATATGGTTCCTCTAGCAGACAGCAGAGCGGCAGACAGGCAAACATTATAGGCAGCACTGGAGCCTAAACCAGCTCCTGTGGGCAACTCTGACCACACCGATACTGTGATACTGGCCAGAGAACTAGAAAAACAAAAACAAAACAGCAGCAAATGTCAAAAATCCCCTACTACAACAATGCAGCTTTTAAATATAAGCAGTTTTAATAGATGATAAAGAGAGTTTAATGGTGTTCTTACTCTGCAAAAACAGACAGGTACATATAGAGGAAGGCTAACACTGCCATGCTTCTTGTGTCTGTGGATTCCTCTGAAATCCCTGTGAATTCACGTAATCTCTTCAAAAGATCTGCATCAAGTTCCTTCAGGCCACCCTGCTCTGCCGAAACAATGAACAGTGCATTATTACAACTTCAATGAACAGTGCAAACAATAATGAGACACAGAATATACAGGAGTCAATACTGAACAAATTTTCATTTTTGGGTGAACTCCCTTTTTTATTAAAAATCAAATATCCATCTCCACTCACCTTTGCACCCTGCCAGAAGAGACTGCAGTGCACTTATTTCCCAGGACAGGAACGTGTCAATATTGGGGAGGTTGATGTGCACTTTACCGTATGATGTGAAATGCAGCCGCAGGAACGTGCGCAGGTTCAAACTCACAGCCAAAGCAACCTTGTTTAAGGTTGATTAAGGACAGACAACAGACAATTGATTAAGCAATTACACAATAAATATTGGTTAAAAAATAAAAAAGCAGCTGACAATTGATCCGTAAAGAGCAACAGTTCTGACAAGAACTGGTAAATTATTACATAATACCAATTTTCAGTCACAAAATGGAAGCAATACATTATAAAATGACATAATATAGAAATATGAAACATTTACATAAACTGAAAAAAAAAATTCCCACACATAAATTAATGTATGCTAAATAATTTTCTAGACGTTAAAACTTTTCTGCAATGTTTTTTCCAAAATCCTAAGCAAAATATACTTGCTACTATGATTTTTTTCTAAACCAGTGACTACCTCTAGCATTGTAATGGAGGAAAAAACTCATCACTTAAACACATTGTGTAGGTCTCTGATGACTAAACACCCACCTTTCCATGCACGACAGAATGCTCACCGTGGAGAATGACTTTCCCTGGTGCAGAAACGAAAAACTCTCGTGTTTGCATCTTAATTATTACAGCTTCTCAACTTCAGATTTGCAAGATATTCCCGACAAATTGTATCAATGTATGCTGACCACACCGAATATTAGACTTGCTAAGATCTCATATTTCTGTTCATTCACCAAGCTAAATTCAGCGCACTACACTTACAGCTGTAAAAATAACAGTTTTGCTAAACAATCGAGAACTGATGTAAAGCGTCAACAGCATCGCGCCTGCTCGTCCTCTGCCATACACGTGAACGGTCACTGTAGTCTGGACCAATCAAAACTAGTCTCTTACATCCCTGACTTGAAACCGACCAATCAGGACGAAGCTCTAATAGTCACTGACTCTCAAAACACCAATCGGAGTTCGCACCACCTCACGTCATAAGTTGCGTGATAGAACGCTCGACTACGGGCGGCAAGAGCTATCAAAACTGTTAATAGTAAACACAGAAGCGCGTTTGGAAATGTCTACTACGATGTCGTTTTTTGTGACCAAGTACACTAGTCTTCATCGTGCCCTTCGTTTAGGGGCGTATGTAAACATAAAGCAGATGCAGCCTTTGTTTTGGGATAAAAGGTAAAAAGAATGTTAAATCCCTTATATCTCATGTGTTCAGGCTAAACTGTATCGGTGTGATGTGACATTTATTTTAGAAAAATGTCTTTTACCGATGTTCTAAGGTATAACAGCACATGTGAAGAAAACAAACGAATTCCCAAGATTTACACAAAAACCGGAGACAAAGGTAATACTGTTTAATTTCATACGATAAACGAGATTATTGACTAACATGTGTTGCATGGCAAATTGGAAATGTAAGGTTTGTGTAAACATTGTATTGTTTTCTCTGTCTCATCTCATTAGGTTTCTCCAGTACCTTCACAGGTGAGAGGAGACCAAAGGAGGACCATATATTTGAAGCTTTGGGAACAACAGATGAATTATCATCAGCAATTGGGTAACCCTAACCCTAATGTAGCATGGTGTGGGGAGCAAATTACTAAAATTACTAAAATCTTGATTGTAGTTCGTTTCTAACAACAACAACAAAAATGTCTCTGGTTCCCTTTCAGGTTAGCCAAAGAATTTTGTATTGACAATGGCCATTCATTCACCGATCAGCTGGAGAAGGTACTTAATAAGCAAGGAATTTAAAGGAATACTTCTCACAAAATGTTAAAAATGTTAAATCTACTCACCCCTAGGTCGTTTAGGATGTGGACACATCTCTTTATTGCAGCTGATTTTGATCAATTTAGCATTACATCACTTCATTATGATGTTTTCGTCATTCTGACGGCACCCATTCACTGCAGATCCATTAGTGAGCG
The DNA here is from genome assembly GCA_032357445.1 of Enteromius radiatus. NCBI lineage: Eukaryota > Metazoa > Chordata > Actinopteri > Cypriniformes > Cyprinidae > Enteromius > Enteromius radiatus. The sequence continues at coordinate 4,073,635 of JAUCMS010000095.1, read as the reverse complement.
AGTGATGTAATGCTAAATGTCTGTTCTGATAAAGAAACAAACTCATCTACATCTTTGATGCCCTGAGGTTGTGTTATTTTTTGTGCAAATTTGCATTTTAGGTGGATTATTCATTTTACTTCAGTGGCACTGAAAGAATTTGAAAACTCATGTCAGTTTTTAAATTTGAGTGTTTTTATACAAAATCTGCAAATAAATAATTATAGGCCTTTCCACAGAATTCCTTTTCAGAGTGATTTTTGCAATTACTTTAAACCCAGCTGGTATCAAGTTGATTTTATCGGAAGTCATTTGATCTCAGATCTGAAACGTTTTCACGTAAATGACATTTGGTTTACATTTGTGCCTGTATACTTCTCTGTTCTGTACAGATCCAGTGTGTACTACAGGATGTAGGGTCAAACATTGCCACTCCCCGGTCATCAGCTAGAGACAGTCACACAAGTAAGCAGAATCACAGGACATTTCTAATGTATGTAATTGTAAAGAAAAGTGGTAAAACATGAACCTTTTTATGACGATCTTGTTTCAAACAGAAAAGACGGAATTCAGCTCTCAGGCTGTGATTGAGCTGGAGAAGTGGATCGACTCATTCACAGAGGAGCTTCCTCCACTCACAAACTTCATTCTTCCTGTATGTATGTTCCAGATATATATGAGATTGCATAATCTCCACAGAGTACCTGATATATAATATTGATATAATGTACATAGAGAATTGCATCTGATTCTGGGTTGCTACAAACATGTTGATGTAGTTACCGAAGGAAAGCCATTTATAATCTCACTCTGAATTTGCAGTCCGGAGGGAAAAGCAGTGCTGCTTTACACGTGGCCAGAGCAGTGTGTCGACGGGCTGAACGCTGGTCAGTTTGACATACGCAATATTGAATATCAGTTCAACTTGTGTTACCTTAGCTTACAGTATCAAAGGTCATAGGTCTTAAATGATCTATTATTACAGTGTTGCCCCTGTTGTCCGTGCGGGTGAGACCGATCCTGAAGTTGCCAAATATCTCAATAGGTAGAAATTTATTTTAACTATTAGTCACTATATATAATTTATCATTTGGATCTGTGAATTTGAGAATGGCATTTCATTTATTGATAGAAGGCTTATCAATGAACACTGCTTGCTTTAACAGATTGAGTGACTACTTGTTCACGGTGGCTAGATATGCTGCCCTGAAGGAGGGCAACCGAGAAACCATCTACAAAAGACCTGAATAGGGGAGGAAGAGAACAAGAATACTTGGAACACATATTTTCACTTCTGAGCAGTTTAATGCATCCTTGCTGAATAAAATTTAAACTCTAAAAAATAAAAATATATATATATTGTTTTAAATAAATAAAAAATACAGGTATCATTAGTGTTGTTTTTTCTCTTGAATGAATTGTGTGTGTGTTTTATTTTCATAAACATGCATGATAAATAATCTATATTCATTCTCTGTAGTTGTTTGGAAGGATCCAGAGAGCTGAAAGCTTTGTACTCTTCTTGTAAAAAAAAAAAATTGTGTACTTTTTTCTGTTTTTCAGAGTCAATGTCACCTTGTTACATCTACTGTATGTGCCTGTTGTTGCTGGAGTCAAATGACATAAAAGAAAGCATCACTGGGTTTTACAGTGTTTGTCATTTGACTGCTCTGCACATTTATAAAGGCAAATACTAATAGCTTGCCTTCGTCATAAGCTACTTTTGGCTAGCTGAGACAAGACACAATGTGAGGCTTTGTGTCTCGGAAGGAATATTTTCTCTGGCAAGTAGAGAAAACATACAACTACAATTTCTAAGCTAGGTTTTGTTAGGCTATATCAGTTTTTTTCTGTCAGTTTGTACCCAATTGCGTTCCATAAGTTATGGGTTCCATTCGTTTCAAGTTAAGTCAAGGTATAGCAACAGACTACCTCAATGTTGACTATCGTCAGCTCTGACATCACAGTTCCAAAGCAAGGCAAGGTTACAAAAGTGACAGTAAATGCTTCTACATTGTGACCAGAAATGTTCTAATATATATAAAAACAGTTCTTTTCAGCCTTGGAGCTCAGATTCTATGTTTAAAGAGATTGTGAATGACAAAATTGGCAAATTTTATACTCAAATAAAGTAAAAACAGCTGAAGATAACTAACACCAAAGCCATTTAAATGTTAACTGTCATTTAAAAAACCTAACATTATTCAGTCGTGCTAACCTCCACAGGTATATAAACCCCCTGGTTGGAGAAGGGCTTGGTGGAGCTCATGGTTCTTCAGTTTTAAAAACGGCTCAAATATCATCCTATCACATCCAGCAGTGCACCATGGGTGAGCGTAACTTCAGCCTCTGGCTGTGCTATACAAGCAGGGAAAACTGTTATAATAATGCAAAACAGCTCAGGGATGTCATATAAACTGATTCATCTGGAACAACTGATGTAAATGAGATGTTCCGTTCACACAAAAAAATTTATTTATTCCTAATTAGATATTCTGAACAATGTTGGCAACCAAACAGTTAACGGTAGCCATTGATTTCCATGGTATGGAAAAGAAAAAAACTCAATAGTCAATGGCTACCATGCATCAGCTGTTTGTGTGAGTAACTGACAGAAGCTTTGGGTCAACTATTGCTTTAAAGGCTTAAGTTTCATACGTTTTGTCTCTGCATTATACAGTATCACGCTCTATTATTCCAACACGCTTGATAATCTAATAACAAATGACAGTGCACGTTCTTTGTTGTTTAGTAAAGTTTTTAGATTTGGATATTCAAATATTTGTATGTTTGTTCGACAATTAAGTTTACATTTTACAGAGGAAATATTACTGTACACATGAAGAACTTTACAATGCCATTGCTTTTGTAATATACTTGTGTATATAACAACCTGCATTTCACGTAGTGCAACCAAATTCAAAAGACACTTCATCATCAGGCAAAGGAATAGAGACCAGACACTTTAAAGGTTGTTGCTTCCCTATCAGAGAGAGAGAGAGAGAGCAATTCTGTGACATCATGTAATTCAGCTGAGTCGTCTCACCATACATAACACAGTCCATCCTCATTAATGTGAATATTTTTGCATTTACAGCATTATGCCAAACACATTCCTCATCCACAACACCAACCAGAGCACTTGAACACCTTTCAAAGGGAATAGCATGTTAATGTCAGTTAATTTAAATACAAAACTCTGCTATTGGACTCAGCCTAAGCCCTTGTGCATTAGGACAGTACATTTATAACTTAACATTAACAGCAATGCATACAAAAAGTTACATGAGCTTAAAGCCAGTTTTCCACATCTACAAAGGACTCTATACATCAGAAGAAACTTCCATGCCTTGATTTATGGAGAGCCGGGGGGGGGGGGGGGGGAGGCTGGGCAGACAGATAATGTTTATACTCTAGAAATTTTGCATATACGGCATACAAAGGGAAAGAGGGTTTGCATACAATAAATATTCTGGAATAACTAGAGACCTGATTGGTTCTCATGAAGAAATGTCCAGGGCATAATTAACCCCAAAATCAAAAGGAAAGCTAAGCAAGAAATTATATTTTGCATTAAAGGAATATGAAAATTCGGTCATTATTTACTCACCCTCAAGTAGTTCTAATACTATGGAAGTCAATGGTGACCCAAAACATCCTGGTTACAAAATATCAATCAAAGAACTTCATACAGGTTCGGAAACTACTCGAGGGTGAGTAAATTATGACAGAATTTCATTTTGGGGTGTACTATTAAATAAATGCTTTTCTCGATAGTCAATTTAAATCATAATGGACATACAATTAGCCTTCCTTTTTGCAAAACATATTTTTTCCTTTAAATTTTGGGGAAAAACAACCCAGAAATTTCTTAACAGACTAACCCTAAACGTCTTTATAACAAAACGAAAGAAAAAGAACAAACATCACAACATCAACAGCAGACTATGACCTCTGTGACACGGACATGGAGTCAATTGAATCGTCCAGTGGCATCATGCAAAGGGAGATGTTTGTTTTTTTACTACTTGGAATAACATTTCATGTGATTCCATTGAGCCTTTCAGAGAAGTCACTGTGACACTCTCCCTTTAAGAAAAAGTCCCTACTAAAGCTGGTTTGATAGCTAGTCATTTTTACTGTATGGCTTAATTCCAGTAGTATGCACTGCAGCGATGAGAAAAGAGTTAGTGGGAGATGACAGGGAGAGTGGTTTGTCATGTGATCACTGGTTACTTCCAAGATGGAGTAAAATTCCTTTTAGTGGTTAGCCTTCATTGTTTAAAAATTCCAAGACAAGGAATAAGGATAAGTCTGAAGAATATTAGGACTCAAAAGCACGAGCAGAATAACGAGTGTAATATCACGAGCAAAGAGAAATGTCACCATGACATTAGGCCAATTCTGGAAAGGGCTTTGTAGTGTACGTGAAGAGAAAGCAGGAAAGGAGAGGACAGGGACATCTCTTATCTGACATACTGCTGGCTCTGACATGCTGAAGTCGATCGACAGTGTTGGGTTTCCTCTTAAAGCTCGATCCTCAAGTCCAGCAGAAGGTTAGCGTGCTATGGGCTTGAAAGCATTTGCCATATAAACAGGCAAAAGCCTCCTTTGTGTCTTGAGTTGCATGGCTTGCAGTGCATTAGTATTGCTTTCCTGTTCCCTTCCTGGGGGAGTGAGAGACCTGAGAGACAACGCTGAACTGTTTTTGCAGATCTGTACATCCACCATTGTATCTTCAAGAGGAGGTTTAGGGAGTGTTTGCCAACAAATGAACGCAGTGCTTAGAAGCCAATAAAGACTAAGCTCGATTTTCTTTATTCTGGATGGAAAAAAATGGAGGGGTCAGAAGGATCCAGACTTGACAACATTAAATTGAGCTGGTTTAAAACTGATTGTATAAGGCGTTTGGAGCTCTTTTGGCTTCAAATGCTGAGAATGAAGAACATGACACTAAATATGAATCCTTAAGCGGTTCAAAAACAGTTCTGTAGGTAACGTTCAAGACTTTTTTTTAATAAACTTCAATGGTTGATCTTCTCCGAGTCTCCAAGTCTGACTGGACATGTTTAGCTCAGTTCCACGATTTTAAAAAGTTAGTACGTCTCTTCATTCACTTGCCATGGTAGACAAGACAGAGTACAAACTAATGAAAAAACTCAAGTTTAAAGGCCTTAGCTGAAGGCCTAAATGTCAACGGTGCAAGATTGTAATCATTAAGTCTCCTACTTCAACCTTTGTGAGGCCACTTTAGCTCAGCCACTGCCGGTTTTCGTGTTTGTAGATGTATGAGCTTGTATGGGTAGAATAAACCAGCACACAAATGTGCTTGGAGGGTTATGAAAGCTCAAAGCCAGTGTTCATGCTGATAGCGTAGCGGAGTTTGTCTCTGAGGATGCTCTTCTTGCTGTAGTTGGGTAGCTTGAGCAGGTTGAAACAAGTGGAGGATGTAGGGAGGCGACCACCTGGCTCCTTCTTACGAATGGTAAAGAAGCCGCGCAGAACGCTGCCTAAAGTGTCGCCTGTGTCCTGCGTATGCAATCAAACACAAAGCTGCATGATGAAGGAGCTACACAATCTTTGAAGGACGATGTATGGATTCATATGTCTTACCTGATCGTCCGACACTTCCACGCAACGGATGGAGAACGGGGGTTTGAGGTAGGCAAATCCAAGCAGAGGAGGTCTTGAGCAGCTGGTGACAAACTTGAGAAGTGGTACAGCCACATTAGAGCTGCGAAACAACCCAAATAAAACCTTCAAGATGTGTTAAGTATTACCTTCAAGAACATGGCTCTCTCCTCAGGGGAAAAGTCACTGGAGAGAATGTCCCACAGCCAAAGAATGACTCTGTGGCTGCTATGGAAACCTCCATAGTACACAGTGTGCTTCCTGGAGAGACAGAGAAATCACATGCATCGGTTTGAGTAACCTTTTTAAAGACGGTTCTTCACAGCATGTGATTATTAGTGCTACTTGTGGACATCGTTACAGTTTCAGTGCTCACTGTGGGAAAGATCTGCACAGTGGTTTTAAACCTGGTGAAAGTCTGTATATAAAAGACTATTTAAATAATTACAATAAAAAAGCCAGGGGCCAGAAATAACACATAGCTTTGATCTAACAGTCAGAGGTTATTTATATACTGTATATTTAAAAGGATCATTTTATTTCAGAATAGGGGAGTTGCAGCATACTGGGACTGATGATAACCATGATATTCACAGTAATTAAACATCGACCATTACATTAATCAAATTCAATATCATCAAGTAAATAATTGAGTGCCTATAACTATCCGGATCACACAGCAACACAGTAGTTGGCAGTATAGCACATTCAAAAGTGTCATTTGTTGAGATGAACATGATGTGTTTTTAGAGACACAATGGTCAAACACATCTGTAAAGTACATTTACATAAAGAAGTGATGAAAAGCAGTGCACTGGAATGCAAAAGTGCAATCTGTGTAAATGACCCTAAATCTAGTTGCCACCCATCAAAAAACTGACGACAGTGCAGTGTATAACTGCTACTACCACACAAAATCATGTCTGAAATTACCAAAAAAGGCAGACATTTTACGTACAACTAAAAAAAACCCAGCTAGCTCGCTAATGTAGATGTTTTTTGTATTCTGGAAATTTTTACATTTGTCGAAATTTCTATAGATAAGCACACTAAAAATGTTATTGTAAAATATGCCTGTCGTGAAAATGTGATATTGTGTCCGCCTATTCCACTGACGATTAATTTCGGTTCACTGAAAGTACAAGTCATGTACAGTATCTCACAGAAGTGAGTACACCCCTCACTTTTGTTGCTAGCAATTCAGACATTAATGGCTGTGTGTTGAGTTATTTTGAGGGGACATCAACTTTACACCATTATACAAGCTGTACACTGATTACGTTACATTCTATCAGAGTTTCATATCTTTAGCGTTGTCCCTTGAAAAGATTACCAAAATGTGAGGGGTGTACTCACTTTTGTGAGATACTGTATATAGTTATGTAAAACCCTTCTAGGCCACTGCTAAGACTCACTTGAGATCATCCAGGTCTATCTCAGCGTTGTCTCCAGAGATGAGCCTCTGGACCTCAGGGGTGGAGAACATGTGCAGCCACTCTGGGTTGATGATGCTACGGAAGCCCCTGATGAAAGCGGCCGTCTGCTCCTTGATCTGGGTGTGCATGCGGAAGTGGGCCATCAGGTGGATGTAGCTGATCCTGGAGAACGGTTAGCAAAAAAATAAATGAACAGTGCATTTGAACTTTTTTGTTCTTAAAGGTTAATGACAAAGCACAAAGTAAAAAACAATCTTCTACTGTGTCCTATTCTAAGCTCACCGATAGAAGAGAATCCAATTCTGAGAGAACAATAGGTTTAAATAGATAAGTTCGCTAATTGCTTTCTGAACTGCTCTGCTTCCAATACTAATTTGTTTTTTCATCGGCTCATTTCTTCTACTTGTAATGAATGTGAATAGGAGGCAGCACTGCCAAGAAAATTTTATTTACACTTGACCGAAGAGACTAAATGAACTCACTTGTTTTCATTAGTGACAGGCATGGTCTTTCCACCAGGAATTAGCTCATGACAGACTAACTGTGAAGAGACAATGAAAGGAAAAGTGTGAGCGGATGAGAGAATGAGAAGAACCAACACAATTGATCAGCTGAAACAAAAGTTGCTTACCTGCCCCATCACCTCTTCATCATAAGACAAAGTCAGGCCCAAATCACTGACGTCCCCATCGTAACGCTGAAAAAAACAAAATCAGTAAGTGGTCATGGATATTCATGCAAAATCACAATGAATATGAAGCAAAAACAGCCTGATTTTTTATTTATTTCATTAATTAGTTAAACCCATTTAAGATTAAAGAAGGGTTGCCTGTAATGCTACATTGTCAGATTTGGTGACCCGGCTATTTGTGTGTAACTGCTGGTATCAAACCAAAATGCTTTTTGGAATATGAAACAAGAGGCATCTCTGACATCTAGAGAGTGAATCCGAGTAAACATTTAAAGTAATTTTGAATATATAAAAAGAAAAAATAGAGAACAGTAACTTCTAATACTGCCTTGTCGGATTTGGTTACTAAGCTGTATATCTGCAACTGTTCATGCCAGACAAAAATGCTTTAGTGGTATGAAACAGAGAAGGTTAGACATCACCAGAGTAAATCTGGGTAACATTAAAGGCACTGTGTGTGAAATAAAGTGGATTACCCAATTTAGGTAACATTTTGGTCATGTCAAACGCTTCTTTGTCAGATTTGTTGACTTCCCTGTTTGTGTGCAGCTTTTTGCATTAGACCAAAACTAAAGAGATTAGACATTAAACCCATTCTGTGTGGAATAGAGAGGGGTAACAGATTTCGGTAACTCCTAATGCAATGTTGTCATTTTTGGTAACCCTGGTGTATATCTGCAACTGAAAAGGAAATAAACTAAAAATATTTAGACAATGTTATAGGCATGAATTTAGGTAAATAAAGCTGTTCTGTGTCAAATAGATGAGGGTAACTGATTTCATTAACATCTAATGTTGCCTTGTTGGGTTTTGAGACCCTGCTGTTTACGTGCAGCTGTTCACAGCAGACCAAAATGTGTTTGGGGTATTAGAAATCACTAAATTGAAATTGGGTATAACATAATACAGTGTTTCCCACAGGTTCGAAGGCAATGTTGGGTTGATGTTAAGATGTTAATAATTGGTTACACTGAACTTTATTACATATTAATTTAACACTTACTGCACAGTCTGCAACTTTTGTTAGGGCACCTTATTTTGCGGGGCTTCCTAAAATAAGATTCTAAAGCCCTATCATACAACATAATTTATAATACGTTTATTTGATTCACAGCTGCTACATATAGTGTTTTGACCTCAACAACCCAACTAGGCTAGCCTACATTTTACCGCAAACTTGCGACTAATTAACTTCCTAAAGGCGCACCGCCACAGATTCGTCTATGTGTGGGAAACACTGTAATAGTTGAACTCTTTCCAAACTCTGTACAGATGTTGTCGTAGTGCAGCACTGACCTTTATAGAGGTGAGGTTTTTGTAGAACTCTGAGTCAAGAGACGGCAGCTCATCTATGGAGCTGTAGAAGGTGCTGTGATGATGACCCAAAACTTGACTGAGAAAAAAAGAGGCAAATGGCACGTCCACTACTATGCCTTCATACATGGCCTTTCCTAGCATCTTTCCAACAAATTCAAACAGCTGAAGGTGGTTCTCATGGATGCTGGAGGTTGGGGAAGGATATAATCTCTCATTCCCACTGGTGGTCTGAAAGAGATAGATTGTTTATAGTGGCAAAGTATGGTAGTTGTGATTGTTCGGGTTAACCGCAGCCTTTAACCTTGCAGTGTATACCTTAAACAGATTGAGCGCTGGATTGAAAACCTTCTTGATGATCTCTTCTAAGAACTCTTTAAACACACCGTCCTGGTCAATTCCAGCCTCATCCACGCCTAAATCATTCACAAACTTCACTCGGATCACTCCCTTAATAGAGTTGACAGGCAGACGCCGCAGTTGATCATAACCATCCTATGAGATAACGAGAGAGCTCATTATTATTTTTCTTAGTTTATACGTATGCATTTGGAAGACGTTATTATCGAAAGTGACTTGCACTGCACTCACAGTATACTATTTGCTAGCTTGCTAATAGATACACCTTATGTTAATTGTGTATCAGTGTTCAAAAAAGACGAGCAGTAGTAGTATATGTTACAATACAATTGAAAAACACAAGTACAACAAAGACAATAAAAAAATAACAAACAAGATTTTTTTTACATTAACACAAGTAAACATTTCTGGCAAAATTATACTAAATATCTCTTTAAGTGAGTGCTCGAGAAAGATGAAACAATCATTACCTCTAACATGCGTGAGCGGCGAATGGTTATATGAGTCACATGGGGAGAGGCGGAGCTTGTTTCAACCAATCCCAGAGTCTCCTTCTCTTTTGTCACAATGTTACGGAACAGCAGCACCCTCTGTGACAAAAGCAAATCCTTACATTTAGACATTTTATAAGATCATTTGAATTATCCTTTGCATTGATGACCTGTTATGACCCATGAGCATTAATAATCTTGTTTTTGAGTGTAATTCTCACATTTTTGTGTGGGATCACATGAGGAATGTACTGAAGCAGCAGCTGTGCTCTTTTTTTGCCTTTCTCCAGCTCTTGAAACAACAGGCTGGGCTTCAGGTCCCTGTATTAGACATACAGAGAAAACAAAACAAATGAGTCCTATTTTGTAAGCCAGGGTGCTTATCTTTCCCCTATATTAGATTAATGATCACTCATTTGTTTCTGAATGGACCCAGCTCCAACTATCAAGTAAAACTCAAATATATACAGCACGTGAGGGTGACACACTTGCGGAGCCAGTGATCTTCAGGTGTGAATCTCCTGCGACAGTCCCGCTCATACAGAACCATCAGCCAGCCATGAACACTGTGGAATAAGTCCAGCTTCTCTCCTTTGGCATTCTCTGAAACAAAGCAATGACCACACAAAGAAAGCCCATTATCACTGCCTCCATACACAGATGATTCAAAACAACTGTGTGCTAATCCAAATGAAACTGCAACAAGAGAACAAAGCTGGAGAAAAGAATGCAAGCACATAAAAAAGTCAATTTTTGCTAACCTAAAATACCATCCCAGACCATCTTGTACACAAATGTGTTGAGGAACGAGGAGATGGTAACAAGCTCTTCCATTTTAAAAGAAATCTGTTCCTCATACACCTCTATGTCATCCAGAATCCTGTAATGAAAATAAAACAACAACATGCAAATTCACTGCCATCTCTGACATTTATAATATACACTGCTCAAAAAAATAAAGGGAACATCCTAGATCTGAATTAATGAAATCTTCATATTATGAATGTGCTGACAACAAAATCACACAAAAATTATCAATGGAAATCAAATTTATTAACCCATGGAGGTCTGGATTTG
>JAUCMS010000095.1:4040669-4058960 GCA_032357445.1 Enteromius radiatus | reverse complement strand
TAGGAAACGATGGTGTTTGAGACTCACAGTATGTTATGTCCATGTACTGAACTCTTATTATTCAAACATGCCAAGGTACATTCAGTTTTCCATTCTATCACCTTTAAGGTTAGTTAATAAAAAGCAGTCATTCATTGTTAGTTCAAGCTCACAGTGCATTAACTAAGGTTAACCAAAACAGCTTGTGATTTTAGTAATGCATTAGCAAATGCTGAAATTAACATTAACTAAGATTAATAAATGCTGAAGAAGTATTGTTCATTCTTAGTTCATAGTAAATAATTTTGTACTTAAGAATAATAGCAAGAAGTGTTTAGTTTAAAATCACACTAAAACATCATTTATTTTATGCTTTTCACATCATAAATCACACCTTTTTTAGGTTTTTGAGAGAAGTTACAGTCATCAGCATACTAAAATGTATTCAAATGATATACTACCAGCCTGTGACAAGGTTCTGATTTCAATGAGCAGTACCTGAAGAACAGAGTAGAAGCCCTTCTGATTGAGATGTCCCATGATGTTCTCACAAATTCTGTTTAAAGCAGGCTTGAGGGCCTCACCTTAAGAAAATAGAGAGGAACTTTTAGTAGGAGTCTATGTATTTTATCCTGTAAATCATCTCAACAGCTCTGATCATATGTGACACGAACCCTTCCCTCTGATGATTTTCCATGTTGATGTGTCAGTGAAGGTTATCAGCATTGTCAGGTACAGCGTCACCAATTTATTATCTTGCAGTATGTCAGGCTGCAAAGAGAAACGGAAAGCAGGAAATAAGCTTTCTTCAAGAAGCACTTCCTGACCTGTGTATATATAACTGAAAAACTTGCACAGATCACACGTGTACTAAGATTATCACCTTCAGTTTTTTCAGAAATTCACAAGAGACCCAGAGCACATCTTTGATCTGTTTCAGCCAGGGGATGGTGAGATCTTTCGACAGGGCCAGGGATACATACCATGCCTGGAACAATAATAGCTTGTCACAACAATGCAAACTTGCAAAACTGTTACAATGTACAATATGATAAAATAGGTTTCAGTCATTGCTTGGTTAAAAACTTACTTTAGGTTCATTCTCCACATCCATGCTACTTAGTATGATTCTACACAGCTTCTCAAACCTCTGTATAAGAGAAAAAAAACTATGTAAAAACTAAATAAATAAATCCTCTTTCTAAAAAAATCTTAACATTATGTGTTGCTCACCAATTTATCCTCCTTGCCCAATATAAATAATAACTTTCTAGCAATTTTGAAGATGGACAATGCATTTCTTTTTGTTGAACCTGCATCGCTGACTGCAATGAAGTCATCAACCTCTTTCCTGAAACAGAAAATGTGAAAAAGTGATAAATCTGGTGTCAGGGTACATCATACGCTGACAATACATTTTCAAACAGCAGCTACTATGGATACCCTAAAATTAAAAGTAAAACTGAATATAATTATTTTATTTTTTATCAACTAACTTTAACAAAGATAAACAAATACTGTAATAAATGCATTGGTTGTTCATGTTATTAATGGCACCTTATTGTAAAGTGTTCAAATGAAAATGTAAAAACCATATTAAAATATATTTTAAAAAAGTAACATTAAAATAGTGTAGGCTACTAATAGTACTAAATTAACATTGGCTCAAACAAACAGCTATTGTTTAGAGTTTACTTGATTCAAGATGTCTATGTGCAAACAACAAAGTATTTGAACACAATTAGCACTTCATTTTCCTTTGTTTTTAGTCCTAATTTGTCATTTTTTCAGAATGACTGAATGGTTGTATTGAAAAGAATGGTTTATTTCAGTCCTAACCTTATTTCTCTTTGCAGTTTGCAACGGCAGATAAATCTTCTGACCAGAGCCTGGATTTGTGTGGCAGCTCTCTCTTTTTCTTTATAACCTTTCCTTTCCTCCCGTGCTATCCTGGCTTTATCCAGGAACTGGGATTTGGAGGTTTGGGTAGCGGTGAACATGTTTACGCTCCAAACTGTTGGTTAAATATTATAAAAAGCATCATAGCCAGAAACTAAAATCAACATGAGAGCAAACCCAAAGAGGCTATGCATGCAAGTACAAACAAGCTGGATTTACAATTTCAAATCTATCTTACTTAAACACACACACACACACAAATTACCTTGCCCTAATGTAGTGACTTGGTAATACTTCTTCTTCCACAGGTCACATGAATACTATCATATATTCACATTTTTTGTTCTGGAGGTCCATTAGACTCTATAGAAGAGAAGAGCAATTTTCTTTGACACATTTTATTAATGTAAGAAAATTCATAGCACTTATTTAAAACGGCTCAAACGACCCATTGATTTAGGAACATTGGTAAAACGTTGCTGTATTCAAATAATTTTGTAAAATTACTCTGGAAATGATATGTTATGAACAAAAGGAATGTTTTACTTTGCATTTTAAAATAAAAGACAGCTTTAGACACATCAACAGATTACATAGTAGAAAGTGAAATCAACACCGAGAGATTCTGGCAGCATAAGCGGACCAAAACAAGGCAGAGCCTTTATATCATCAGCTCAGAAAGGAGATGACACTTTGATTACACAACAGGATGAGCACTCAACAGCAGCAAAAATAAGATTTAACAACTAGTTTAAATTTGTAGAATACTTACACCAAAATAAAAACAGCGATCTGTGAATTAATTGTACCTACAGAGACAATAACATTCACACTAGCTATCCTGCTAGCAAATACTAACACAGTTGCAGCATTCGGCGAGCTGGCAACGCTTGGGAAATGTTGTCACTTGATAAATGTGTTTCAAATGTAAAGCAAAGGAAGTCTTTAGGGTTTTCTCGAAGGTTCCGTTTACCTGAACGTTTGAGAATAAATGGAAAACTGATGTAAACAAAAGACCGTCCCAGACACCGCAGCTCTAATCCACGAACGGTGTAACCTCCTAATCCTTCCGGAGGAAAATTTTCGTTAGGACAATCCGCATTCACACAAGAAATATGGCTCTTACTTTTAATTTGCCGTAGTAAATTTATATCGTTTAATCGTTGAAGCGATATTACACTTAACTATTTTAAACATTTCAATTTGATGTCTGAAACGGCAGGGAGCTGGTATTTTGTACCAAGCGGAACTATTTGTGATACAGATTGTCTTCCAATACATGTAAACATATATTGGGGACATGCAATAAACAACTTTTTTTGTTTATTCCATAAACAAGAACAGATGGTTTAAAGGTAAAAATATATTTGCTAATTATTTGCAAAATTTGACTTAAGTTGTTGTTTTGTTTTTAGTTATTTTTATATGTTGTTTTAATGCTAGTTGGAGATAACGTTACAGTATATACTAAACATATGTATGACATTGAAAGATATTTAATTATGGCACTTAAAAAGTGCATCTGTACTGATGTCAACACCACTGACTGATCTACTAATACTGGAAATCGTATTAGACACAAAGTTCGTTGTTTAATATTTATTAAACACAGAACCCCCAGCACACACAAATTAGCGTATATTTACAATCACAGGAAGTGACCAAATTAAATGACAGGACATTGGACAGGTGGAGTTACTTCCAATCTACTGTAATAAAAAGCGCGTTCGTGTTTTTCCTCAAAACAGCCAATAAGCGTGACCTGAAAGCTCGTGCACGAGTCTGGTTTGCGACCGGAAGTGATCTAATTCCCGTTCCAAAGAGGCCCGAAAGACTCGGGGAATTTCTATGGTAAATAATGACATTTGTCTGATGTTTTATCTAATTTGTATGCTTCTTTTGGTGTATGTTTTAATTATTATTCATTGTGGCGTATAATTAGCTGTTTTACTTGTAGGTTCGTGTTTATTTCCTTAAAGAAATTGAGAGAACAAGATGGTTTGCTAGTTTAGCGCATTAGCTCCTCTAACGTTAGTTGTCCTTTTCTTAGGAGTAACTTCAAATTGAGTTGTTTTTTTCGCAGTTTTGCGTATATACATTATTAATATGTGCAGGAAGGAAATTAGCCAAATCTACTGTCAGCGTAGGTTTTGAAATGACGTCATTAAATCAGTCTCATTGTGCTTTGAACGAGTTTCTCATTGAAGTTATCATCACGATTTAACGTTTTACAGTTTAATATGTTACATTTAATAGAACTTTTTTAAATCTTTGATATTCAGAACAAACTTTTTTCATTTATAATTCAAAGAAATTTAATAACACTCAAAATTAAAGGGCAGTGTGTGTGTATTTGCAATATAGATGCATACACTTAATTCCATAACAGAAATGTCAAGGCGATATTTATTGTCATTCTGCTACATGTTTGGAAATAATAGTGGAGCAAATGTCTTGTTTCGCTGGACTAGTTAAATATAGAAACATTTAAGAAAAACAACTATAAAACAATACAACAGTTAACTATCTATATATAGGCCTATACTATAAATGGCTGTCTAAACATACACTTAATCTGAGATTGTACAAGAACCTTTAGTACTTGGGGAAGCAGTGCAGTAAGTAAACATTATCATATTGCGTTTTTGTAGCATGGAGCATTTCTAAAAATTTGTTGACATTCAGATATATGTACATGAGAAAATAGATATTATACAGTATATATATATGACAGTCCAAAATTTTTTATACTTTTCTTACCTGATTTTCAGGAAGAGATGTCAGGAGAAAGTGTGGTGAGCTCGGCTGTGCCGGCAGCTACAACACGGACCACCTCCTTCAAGGGGTCCAGTCCCAGTTCCAAATATGTGAAGCTGAATGTCGGGGGAGCGCTGTACTACACCACCATGCAGACCCTGACCAAGCAGGACACCATGCTGAAGGCCATGTTCAGTGGCCGTATGGAGGTTCTTACTGATAGTGAAGGTACATGTAGTTTAATAGCTGCTGCAGAAGAGTTCATGTAATATTTTGAACCATATCGATACAAATGTATGCTTCTGCTGTGCCCAAGTCACACTTGTCCACCTCTGATCTTTCAACAGGCTGGATTTTGATTGACAGGTGCGGAAAGCACTTTGGGACCATACTGAACTACCTGAGAGACGGAGTTGTCCCGTTACCTGAGAGCCGGAGGGAGACTGAGGAGTTACTGGCAGAGGCAAAGTATTACCTGGTGCAGGGCTTGGTGGATGAGTGTCAGGCGGCATTACAGGTACGCTACAACACATTTAAATGGAAATGCAAAAATAAAAATTCTGTAACTTATTTATTATTTTTTGTTCATCTACAAAATGCAAACAAAATTTTTATTTTTTTTTTTATTTATAATTTTTTTTTTTTTTTTTTTTTTTTTTTTTTTTTTTTTTGGAAACCCCAGTGATTAATGTTGTTCCATATATTAGAGTTTTTATTCATCATTTATAAAAAGTTTTATTAACATATCAAACTTATATATATTTATTTTTTTATTTTAATTTAATTTTTTTATCTTAATTTGTGTTTTTAAGAAGAACGAAAATCTTATTTTGGAAATAAGTTTGATTACTCCCCCTCTTGCATTTTCAAACTATGATAAAATTTCCATTTTTGGCTTTCTTTTAAATAATGTGTTCCAGTATTAAATATTATAACTTTTTATTTATACTTAAATTCT
The DNA here is from genome assembly GCA_032357445.1 of Enteromius radiatus. NCBI lineage: Eukaryota > Metazoa > Chordata > Actinopteri > Cypriniformes > Cyprinidae > Enteromius > Enteromius radiatus. The sequence continues at coordinate 4,053,367 of JAUCMS010000095.1, read as the reverse complement.
ACATATGTGGTTTACAAATGTTTTCAGAACAAAGATGCGTATGAACCATTCTGCAAAGTTCCATTAGTGACGTCATCTAAGGAGGAACAGAGGCTCATTGCAACCGCAAATAAGGTACGAATGCGTTATTAGTCTTAAAGCAATATTCTTTATTTTCACAGAGAACATACCCTTGACTTGTCTTTCTGTGCATTTGCAGCCTACAGTGAAACTGCTGTACAACAGGAGCAACAATAAATACTCGTATACAAGGTAAAGTCTTTAATTAGGTTTGAGTACTTGAGAAGCTTACTGTTGAGCTTTTACCTGATCAGATTGCTCTTTCTCTTTGTAGCAACTCTGATGACAACATGTTGAAGAACATTGAGCTGTTTGACAAGCTGTCTCTGAGGTTCAACGGCCGAGTGCTTTTCATCAAGGATGTGATCGGTGATGAGATTTGTTGCTGGTCCTTTTACGGCCAGGGCAGGAAGATCGCAGAGGTGTGCTGCACATCAATAGTCTACGCCACTGAGAAGAAGCAGACGAAGGTAAAAAGTTATCTGCCCATCACATTACAATCAAACTTTATACAGTCTAGCATTTTCCATGTTTTCAAAACAACAAAAATGTGTTAGTCACAGCATTCAATGTTGCATGCACAGCACATTGCATACACACAAACTTGTCCTTCCTCAGTTATCAGGTATAACTTTGATGTATTGAAACATACGCTCATCATACACACACTCATGCTCTCATCATTGTGAGAGCATATTGCTGTGTTTAATTTGTTCCTACTTAGTCTTAAAGTCTCAAATTTACCTTCACAAACCCCCCCAAAACAGAGAACCACATAAAAGATCAGTTTGTCCTGAATGCTTCTGGTAGGTATATACAACTCACTTTTTTTATTCCCTCCATCACAGGTTGAGTTCCCTGAGGCTCGCATCTATGAAGAGACCCTCAACATCTTGCTCTACGAGTCTCAAGATGGCCGCGGTCCTGACAATGCACTGCTGGAGGCCACAGGGGGCGCTGCAGGGCGTTCCCACCACATCGACGAGGACGAAGAGCGGGAGCGCATTGAAAGAGTGCGGAGGATTCACATCAAGCGATGTGGGCCTGATGACCGCACTCACCACCACCAGTGACCCTGCCATTTCTCCTCTGTTCAGTGCCTTAACATCTACCAGCGCTTCGGTTACGCCCCTCTGTTTGCACAGGGACCCGTGTCCGTTTCCATAGAGAGACCAATGGATACTCACACAGTGGCTAGTATTGATAATGTTACATCGATGTAGCATATAGGGCAGCGCAGCACCGACCTCGGACATCAGTTGTGCATTTTTGAGGACCTCATTAAAAACAAATCAATGAGAACAGAAATGCACAACAGATGGTTTTACTGCGTTCGTGACATTCCCTGAACACGTTGCCCTATTTGCTATTCATGAAGCAAATTCCAATGAATATATCAATTTGATCAGCTAAACTGTCATTTAATTGTAGGTTTAGTTGCCTGCCGTAGGATTTTTGTATTTAACATTATTTACCATGTTGTTTCTGTTCGAGTGAAGACTGTAGGGTTCCTGGTGCCTTATAGACTCTGTTTTTGTAGTGTATTGTGTGAAAGATGTTGGATTTTTGTGTCTTTTAAGTTTTTTTTGTTTATTTAATTTGCTTTGAACTGAAGTGTTAGAGCCAAGATTTCACAGTGCTGATAGCGTGTCTTACTGAGATTCAGGAAGTTTAAGTGATCTATCTTGATTTGTCAGTCAAGTGGTCAGTGAAGGAGGATATTATTGCCTTATGAGAAGAATTAAATTCTTAATTTCCTTATTATTACACTCATTAGAGAAGACCGTTATACAAATTTTGGATCTGTCTATTTTCATTTTACCATGCTTGCGCAAAAAAATATATGCACGCTTGAGGATTGTATGTGCTGGAGTTTGTGGACCGGTCTGTATGAGTATGGCCAATAGAGGGCAGTGTAGGGTTGTGGTGTTTTCACTCACGTATACGAGGAAGCACTTTTCAAGCAGGAATTGTCAAATTTGCTATCCCCTTTTAGCTACAATCAGTAAAATAGATTATGCTATTAAATACCTTTCGCTGTGCTGTATTAAATTCCATCAAGTTAATTACGCTTCTGGGTTTTGTAAGTGATCTCATTCAAGCAAAGAAACTGAGATGCAGTCAGAAGCGTTCAGATGTATATCTGTAATTGGGAAATCGACACCAAGTATGAGTGTGTAATCAGAGACCGGACCACGTCAAAGAAGCTCCAGGAAGTACGAGAGTATGGGCTCTCCTGCAGCTGCAGCGTCACAGATGGTTTGCGATTATTAGTTTTATTAAAGGTGTATTTAAACAAAAACAAAAAAAAAATGAAATCTGTAATACTGTAGAGAAGTTTGTACAGATGTGCACATGAATTAAAATGTTTTACATACAAATTATTTATACGGTAGTTATCACAAATAAAGATTTCTTCAAATTTTGTAGATCAAACTGCGCATTTGCTTTGTATTTTATTTCTGAGGTTTGTATACATTGGTATAAAACAGTATTATAAATATGGCTCAACAATGCATGAACATGACCAAATAAAATATTACATTTTCCAGGAATGTAACCTGAAGGGCAGCGTTTATGAAAACAACAAAATATATATAATAACGGTTTAATTTTTCATTTGTGTACACCGTGATGCTTTGAGTATGCATACGCTGAGCTGTTAGTGTGTGTCAGTTTGGGGGATGGAGAAAGATATCTTCTTCCATAAGGGTTTCCCTCATAAAATATACAAAAGACTTGGTCACCTCCTTTAGATCAACGAGACTTGACCCGTGGAGCCACCTTTGATAAAGAAAGAGTCTAAGTACTGCAGCATTAATGTTAAATTACGCTACAATACACAAATAATCACTCACCACCATCAGGTGACCGTTTTTGCCTTTATAAATCATAGGTTCTTGACCAGTGCTGAAATCCACACCTCCCTCTTTGCCTGCCTGGATCTCAAACTTGATGCTGTGAGAAGATCAAATGTTAGCACGCTGTGCGAATGGGTGGAAAATGAGTGATGCTGGCCTTTTTACCTTCCCTGAACGACCTTGATGTTATTCTGCTTGTTTGCAATCATAGCCAGTTTGGTCAAAGCTTCAAACAGGTGGTCACACTGAAGTACTAAGTCCCCCTTAGATACGCAAAACTACATTAGTACTTGCAAATATATGGATTTGTGTATTATGAAAGTGTAGGGATTACGTAAGCGTGAAGCCTGGTTTGCTCGCCTTCTGTTTTGGGTCATTCAAAGCAACATGGAGGATCATGACAGTGTCACCCAGATTACTGACAGAAGCACCTGTGAATACAAAATACACTCACTGTGGACTTGGTTCTCTCTGCTTTGCAAATAAACGTTACACACAAAAAAACTACAATGTTGAAATAAAAAAAAGTTTGGGGTAGGTTTTATAAAAGAAATCAATAGTTCTATTTAGAAAGAATTGATGCAATTGATATCAGCAAACACATAAATAATACTTCATATATAAATGCAGTCTTGGTGAACATAAGAGACAAAAAAAAGTTAAAATCTTACTGACCCCAGAATGTTTTCAATAGGGAAAAGTTGTAGTTGTTCTCAATAGACCAAAATTGTACTTTTAGGGATACAACATGCCCTCGAAAGTAAACTTTGATATCTTATCTACCTCTAATGAGTGCATATTTGTAACATTATAAGCCTCGAAGGTATTAATGTGCACCATTTAGAGGTAAATATGGTACAAAGTTGTACCTTTGTACCGCCCTGGTGAGAATCTTAAAGGAATGCTACAGGGGAATAATAAGGAGTTATCTTTAAGAGTGCTGTGATGTACTTTTATTTCATTGATTGACTACACATGTCTAACCCACCTTTAAGAGAAACATAGTCCACTCTCTGCTTGATTTTAGCCTCTTCTATCAAATACACTGCGGCCTGAGTGAGAATAAGTTGCCTTGGTCTGGATTTAAATCCATTTCGGTCATACTTCACCACAGGAACGCTGTACTGCAGCGAGAGGAAAGTGTGTTTAGGGGATATATGTGGAAATACATCATATATTATACAGATTCTGATTTACCTTGATACGTTCGTGTCGTATAGTCTGAAGGACCCTCATGTTGATTTCTTGTTCATCTAGTCAATGAAAGGAAGTACATAAGACATACAACGGGATCTGTGCAAATCTAATATGTTTTTGTAAACTACTGACTGATTCTAGTGTCCACAAAAGGAACAGCAATGCTCGAAGGGTAGCTGTCCTTCTTTCCCTTAAAGATCGCACTGGTGACTACTTTCTGTTGAAGCTGTGAAAAGACAGGTTTTTTTTATTATTTGCCAAAATTTGCGAAATTATATTTTAAAGCATGTGATGACAGTGATAGTGACCTGTGCTTTTTTCTGTGGCGTAATTCCCCGCACGTACTTCCTCACCATCATTCGTGTGTTCAGCTGTCGCAGAATCTCTGAGGTCTACAATCACAACAGACATCCCAGTTTCAGATAACACTACAAATTAACATTTTGTTTTCACAAAAAGTATTCTTGTTGCTTCATAAAATGTTTGAACCACTGATGTCACATGGACTATTTTACCGATGTTCTTACTACCTCTCTGGGCCTTTAACCTGTCAGTCGTGTTGCTGTCTATTGAGGAACATCAAAATATCTTAAAGTGCCCCTATTATGGATTTTTGAAAATGAGCTTTCATGCAGTGCGTAACACAGCTCTAAGTCATAACCCATAATAGGGGCACTTTTTTGTGTTCTGAAGATGAACTAAGGTCTTTGGAGGTTTTTAATGACATGAGGGTGAGTAATTAATGACAGAGTCTTCATTTTTAGGTAAGCTATCCCTTTAAGGAATCTGTTTAGCTGTGCATTATCTGATTGAGTATTTATTCTGCACAGAACTGATCACTTTAAATATATATTTTATATATATATATATATATTTATTTATATGTTTTCTTATGTTTTTATGTATGCCTCTTCATTTTAATTTAGATATAGATATTAATTTATGATTCATTTTTAAATTTTTAAAAAAAAAATTTACTTTAAAAATAAATAAATAATATATATATATATATATATATATATATATATATATAAAAATTTTTTTTTTTTTTTTTATAGTAAAAATGGGTCTGTTTATGTTCGTTGTGGCCATGTTTTTTTGATGGATTTATGTGTTTGCTTGTTGGTTGCTTTGCAGTCATCTTCATCCTCTCAAGAACGACTGCACCAGCTTCCTTACCAACCCACACAGGACGAGCTTCATTTCCTGTTCAAACACTTCCGAAGTTCGGAGAGCATGACTGATGAGGATGGGCGTCCCTCCCCATTTATACGACCCCGGTCACGTAGCCTTAGGTAAACAAAAACACACATGCACCATTTAATTGCAACATAGGATCTTTGTTTGCATTTCATTAATATGGCTATTAGGGTTTAATAATTTCTTGACCTGATGTAGAGTTTTATTATATCTGCAGTGACCTAGAACTGTGTATTGGGTAAATTAGAGTCTTAGTCTGGCTTGCATCATTTCCTGACACCATTACTGTCATCTGACATTGATAATATTAGTGAAATGGCAATAAATGAAGTAAAATGCAGTAGATGCAGTTCCATGCATTTCCAATAAATAAGAACTTTTGGTGAAAAACATTACACATTTAAGAAGATATTTTGAAATTGTAACACCCTAAATCTTTTTTTTTTCCAATTACAAGTTGCACTGATTTGGTTCAACTTTTTGACTCAATTTGAATTATGATTTGTCTCTAATGCCAAAGCTGTTGTGTGACTTCTGAAAACTTGAAATACGTATTTAGTAGTTCACCCGAAAATGAAAATTCTCTCATTTACCCTCAAGTTGTTCCAGACTGCATGAGCTTCTCTCTTCTGTTGAACACAAAAAGAAGATATTTAAACCGTTATTGATCCCATAGACTTCCATATCCTATAGAATAATCATTCATTGTAAGTGTATTAAAATCAGAACAATCTGAAAGAAAGTCATATGGGTTTGAAATGATGTGAGGATGAGTAAATCATGACAGATTTACAATCTCTTTCAGTGCTGTTTGTTTCCAGACTTGCTGTCTGATGAGTGGACTACTGACTAATAGGAATATCCAGGCTTTCCCCATCAAAACGAAACAAAAGGAGCGTTTTTGTTTTGCAAAAGAACCTCCCGTGAGGATGAGTCAGAGAACAGACAGCTTTCACTATGGTGTAATTGGACACTGGGGTTTGAAATTAGCATCAGGCCAGTTAATATGCAGGAGGAAGAGTCTGAAGTAGAAACTAAAATCTGATGAGGGTTTTTTTTTTGTTTATAATGCCTATTCTGAGCGAGTCTACAGACTGCAGTTCTCACCTCACCTTTAGCCCACATCTCTGCAGGATTCAGAGGTTTAGATGTCCACCCACAATGCTTCATGCTTCAAACAGGGTGCTTGCACAAACAAAACACTGCTCACTTGGTTTTTGAAATGAGAGGAAAGTGGGTATGTTTGTCAGTAAAGCATTTAACCAGTAATCTAAATAATGGCAGTTTTCATTACTAATGCAATAGCATATTTTCTTCCAAAATTTTTGGTTTTGAGTCAGAATTGTTGCCAAAATCATTTAAAAGGGCCAGAGATGTTTAATTGGCATTTTTCTAATGGCATATTTTAATTCTACCAGTGTCTATTTTGTGACACACTATCCACCTTATTTTCCATGTAAACGCGGGCTCCGCTGTTTTCGAACTATAATGTGTTATATTTCCAGTAAAGCGCTTCTGCTAGTAGTAGTTGTATTGAGATTCCGTAGCTTTGTGTTTACTTTGTAGAGTTTCTAGGATAGTTTACTTTTAATATGGACCATAGAAATACTGGCATAATTTGTGTAGTTAGGGTATGTCATAACAGCTGGTTTAAGCGTAAAAAATACCTGCAAGAAATTTGTTTTGAGCATAATCCACGCACAAGAGCTGATTGTGGATGTGGGCCACGCTATGATCCACACGCCCCTCTGAAGAGTGAAGAAGCACGTTGTTTGATGATGTTTGTGTAGAAATTTAACAAAGACTGGCATGAAATGCTCGTCATACTCAGAGAGACACTGATTTAGGAGTAAATTGCAGCGGTCTCGTATAATTCCGCGTCGAAGATCCGATGAACAATGGTGATTGTTTCATTATTTAATGTGTGCTTGAATTGTCATGAACAGCCATTGTTTAAATGGTCATATTTTAACTAAAAGTTAAGTAGAATCATTTGACACAAACTGCCTCATGTGCAGTTTAGATGTTTTTTATTTGATGATTGATCATTAAACATTTATTTTCTGGTTCAGTTTTCTGCTGAATGCAGTTTTTTTGGTCGTGCATTATTAGTTTTCATCTGTTGTTCTCTTGTTTTAGCCCTGGACGAACCGGCAGCTCCTTTGATAATGAAATTATAATGATGAATCATGTCTATAAGGAGCGCTTTCCAAAGGTATGCATCGCCAACAGATTATTTCCAGTATTTACTCTACAAATCTGAGATGCCTGATGTTCTTTCTGGTGTGCAGGCCACCGCTCAGATGGAGGAGCGTTTGCTGGAAGTCATCAGGCAGTTTTCCCCAGACAGCACCCTACCATTGGGAGATGGCGTCTTGGGATTTATCCAGCACCAGTTGGTGGAGTTGGCCAGGGACTGTCTGGATAAATCCCAGAAGGGCCTGATCACATCTCTGTACTTCATAGAGCTGCAAGATAAACTGGAAAAAATGCTGCATGAGGTGAGGCAGGAAAAAGGTCTTTCCAGGCATTTGTTTGGGTATGAGATTTTGTTGATGTTGTAGATGGGGCTTGGTAAGAAGTGCAGAAGCTATCACATGTGGCACCTGCATACGGGTGGCCCATGTACATAAACACTTAATACAAAAAATATAAAAGTGACACAGTACCTACATTCACCTGATACTTACTAACAAATGGATTTCATAAGAGTTTTGTATTGTCACAGACAGGGACAACATGCATGAACCAGTAACAGAAGTCAGAAAGAGTTTTTGTGCAGTTGCACCCTATGATATTTTACAATAAATATCAAAATTTAAAATTTAAAATTGTATGAATAATATTAAAATGGTAATGAGCAGTGAAGTTGTTTTGTTAAAATGTTCACTAACAAATACCGAAGGGTTATTTCACACACAAATTTAAATTGGCATGATTTGCTCAGCCTTAAGGCATCCTAAGTGTATATGACTTTCTTCTTTCAGTTGAATCCAATCAGAGGTAGATTTAAAAAAAAATATTATTATCATTCAGGCGTTCATTAAAGAATGCAATATTTATGCACTAAAAAAAAGGTCTAGGTTTTAAGGTTGCACACTGACATTTTCATGTTTTTTTTTTTTTTTGTATTCATCATCATCATAACTTGTCATACACCGAAACCTGAGTCTGATGCATATGAACTAATCCTTGTTGACGCCATTCTGGATTTTGGTGTTCGCTTGTACGGTGACTTTGAATAGTCAAAGCACCTTTCAAAATGCTTGTTATGGATGCCCAATCCGAATTTATTTGATGGATGAAAGTTTATTAGACATTGTGTAAACGTGACTGAAATAACGTGAGAGTTGTATTTATTTTTTATTTTTTAACCCAAAAATTGCAAGTCAGTGTCACAGATAATCACAAACAATCGTGAAACATTTGCAAAAGACTATAGTAAAACAAAACCAATCTTTGCTTTATTTAAGAAAATTATGTCTGTGCGCCACAAGTTTAAATCTAGCTTGAGTCCTTGTCGATTTCACAAACAACCATTTTCTGTTGCTTTAGCCAATGTCAGCTTGGTTATGCTGTCCTTTTCTGATTATGCCAAAGCCAACAGGTGGTCTGAGATGGTGGTTATGGTTTGGCAGGAATATTAGGCTGACGGTGACAGTAGGACATGGCTGGGTTCTGTCACTGCTGCTGCTGCTGCTGGCTTTAAGAGGCCAGAAACCTCACATATTCTCAAAATAAGCTGTGACCATTTCCCCTAATAAGTGTGAAATCCACCTCCTCCCCAAGGGTGTTTTTACTGTATAAATACTTTCAGATTTTTTTACACCTAGAAAAAAAGAGCAACCTCGAGCTGCGTGCCCATGCATTTGCATACATGTGAGCGTTTGCATGCGTGTGTAATTGCGCGTGTCGTTTCGTGTATAAATGTGTGCGTACCCTGCAGCAGAGGGTTTGATTAGAAATATAGATCTCCCCGTTCGAGCTCCATGCTCATCTTTGCAACTACAGGGTGTTAGTTTCCATAGCAACCATTACGCCCACCCTATATGTAGTGTTCAGACAACCCCAGGCAAGACTCAGCGTGCTGTCAGATCGCTGCTGTGCGGTGGATGTCGTGCTCATAGATAAGGCTATTAAAGTGTTTCCCACTTCCCTTAGTCAGCGGTGCCAAGCGCAGGGTCCTGATGCTGCAGTCATGCTGCAGTTTAAATGCTTCAACTGTTTAGTCATCAACCTGTTGAGATTGATGGTCAAATCCTGTGGTTTTGTGTTGGTTTGTGGTTACATCAGTCTACTCTGTGCTGTTCCTCTGTCACTCTGCTCTTTTTTTGGGATTGCAAAGTCTTTGCTGCTTTATTTTCACTGGCGTCATGCTTAAAACAATTTGTGGACCTTTATTTAGCTGATTTATAAAGAGCAGGTTGAACAATGGCTGAAATTATTGCAGGATTTGCACATAGGGCTTGGTGATGTGGCCAAAAGTATTTTTTGTAGGGCTGCACGATTAACCTTTGTCGCATCGATATTGAGGTTTTAACTCCCACAATAACCTAACTCAGGAGTTTGAGGTTTTTTTCCCCCGCCTCTGACATTTGAGTGACAAACCTATTAGCCAATCAAAATGGTTGAATCTTGCGTTCCTGGCTTGCTGGCCAATTAGAAATGGCAATGGAAACAAGGTTGTATGCAGTGCACAGGTTTTCTATCAGCAGCAAAGCAGCTAACACACAACGTGTGTGTTCAGGTATTTAATAATCACGAAGCATCAAACAATTCATTACCTCAATCATTGCAATATTTATTATTATGCTTTCCACATGTTTGAGAATGAATGTAAACGTTTCACCTACCTATAAAAGTCCTACCTTTTATTTTAGGGCCCTATTAAATCAGTTTAGTTTTTATTCAATTTTGCGTTTTCTATTTTTATTTTATTTTTTTCTTGTTTCTGTGTTTAATGATGAAGTAATAGTAAATTTGTCATCGAAATCATGTCTATTGAATATATTAATTAAAAAATTGTCTCTTAAAATGTGATCAAAGTATAACAGTTAATTCATAATAAAACATTGCTATCTGTTTTTCATCAAATAAGATGCAGCACAAAAGAGTGTATATTAAAACATGAATGGTTGTATGATACTCACTAAAAATAAAACTAGAACTGTTATTGTTTTGAAAAGTATGTTTTAGTATAAAAAGTCGTCATTGCTTAAGTTCTAAACTTTGTAAAATAAAAATTATAAACTTAAAAAAAACAACTTAATTTTTTTGAACGAAAAATAAACTACTGGTGTAAAATGCACCATACAAATAAATTTGGGCTCATGTAGCTCTCTCAAATTAAAGACAAAATTAAACACAAATTAAGAAATTTTTGATGATATCAGAGAGCTATCTGACTCTCTATAAAAGTATTCTTTGGTGAGTCAAGTTGAGCCACTGATGTCACATGGACTGTTTTACCATTGTTTGTACTATGTTTCTGGATCTGGGATCGTTTCAGTTGTGTTACTGTCTATATAGGGACAGACGGTTCTCTGATATCATTAAAAATATCTTAATTTGTGTTCTGAAATTTAAAGAACGCCTTACGGGTTTAGAATGACACAAGGGTAATTAATGACAGAATTTTCTTTTTTGGGTGAACTAACCCTTTAATAGAGAATTTTAAAAAATAATAAAAATGTTATCATAACTTTACTTTTTTTTTAAACTAGGAGAAAAAAATCATATCAAATCTCTTGGACCCCACTGTTATTAACAGATGGATTAATTAATTATACTAATTTATCATATTGATCTGTTATTTATATTTAGTTATCAGTTTCATCAATCATCATCAAATATCGCTGTTTGAGCGCCATCCTTGATCATAAATAGACTGTAAATTTTCCCCAAGTAAACAGTAGGGATAGCTTGAAGCTGGGCATCATTATAAAGCTCTGTGCTGCAAGGGCACAAGTCACAGTCGAGTCTGAGCTGCCATCTGCTTATGATGGAAAGAGACTCGCTGGCTGCAGTGCTAAAAAAGGAAACAGTTCATTGTTTTGATGTGACGGTTCGTGTCGAGTTAGAATCATCCATGTTTCCCTCAAACTCCTCTTGCAGTGGCATTTGGCTGTCTGCGGAACATGAGTCACACATCTTATTTTGCTACGGGGCTCTTTAATGCTGATTTGATAGCATGTCTCCCTCACTTTGTTCGGCTTCATCAAATGCATAAAAATGCAGTAATTTTAGTTTTTCGTAGGAGTCGTCTGACCGAGCGTGATCCTTTGTTTACTCTGCTTTTCTCCTTACACGGGGAGACAGGGGCTCAAGATAAATTAAAAATGTTATCATGCCCTTTTTCGCAGATGCTTGTGTTTAGGATATAATATCTGAATATGTCGCAGTGTTTTGCTCTGTCTATATTTTGCCATCTAATGCATCTCAAATCCAGATTCTGTGAGTATGAAGAGTTGATTAAAATTCACACGAGCGCCTAGAAATGATTTGATCCTGTAGTACAAGTAGCTCATTACCTCCCACTCCCGCATCCCACAAGCCAGCAGATTCCCCTGCACAAGCAAGAAATAACATTCCAGTCACTTCGCCAAATACTGTCCAGTGTTCAGAACGGATACAGTCGACTTCTGTCTGTTAAATGATCAGCACAGTATGCCACTGAATTATTTTCCACCCTCTCTCTGACTAATTAAATAGCCTTTATAAAAGAGAAATTTGTACTTTATATTCAGCAAGGTTGCTTTAAATTGATCATAAGTGACAGCCAAGACTTTTTTAGAATGTTACAAGAGTTCTATTTCAAATAAATGGTGCTTTTATATGATAATCAACATTGATTGATTGATTTGCATATTATAGTGATTTCTAAAGAATAAGTTGAGACGATGACTGGAGTAATGATGCTGAAAATTCAGTGTTGCATCACGGGAATAAATTACACTTCAAAATATATTCAAACAGGAAATGTTTCTTTTGAATTGTAGTAATGTTTCACAATATTACTGATTTTAGTGTAGAGAAATAACCCCAAACGTTTGAATAATATTTATACATGTTTTTATAATCAACTAATTGGACTTAAAGGGACAGCTCTCCTTAAAATGAAAATGTGATTATTTAATATATTCTAAAGCTGTAAACTGGAATGTTTAATAATTTAATCAGTCAAATTATGTCAATGTCTGTTTTCCCACATGTGTCACCCAGCACCTCACACTCCAGGCCAGTAGGTGGCAGAAATAAAGGGTTTGCCCCTCTGGTTTGCCACCTGCCATTAAACTGCAGATGATTTAACCCTCTATGGCATGAATTTTTATTTTAGGAGGAAAAAAATATTTGACTCTAGTTTTAGGGAGCTTGGGGGGC
>JAUCMS010000095.1:4013996-4034277 GCA_032357445.1 Enteromius radiatus | reverse complement strand
CTGTGTTGTGTTGGAATTGGACCTTTTTTCAGTCGTCTTTTGCAAACACTTGATTTCTATAAGAAGTAGGAAACGACGGTGTTTGAGACTCACAGTATGTTATGTTCATGTACTGAACTCTTATTATTCAACCATGCCAAGGTACATTCACTTTTCCATTCTATGGCACCTTTAAGTAAGATTAATACATTCTGTAGAATTTCATTCTTAGTTCATGTGTACTAATCTTGTTAACTAATGTTAATTTGTAAAGTGTTACCAAAATTTCTATATGTGTATAAAAATATATATAGTGTAGTAAATAATCAGATATCATGACAGCCCTTTTTTGCACATCACATTTAAAATCAGAAGTCATACCTGCACTAAATAACTATAATGTTTAGTGTCCTTCTCCAAGCCCAGGTGCCTCAGTAGGTCTTCCTCTCCTCCCTCCACCAGCTGATAGAAAACATGAAAGTTTCTCTCACCGTGGTTTTGGTGAACCACTCTAGACTTTTCCAGCAGATAGCTGAGGATATGGCCACCAACAGCATCTCCCTGTGCATTAAAACAAGCATGAATCTTTTTTAACATGCAATATTATTTAATGGGATGAAAGCAGTAAGGTGTTTTTCGATACCTGACTATCAAACTGAATGTCCATATACTTCCCAAAACGGCTGGAGTTGTTATTTTTCATTGTTTTTGCATTTCCAAAGGCCTAAAAGCACATGTAATGAGTGCAAAGCATACACAGTGAATGATCAGACACATTCTGAGAATATTATAGTTGGAGTGACCTCTAGTACGGGGTTGGACATGAGCATGCGGTCTCTCACAGTGTCCAGTAAGGAGGAACTAGGACAGCTGACCGCATAGTACTGCAAGATCTTCTTGGAGGCCTCAGTTTTGCCTGCTCCACTCTCCCCGGATATCAAAATAAAGTGGTTGTTTGCTTCGGTTAGCATGGTGTGGTAGACATTATCTGCTAATGCATATCTAAGGAGGACAGAAACATTTTATGTTGTTTTGTTTTTTTTCAATTTATTTACAAATGCCTAAGTTGCTGGTTTGGCAAACACTTACATATGAGGGGGCAGCTCAAAGAAGTTCACTCCCATATAAAGGTCCATTTGTTTCTTGGTGTAGATGTCCAATTCTTTGTATGGGTTTACAGATATCAGCAGAGTACCTATGTAAGTCTGTTAGTGTAGAGATGTTGAGATGACATGCACTTAATCACAAAGTAAAACAGACTTTTGTTTTTGATGTCTGACTCACATATATCAAATCCTCAGTGAAACGCTTCTTCAGATTGTCCAGGAAGGCTGTCTCACTGTTGTGGGCATCAAGAAGCACAAAGTCCTGGATGCCAACTCGGTCTCTGGCAATCAGGGCTCCCTCCAAGTCCAACTGACCCAGTTTAACCTTTCCTTTCTGCCAATCAGACAAGCACAACACTGACCATGACCCAATGCAATTTGTTTACTCTGAACAAGTCTATATAGGATTGTGTCATTCTGCAGCCATAAAGTTCAGAAGCTTAGCTTTCCAAAAGCAGCAAAACAGGCATGAATATCAATTTCTGTCAAAAAAATATGTGACTCATTTCCAAAGACATATTGGCTGTTGCATGCTAATGGATGCTGCACTTCTTCGGCAGTAAAACCAAGCTGTTTAGTGACTCTTCACCTTTTCATTAATAGATTTTCTTTCATTAATAGATTTGTTGAGACTGAAAATCGGGGTCTAAGGTCTCTGATTGAGTCACAATCATCCAACCACATAATCCCCTGCTGATGTTTAACTAAGTACTTTATAATGCTGCTCTCAATTGTAGAGGCTTTTGTAATGAGATATCATCTGCAATGAGTAGACCACGTTCCTGTTCCTATGACTGACAGACAGCTTTGCTTTGGCTAAGAATTTATTCCACCGACCGTATCAGATAGCTTTCAGTACATAGTACATAGCTTTCAGATAGGTTGCCACATCTTCCAACTTGGCTCTGGGAGATACTTTCAAAAGCCAAAAGTGCTTGTTGACATATTTCCTGAACCAACATCATTAGTAAAGCAAGTTTAATCAATGCCATTATCTAGCAGTGTGTGAATAAATGTCAATTTATTCTCTATATTGTTTAAAAATAAAAGTTAAGTTAACTTAAGCTATAATGTTAGCACATAGTCTTCGTTTTTTATGCATTTAAGCAACTCAGTAAGAGGTTTAGCCAAAAATGGAGCAATTGAACTATTGTCTGCAAAAACTACAATCCTCAACCCAAAAGATGAGAATTTGTTCTAGTTAATTCAGTGTTTCTTAGTGTTTTAAAATAATAAACTGAGAAGTGTATTTCTCAAAATAAGAAGGAATTTTTGAAGGCATGCATTACTCCATTCTTTGAAAACCGTGTATTTTTAAATGCTAGACATTTTTAGGATTGCTAGTGGTCCTTACTTTTCTTCACATTTTTTAGAACACAGAATATTTGACTTTCATAAAGCGAATTAGAAAAAGAAACAGAAAAGGGGGGAAAAAACTAAGTCTAATCTAACGACTAGAAGCCCCCAAAATCTCCTCCGCCCACCTTTCACCCCCATAAACCTCATTAGCTCTGAAAGAGGCCAGTTTTTTTGTCCTGTAAATTCCAAAGACGATGGACAATGAAGAAGCTTTTAAAATGCAGTCTACATTCCATTACACATATTCTCTCTGCATATCCTTTCAAAATTTATTCATTAGAAAACATTTAATGTCACACCGAATTTCACACTGGGCAGTCCCGGGACAATAGATGAGATTTGGCCTATTTGGGCTGGTGCGGGCTGGTTGGATGTAGAGGGGGCGAGGGCAAAGGAGCAGAAGAGGGAGAGAGAGAGAAAGAGGGAGATATGAAGGAGGGACAGAGGAAGGGAGGGAGGGGGAGCTGCTTATATTTGTCTGATCTGAGAGCTTCTGAAATGAGGCCTTCTTGAGACAACAGGACAGACTAAATTGTGCTGTAACGGTCTGTGTCCCGCTGCTCGCTGAGACACTCATTTAGCATGCCCTTGGGGCACACAATGGAGGCTTGTTCTGAACAGCACAGTTATATGAACACCGTAATCAAGGGTGCTGTGTTCGGGAGGGGGGACCTGATTTTCGTCCACCTGTCCGCCAATGAAATTTTCATCCCACCGCATGCAAGTCGTGAATCACCACCCACCACCTCACATCAACTTCACGCTTCCCACTATTTCATGTCCTCACCGCCAACCCCAAAACATGCCCCTCCCCCCTCTCGCCCTGCTTTAAGCCAAAGGGGCAGGTGAACAATATCATTGAAGATCCCCCATTTGAGATGTCAGAACCAATCTCAATCTCGGCGTTATTGTGGAGACTCCCCCTCTCTCGTTTCTGTCCCCACATGGGAACAAGCTGAACTCAATGTCACATGAGGAACAATGGACAGAGGGGATGCTAATGTTTATAGTGTGACACTTTCAGTGTGATAAGACGCATGGACATCGGCACAGGAAAAGCCTGTTCCTCTTCTCCAACGAGAGACTCAAACTCAAGGCAAAGATGTTACTTTCTTAGTTCTGAGCAACCTGTACGGTTCACGTTTGGATGCACGAATGAAAGTGTGGAAAGGTAATCAAAAACTAGTTTCCAGATCAGTCAGCTGCACAAGGTGAATCTCGAATCTTCTTCCGTAATTGGGAGATTTAGCCTTTCTCTTCTAAAGAGAATAAAATAGACATAAAGACTCGAATCGTTTAAGTCACAAGGTTGGTCACCCTTACGCCACATCAGGTGCGTCAGTTTCCCTCTTTAGTATAAAAGCTATTGTCTTTTAATTAAGAGATGGTCCTTAAGCCTGGTCTGAAATGTCAGTCACGGCTGAGTTGAGATGACCTCCACCAAATCTGAGAGGGAGGGAAAGAGAGAAAGGAGAATGGAGGAAGATACGGCAAAGACATCCAACTCCTCAGAAGGCCTAGCCAAGAATAGGAAAGACTAGACATAATGGGCAATAGCACTCTTCTAAAGTGAACGGTGAGGTCTAGTTACATCTCTCTTTCTCAGAGTAAAGGAACCTGAAGTTTTGACAGGTTTACAGCTTGTGATTAACCAGCTGGGTGACATATTGGATATTGCGCTACACCAAAGCTTTCACCACCAAACAGAAAAAAGCAAAGAGCAAAAGTCATGTTAATGGTCACTCTGAACGCAGCTTCTTTTGATCTTTGCTTTTCATCTTCGCTGCAGAACATTGCTGGCGGATTGTAAAGATAATAGCAGCTAGAACTTAAGTTCAGTAAATATCAAATATCAATAGATGCGTGCAAACAGATCATACCTGCATCTTTGGTCAGCTGCCGAACTAAATACAGGAACTGCTCACATCCAGACCAATGCTGTCCTTTCACCGTCCAGCTAGAGCCAAGCAAATCCTACCATCTCAACGTGTGCCAAGGAACACCTCAAAACTCCACTGTGAATGTAAAAAAAACAATCTTGGTTTAAAATTCTCTCCAAAAACTCATCAGAAGTGCATTCGGTTTTTCTAACGCGGCTTGCGAGCGGTTCAAACTAAGGTGGCTCAAACGCGGAGAGGATGCCCATGTATTATTGCTGTGCTCTTCGCAGTAATGACCCATGTTCTGGTGGCAAGACCTGGGTATTTAATGATTCATGGCCCAGTCAGGAGGGGGTTCAGAGAACCAGAGATCTTATTCAGTGCTTACCTAGGTGTCTACCACTGCGCTGGGTGTAACACAAAGATACAGAAACACAATCCGTGGATATCAACCCTTCCCCCAGTCCTCTAACTCTGCTACTGTAAAACCAAACTTTACAATGGAGCGGCTCGTGTTTCTGATCTTTGATTAGGGAAATAGATTAATGGCTAATTAACCACTGCACATTCAATCAGTGAGTTTGAGAGAGAGGTTCAATAAAGTTGTCATCGGGGGACTCCTCCGAGTTCTCGGCCACTTGAAGCCAGCTGGCTCAGGACTCAAGCAGCATATGTTAGCCATTCAATCACAGCTTGTCCTGAAATTTATGAACGATTGCTACATGTGGTTCTTGGATGGACTAGACTTGAAGAGGTCTTAGACAGTGATGACTACGAAGCCCTACCTTATTTTCCCTTTGTTATCTGACTCATACTTGAGCCGACTGACTGGTGTCTCTTTTCGCTCCACTAATGACCCAAATAATCCAGCAGAAAAGATTGAGTTTCCTACAGCACTTGCCTTGAATCTCAAGTGTGTGAGATATACTGTGTCAGGCCTGACAAGCATGCGATGTTCAGTGTCAGTCTTGCTAATTTCAACAAGGTGACACGTGAGGCCAGTTTCCACTGGAGTGCACTTGAACCTCCTTGTCAGCTTTTATAATCTATTATGAACAGGTTATAAACTTGACCCTTAAATGAATAATCACTGTTCAATACAGATATCACACATTTCATGAACAAATGAATGAAGAAATTAAGAATTTAAAAGCAGGATTGCGAACCTTGTAACTGTATAAAAACGCTTACAATTTTTATTCTGTCTGTATTTTATTTGATTGCAAAGTGGTTAAAATAATCATTTTAGGGTTTATGGCATTTTGCTCTCATGGCAATATAACTTTACACAGAAAATATGTATGAATTTGACCCTAAAACCATGCTAATATTTATGTCTGTACTATAGAAACAGTGTATATAAACAATAATGCATCAGCACAGTTTAATTACAATGTAAGTGTCTCACTGTAAACCAGGTGTACACATTTTTAAAGAAAAAGTGGGATTAATAAACGATTATGTCACAGATGCTGTTGACTGAGTTTAAAGGGATAGTTTGCCCCCCCAAAAAATAAAAATAATATATATATATATATATCATCAATTACTCACCCTAATGTCATTCCAAACCTGTATGAATGAGTTCCTTCCCTCCTGTGGAACATCAAATGTGACCCTGGACCACAAATAACAGCAATTACATAGCAAAATACATATTTGTAGCAATAGCCAAAAATGCACTGTATGTGTCTAAATGATTGATTTTCTTTTATGCCAAAAATCATTATGATATTAAATAACAATCACATTCCATGAAAATATGTAAATGTCCTACTCTAAATATATTAAAGCGTAGGTTTTGATTAGCAATATGCATTGTTATGGGCTTCATTTGGACAGATTTAAAAGCAATTTTCTAAATATTTAGATTTGGTAGATTTTTTGCTACCACAGGTTCCAGGTTTTCAAATAATTGTATATCAGCCAAATATTGTCCAACCCTAACAAACCAAACATCAATGGAAGTCTTACTCATTCAGTAAATGTACAAATCTAATTTTGTTTTTATTAAATGGACCCTTATTTGGTTTTGTGGTCCAGAGTCACAAATAAGATATCGTGAGAAATGTGGAAATGTTTCAACAACTTTTGTGCACAGAAGGATGAACTTTATGAATATGACTTTAAACGTCCTCAAAATAAATGTTTGTGCTCATAAAAGGGTCTAATGATTCTGTATCGATTGCAAACAACAAGTCCATTGCACTGTAAAGGTAGGACTACGCAGACCCATCTATCCACAGTCATATTAAAAGTTGTCCCATTCACAACCTCTGTTGTCAAGGCTACCTTCACCCCTTACGCCACAGGCCCGTTCTGCTTCTCCCCCCTCCCATCCAGTAATGCTTGTCCAGCCTTAACAGGCTTTGTGCTGCCCACTGGGCCCTGATGCAGCACGAGACCCGGCAAATCCTATTATACAGGAGTCACAGCACTTGATTTTCCCATTAGAGATTCCAAGCGGAGAATAAGGGTGTATTATAACACCGGCTTTGCCGCGTTCCCACCGAAAATCCCACTTTGCTCTCTCGTTTTCATGGGCTCTTTTCTCAGTATTAGCAATGTTTCATCGGTTCTTTTACTGTGGGATTCATGATGAGCAGTTAGAGCTAGAATAAAACAATAAATACTAAAGCTTAGCATTCTCCATAACAGCTTTTGAATTAACAATCATCTGAATTGTGGGTAATTAATGATTATACAATTAAAGCTTCCAGACTTCTGAAAATTTGATTTGCGGTGGCTTTTCAATTTAAAGATACTTTTCTATGTGCCACTGGGAGCATTCCTTAACTACTTTTTCACACAGGTTCAAACAAATCATCCAAAAGACCACCGCTTTGACACAAGCCAAGTGGGACGACACAAGTCGTTTCTGAAGGTGTTGAATGAATAGCAGACAGAAGAAAGCTTTCATTCACTCTCCCTGTCAGAGTTTAGATCAGCCATGACCCTCTGATACGACCAAAGGTCAAGACTAGTGTCAAGAGGTGACCTGATTGGTGACCCCCAAGACGTGGTGTTTGAACTGGAACTTTGAAGGTCAGAAAAGGAACAGAAGAATAGGAGGTGACCAGTAACACAAGGGGCCTCGGTCAATTGATTTGAGAGTTACAAATGTTTTCAATGTAGGGCAAGGCACTCAATTGCATTTTTGCTCGTCAGTGATGTTGCCATACAGATTAAGCTGTATTAATATTATGAATTAGGTTGTAAAGCTTGATCTCATGTTTAAAACAAGCAATATTTGCAACATTATAGGTATCTTAAGTGTTGTGAAGTCTTTCCTCACCTCCCCTTTTTCAGGCAGTTTAGCACTACAAAGCCTATTGTATCATATTTGATATTCATGTTTCTAAGTTCCCTTGAAAAACTTGTCATACGCAACCATGTCATGTCCCATTTGATAAACAGTTTATACGCTTGAGTTTTTTTTATGTACACCTTCAGGTCATGATGTGTCTTTCTGCTGTGAAATATTGAATGATTTTTCAAATTAATACTTTGAAGCAAATTAGGTTTCCTTAATTATCCATACATTATTATCAACTGAAAACTGCAGAGCTTTTATCATAAACCTAATCATTGAAATATCATCTCCATGTGCATTTTATGTAAGTAGTCAATTTATTTGCATTTCATTCTGATTTTAAATTTCCTGCTTATGAGCACTATAATGTATTAAAAAGCATAATGTATCATATATGATACTCACCTAGGAGGTTCTCTCTCTCTCTCTCTCGCCTGAAAATCAATAATCAAAGATAAAGTCGTTCAGGAATAAAAGTTGTTTTTTGTCTTTTATATTAGAAAAGCTGTCTTGTTTTACTTTTTGGGTACAAAACCTGTTGCTTGCATTTTTCAGATGCTTCCTTCTTACACAGCCATATTTGTCTCAGCTGATCCAACATTGTTGCCAATCCTTTATCAATGGACACTACCATTGACCATGTGGTCACTAAACCTTCTTTTAAGCCTTCCTAATGAATCCTCTGATCCATCATACACAGATCTTCCAGAGACAATGCTTTAGGCTTCCTCTGCTGTGGTCCTGGGTTCAGTCTGGGAGACAGAGGTCCAAAAGGTCACTAAGGGTCTCTCATTAGTCTAAGAAATAAAAACAGATGAAGATGACCTCACTCTACAAGTGATTGGGCTAAAATAATATGAAAATCAAAACAGCTCAATCTGAGGTGTGAAACAGAGTTGTGACTTCTGTGTGTTAATTGTATAGCTCTGTTTGTCAAAAGACAATCCTAAAACTGGTGATAAGCCTCAGGTAAATGCAACATGACAGTTTCGGTTAATAATAGAAAGAGGAAATTTCCTAAACCTAGAGTTTAGACATTTTTTTACCCACAAAAGTAAAGTAATTTTTATTATACAAAGTCACAAATCAGCTTGCATGTACTAAATACAGTTGCTAAAAAGTAGGAAAATATTGTTTAAGCAAAAATGATGACTTACTGTATGTCTACTAACTCTTAGAGTAGACTAGGGTTAGTAGAATAAGTAACATACACTTGCAAAAGTTTCTGATAGTCAGTATGTCATAAAATAAACAAACGTAAAAACTACATAAAATAGAAGCAGCACATAAAATAATGACTCTGACTGCAGCCATGTCTAATAAATAAACAGACATAAGAGCAAAATACCATTAAGGCAATGCACAGTAAAGCAATGCTAAAATGCATTAACTGACCAACCTGACTAAAACATTCAAACGCAAAAAAATAAAAATAAAAGCATGTGTGATGCCTCTGGGAACGGGTTTAAGCAAACATTATTTTGTATGACAAAGTAACTAAATCCAACTGACATACAGTATGCTATGTTTAAATTATCTTTCCCTTTACAGTACAAACTTTGCAAATAGTGCGTGCAGTGGCTGAGCCCGACAGCAGCAGAGCACCCTCGGGCGTTAGGACCCAGCGCGCTTCTGTAGGAGCGTCTTTTTGTCCGTTGCAAGTGCGCATTGATTGTGACCATTGTGACTTTACCATCTGTAGTGTCCCATGTGGTTCAAGTCAATTAACGTCACCGACAGGATCACTCCCCAAAGGATTTGAAACCTGTATTTCGAAATTCAAAAAGTTTCCCTGAAGTTACGTTTAAAGGCAAACCAAATAAATGCGTTCCGTTGTGGAAGGAATTGACTCTGCAATAACTATGCTTTCCGTTTTCCACTATGCACATATTTAACGTTAATCTTACAATTATTAATTACAATAACAACACCTGTGGTTATGAAATAATTAGACATGTAGACGCACTCGGCATATGTTAAATAATAAGAATATAAAGCGTCCAAATATATGGCTGGTTTAAAAACACACTTTGTGTGCCGTCAATATCATTATCTGCTGCCTTTCATATTTATTTCACATGAGAGCCTTTAATTCTCTGTGCTCTTAAGAGTCTGTGTGAAATGTGTCAAGCCCAGCGCGCCACTCAGCGCGCTTTTCCCGCCGCAGTGTAGCAAGCGACGCGGCTTCAAAGGCGGTTAAACCAAGAGCAGTACACTGAACTACAGCTCTTATCAGGACAGAATATCTCACAGACCCGCACGGAGAGGATGTGTCTTTATTTAGACCTGTATATAAAAAAAAATCTGCTTATACATAGGTGAACAACATCAGGAACTCTTATAGGCTGTGTGTTATTTTGTGTTGCCTATGGCTACAGGGGAACATGGAAATCACTGCTCACTTTGTTACAGGTCTCGGGGTTTATAGAAGTTTATGTTCGTTTATAGAAATCCTTAGTTTGTAAAGCAAAAGATTCCAGTAGAAACAGAGGATTTTGTCTGAGCTTTTTCGTTTCTGTTTTTTTTTTTTTTTTGGGGGGGGGGGGAGGAAGTCGCGCACCTGTGGACTACTGCACACAAAGAAAAACAAGAAGGAAAACACGCACGTCTTTGAAGAAAGCAAGTTTTTTTTATTATTAAATAAAAGCACGAGGCACCAGGTGAGATGCTCTGACAGATAACGTAGGTGGTTGTGGAGGCAAGGCAACAGCTGTCAGTCAGAGCTCGGACCCCCTCCTCTCTTTACGCAGTGCGCATGACCGTCCAGAGAGATCCGCACAGACGAGGGAAATTTAAAAAACGGTTTTTTCTTGCGGGACAACAAGTGCCCCGACCAACAGTAGAGCTGTTCTCGGTCTCGTTATCCAAGATTTTCTATACCACAGAACAACTGCAGCATTAACAGGTAAGACGCGGTTTATTTGATGTTTTTGTTATTATTATTTTTAAATGCGCACCTGTTTCGGACTGACACGATATGCAGCATGAACTCTGATGCGTGACATAAATATCTGACTTTAGTTAATAACTGATGTTTGGAGACAACTGCAAAAACTATTTTTAAGACATGCTTAACCGCTTTTTAGTTTAGTTTAATTAAGTGTAACTTAAATATTGAGATGCGCGAGCAGACTGACAGGTAACAGTGACTGATGACGTCTGACGATCTCCGTTTAGTCAACAAAGCAAATATCACATCAACACATGACAAATTGTCTTTTTTGTTAGTGATTTCCTATTTTATTAATATAAATTTTCATTTGGAGATTTCATGTAAAGATTGTTTTATTTTATTTTTTTGGTAAACCATTTCCTTGTTGTGCATGTTACATGTGCTTACTATTATAATAATTAATTATGCATTATGCCTAACCATATAGTAAATACATGCAGTTAATTCATAATACTCAATATTTAAGTTGTATAATTACACTGTAACAAGGACACCTTAAAATAAAGCAACCTTTTATTTACTATACTACTTAATAGTCACACTTTTTTATGTGTATTTGCGCTTTCACAGGACTGAATGCATATTTCTTTATGCATGCTTTCCTTTGCATGTGTCATTAACTTGCGTTTTATCTGCCAGAAGATGATCGAAAGTGGAATTACAAGCAGGATGTCAGGAATTCACGAAAACCCTGCACAAAGTCACCACACCTCCGCAGAAGACTACAGGTAGGGGGTGATTTACTTTGACGCTTTTGAACCTTGAGAAGATTAGAGAATAAAAAGATAATTTCAGGAAGAAGACGAGCGCTGCTAATCTTAATACAATCTCCACCTTCCCTATTCTGCAAAATAAAGGTGTGTTTTGAGAGGCAGGGAATTGGGGTTTGTGAAAAAAGAAAGGAGCGAGAGAATACATCATCTTTGCTCTGAATGGATCTGTCAGAAAGCATCAGCTCTGTTTACACGCCCGCTGTCGGCACACGGAGGGATTGAGGACCCTAGCGGGGGCCCCCGCGGGTCACCAAGGAGAAGTGGCTCCCAATTAGAATGTAAACGAGGGCGACTTGAGCTGTGATAAACCGTGACTGTGTGCGCCCGCCTCCCGCTTTCTGTGGGACACGTAATGGTTTGCATCAATGAGCAAATAAAATCATTTTTTGTATAACTGCACCCTAATGACCGTAAACTGTACAATACACAGCTGGGTTTACAATTAGACTTCAGAAATACTAATAAGTACAAGGATGTAGGCCCCCTTATCTTGACGATCCTAAATTTGAGTTTATGTGGCATGTTATGAATTCTTCCCAAAATCAAGCCCCCTCACCTCCCAATTACTGAAACACGGTTATGAAGTCAGTACCATAACTAATATCATTATTATATCTGTGCATCAATCCCGCAGTGTAGGACAATATTTTTTAAAACTAAGCCGTAATATGCTTCGGATTTTACAGTATACAGTATCTGGCAACACAACAAGTGGATGCTCTTCTCTGCAACATTAAACACGTCAAAACCAGTTTTAGATCTGTTTTTTGTTCTGGCTTTGTGTGAAGTAATTATACAATATTATAATATATATATAGCTTTCAAATGATAAGCATTTAAGTGGTTAAGTATAACATTTCGGTTTATTCGTTCAGTGTTAAATTAGAAATGTAAGTAGCAATATTAATGAGGAAATCAATATTTTGAAACAAAAAAGCAGCTACAAAATGGAAGGGAGGAGAAATCAATAAACACTCAACAGGAAAAGCCTGAAAAAAGCTCATCAAGAGGAAACCAGACAGGTGTTAAACTTCCCCACTCCCTTCACAAGGTGTCTTTTTAATGTCTTTATGTGGATAGGCATCAGGAAGGCATTTTAAAGCACATGACAGTGTAGTGTTGACATGTTCGGTGTCTAAGGTTTCATGCTAGCAAGTGTGTGTGTGTGTAAAGGATAATTATTTCAAACCGGAGCAATCAGGGTCCTCAAGGCCATGTCCCCAAGTTCTTCCTTCAATGCTGTAATTTATTCAGGTGGCAGACTGTGTGTGCAGTGTGGCTTGACCTCCAACTCCTTCAACGACCCCCTCCCAGCTACCCCCCTTAGGTACTGTCTGATGCCTCCAGGCGGGGGGGATGGGGCAGAAGGGGACAGGGGTTGGGTGGAAAGGGACAGGGAAACAGATGGCATCCTATTTTTCTCTGTTGTGTGAGGCCTGTCATTCCAGTAGATTAATGCAAGGGGTTGGTTAAAAAAAAAAAAACGGTAAAGACAATCAAGGAAGGGTATGTGGGGGGGGGGAGAACAATAGAGCCACGTGCCGCTGTGCAGATTTGTCGTTTGGGACACAATAGGTGATCATTTTTCAATGGGGCTGGACCAACTGTTGCAGGCAACGTGTGCCACATACCCATGTTTCAAATGATCTCATGCGTTGTTTACATATGATTCAGCCAATGACAGCGAAGAGGGCGCTAGTCACCTGACCACTATTAGAGGTTGGTTTAATGGAGAGGGGGGCACTGAAGTGTCCAGACACACAAAATAACTGAAAAGTGAGGGTTGTCATAGCGACCCCAATTATTGGACTGAATAGCGAGTGTGTAGTGAAGTCTGGAGAGAATACAAGAGGGTTTCTCTGCTTTCTTGATGCTTAGTCCAAATGAAGAAATGGCTGAGTAAATAATTCTCCCTGCATTGGATTAGATTAGAGGGTGAGAGAGTTTTTATTTCCTTCCCTGAACAATAGATTTTCAAATAGACTTTAGCCATTTAGAAGAAAAAACAAACTGTTAGAATTAGTAGGCATAAGATAATGTGAATGTAATAAAAGTTTGCATAAAATTCATATTTGTGCTTTAGTGCTGAGAGCTGTACTGTGTTTCTGTAGACTCCTGACTACTGACCCTTCGCAGCTGAAGGACGAGCTGCCCGGTGATCTTCAGTCCCTGTCCTGGCTCACCTCGGTGGATGTTCCCCGGCTGCAGCAGATAGGATCTGGACGAGCGGATTTTGCCAGGTCTGCCCAGAACAGCCTTCTGGAGCCGCAGACAGGTCAGCAGCTTTATAGACCGTGCATGCTAAAAACAAAAGAAAAATCTGAATTCATTCCAACAACTTCTCAGATGTCAAACTAGTTATCTATCCATGTCTTAAAGGGTTAGTTCACCCAAAAATGAAAATTCTGTCATTAATAATTACTCACCCTCATGTCGTTCAAAAACCCATAAGAAAATATTTTTGACGGAATATGAGTGCTCTCTGATCCTCCATAGACTACAACAATCAACACACAAAATAGTCCATGTTACATCATTGGTTCAACCATAATTCAACGAAGCTACAAGAATCCTTTTTTGTGCACAAAGACATTTCTACCGTACATAAACAACGCCAATTACGTTTTGAGGGACTCTCCAAAACGGTGGAAGACGGTAACTCGGGGAAGAAGATTAGCTTAATAAATTATGTTATTGCTTTCTTGCTCATAAAAAGTATTTTCGCAACTTTGTGCAATTATGGTAGAGCATAAGGGGGTGTTGATTTGCGGTTCACGAGCATCATCCCTTATCCCCTTGTTTGTGTAATTTCCTCATTATCTTCAGCTGGGATGTTCCTGTGACAACAAACCCAGCACGATGCATGTCAGCAGTTTTAACTGTTGCAAATAAACATACGTTTCATATTTTAAAATATGCTAATATATAAAAAACTAATATGCATAACATTTTTTTATATATATATATAAAATGTAATTTTATGCAATGCATCCGAATTTGCTGACACACACCGTGATGTGTTGTCACGGGAACATCCCAGCTGAAGATGATGAGGAAATGACATCGCTCCCTTTGACTATTGCATTGCAAACGACTAAATAATGTCACGCACTCTCTCTTCTCACTCAAGTCTCCACTAACAAGGGATAAGGATGATCACTTGGATGATTTGGATACGTGAATACGTGAATCGTTAGATGTCACATGGACTATTTTACAGATTTGCTACGTTTCTGTGTCTTTATCGTAGTCATGTCTATTTGGATCGACATTGAAGCCAGAATTTGTATTTTTTGGGTGAACTACCCCTTTAAGCAGTAGTGGACCGAATCCCTAAAAACCACTTTGCTGAAACTTCCAGCTCAGTTGAACAGCATGACGGTAGCAGGAGGAGCCGGGTCTGCGATTCATCTACAGAGTGAAATGCAGCACAGCCCTCTGGCCATCAGTAGCGTGAGTGATGTTTCAGATTTCAAACTATTTCATACTACACTACATATACATCCAATTCTCTAGAGCTGTATTCTGTGCTGTTTTTGCAGATGCCCCAGTTTTCCCCTGGGTTTCCGTGTGCTGCGTCAGTATACCAGACCGCCCCTCAACAAGTTCTCACTTTCACTCAGGCAAGCCAACAGGTTTGTTCAGTAACTGGGATTATATGTAAAACAGTAATATTATATATATATATCAAAATACCATTTCTGCGTTATATTCTTTAGTGTTCTCCCGGTGGGCTATATGGCAACTACAACAGCCAGAGTCTGTTTCCTCAAGCCCGTATTACTGCTCACAACCAGGACTTGCAACCCAAGACTTTCCCTAAACCCATCTACTCCTACAGGTGAAATAAAGTTCAGCCCCTGAAAAACATTATGATTCTCTGAAAAGGGAAAGGGTTTTTATTCATCTCAAGTCGACTATGCTTGCTATCTTTTCTCAGCTGTCTTATTGCCATGGCTTTGAAGAACAGCAAAACAGGCAGCCTTCCTGTCAGTGAGATCTACAGCTTTATGAAAGAGCACTTCCCTTATTTCAAGGTAAGGAGTTAATGCAAAAGAACGCTGGACTAAGCCGGCGCACCATGGGAACAAATAAATGTTACTTACAATATACTGCGCTTCTCAGACAGCACCTGATGGATGGAAAAATTCAGTACGCCACAACCTGTCCTTGAACAAGTGCTTTGAGAAGGTGGAGAACAAGATGAGCGGTTCCTCCAGAAAGGGCTGTCTTTGGGCACTCAATCCTGCAAAGATCGATAAAATGGAGGAAGAGATGCAGAAATGGAAACGCAAAGATCTCCCAGCCATCCGTCGCAGCATGGCCAATCCAGGTCTCAAATCGTTGACTATTATTAGTGCTAGGAAACGTTTTTGATTGACATATTTAAACACTCAAGCATCACATCAGTCCATTTTCTTACATTTAAGGCTGGTTCAAGTCGCTTGTGCAGAAATATGCACCTTGTGGTCACACTTTATTTTGACAGTCCACTTCAGACATAAGTAACTTTGTAACTACATGTCAACCAATTCTCATTAATTTGCAACTACATGTCTAATAGTAGATGTTAGGGTAGGTTTAGGGTTAGTAGAATAAGTTGACATACTTAGTGTTGTAGACCCATTCAAATAAAGTGTTTTTTAAGCAGACAGACTACTAATACTATAATGACTGCTAGTTGACATGTAGTTACAAAGTTACTGTTAGTAGAATGTCTATGTAACACTTGTCCCTCAATAAATTCTTAATTTGCTGCAATAGTTGTTAAGTCTTTAGCACTAATATGCATGCTAATAAGCAACTAATAGGTGTAACCGTAAAATAAAGTGTTACCAATGTCTAAATTGGACTATTAAAATAAAGTGTTACCTGCCTTGTTTCTTGACGAAACGCTATCAATAGAAACGTCAAGCATGCTTCATATCCTCCCAAAAAACTGGAGCCTGTGTCCATCACAAGCTAAGAGATTTTCAGTGAAATCTGTCAAAATCTGAAGAATTGCTCCAGATGATAAAACAGGGCAAAACTCTGGTAAAGATTAATGCAGGCTTCGGTCATTTATCAGATACTTTTATCTAAAGCGACTCGCATATGCAGTTTATCATACAAAAACCAACAATATTCTTACTATAATAGTACAGAAATAGTACAGACACCAGAGCAGGAAAGTAACTGTAGAAATCTAACCTGTCATTAATATTGCCACTTTTTCTTTTACCAGATGAATTAGACAAACTCATTACAGACAGACCGGAGAGCTGCAGACAAAAGTCCATTGAGACCGGCATGACTCGCTTGCCCAGCTGCCCACCAGGGCCGACCCTCCCAATCCCAGCACAGATGCAGCCCCAGCCAGTGGTCACTCTCTCTCTACAGTGCCTCCCTAT
The DNA here is from genome assembly GCA_032357445.1 of Enteromius radiatus. NCBI lineage: Eukaryota > Metazoa > Chordata > Actinopteri > Cypriniformes > Cyprinidae > Enteromius > Enteromius radiatus. Next base: position 4,017,524 of record JAUCMS010000095.1, on the reverse strand, counting down.
GCACCAGCACCTTCAAATGCAGCTCCAGAATCAGTCTCGCTTGGCTCCGGCCTCCCCTGCTCCTGCTCAGACACCCCCTCTTCACACCGTCCCCGACCTGACAAACAGCTCCCTCCCTCAGCATCCCGCCAGGCAGCACGGCGACTTCTACACGGTTCACACCGACGTGAATTCAGAGGTGGACGCCCTGGACCCGAGCATCATGGACTTCACCTGGCAAGGTGTATAATCGACTAATATAAAAATATTGAAAGCCACAGAACGTTCGTTTGTTTCTAAGCTTATATCTAACACAGTTCTGATTGCAGGAAACCTGTGGGAGGACATGAAGGATGACAGCTTTAACCTGGAGGCATTAGGTACACTCAGTAACTCCCCACTTCGGCTGTCTGACTGTGACCTGGACACCGGCAATGTCACGCCTGTGTCCAGTGCAGGAGGACTGCCTTACCCAGACCTGCAGGTGACAGGCCTCTACTCTTCATACTCGGCCGTGGATGCCCTTTCTAACCAGTACATCAACACACAGGGAGGAACAAAGCCTATCGTTTTGCTTTAATTGCACCCGCAAGAAATTAAACAGGCTTAGCTTTACTTCCCGGGACCCTATATAAAGCTTTCAATCCTAGCTTTCAGACTCCAAAAAAAACATCCTGCAACACAGAATTCTTCCAAGGCAGCCAAAAATGATCAGAAAGAAAACATCCTGAACTAAAATGAGGTGCGTTTATGGTGATGTCACAGTATTCAAAGGTGTCGTTTGCATTGACTGTATTAATTGCATTAGATGCAATGGGTTTAAAGGGACCAAATTGTTTTTTGTTGTTGTTTTGTTTATTATTAAGAGAATCTGTATGGTGAGAGAGTCTGATTGATTTCCTCTAACAGCGCAGTCCAGATAATGGGATTGTGGCCAAACATAATCATACAAATTACAGTGTTGTTATCATTATACGCCTAATGCAAATTGTGAGTTAACACAACATTTAAAGAACAAAGATCAAATTATGGGAATTATGATTTTGGGTGTTTCTGTAACATAAAAGGAACTTGTTTTCTTCTCATTTTGTCCATGTAACTGTTAGCCTTGTAACTGTAGTCGTGTGTCTTTTGTCGTACTGTGATAGACACTGTATCTGCTCTTTAATGTTTGTTTTATTATTTATATTTATGAAAAGAGCTGAAATGGTGACATGAATGATTTTTTATTGTACATATCGAAATATTTTGAATGCAAGCAATAAAGTTTCACATTCAGATTGAAATATGTATTAATTTAACTTGGTTTTAATTCTTAATGACTTTTTTTTGACTAGTGGTGGGAAGGTTACTTGTAAATGTAATAAGTAGAGTAACTATTTAAATTACTTTAATAAAGTAATGTAACTGATGGATGCGATCGTAATTTAACTAGTTACTTCCCAAAACTGTAAACACATATATAGTACGCAAGAACTGTACTGCAGGGAGGCATTTAACTGAACTAATATTAGTGACGTTAAATAAATGAAATGCCACCTTGTTTAAAGAGTTTGGTTAGAATTATTTGGCAAAAACAAAGCAAATATTCTACAGTACATACACAACTGAACAAAATGTCGACCCAGGTCATTTTCAACCACAAACTCACCAAGATGAAAACACATTTAATGCATAATTATTTTTTTTTTTTCTTTTAAAAACAGCCTGATACACGGTCAACAAAGTCAGGCACTTTAATCTGACTCGCATGTTATAAAAACACACAAAATCCATTACAACTGATCAACATTTAATCAGAGTACAGCATCAGTAGGTACCATAGAACCAGCACATACTGTATGCTGCATTCATACGAACAAAAGAATTACCTGCAGTCATGTGACTATACAAAATTCAAGCCATTAAAATATACAGTGGCCCTGATACTGATAAATAACTACGTTCATTATTATGTGATTATATTTGACACCAAGCAGTTTTTTGTACATCCAACAGGAACAGATAATGAATTTCATAACATCTGAATGTACATTAACAATTCTGCAAGCATTACAGTATTTTGCAATGTGTGTATTACAAGAAATGAAAGTTATCATCAAGAATTCCCCTGATATCTACATAGTGACTGTATTTAGGTGTAATACTGTTACTTCACTCTAATAATAGTTTGTTCTGTTTCATTAATATTGCATATATTCCTGAGGAAGTGCTACCCAGCATGAATGTGCGCCTCGAGCATCTGTGATTCTCTAAAACCATCTAATATTCAGTCTTGTCTGCTCCTTTTACATTCATCAGTCAGTTATTTCCACAGAACGTACACAAAGGCACAAAAGTGAACACTGTATACTAGCTTCCCTCTCTTGGAAGTGAGTTTAAAGAAATGCTCTGAGAAATGTTAGTTATGTTATCTGTGAGCTAAGAAGAGTACGTGGACTTTGCGATTGCTGAACATTTAAAATTGTGCGTTTAAGGCTACTGACCAATGCGTTGATCCAAAGAACCGACCAAAAGAGTCCTTTTTTTTCTTTTTAAAGTTTTAAAGCACTATTTAATAATACCACCTGAACATCATCTGTCTCTGTAGGTTTATTGAAATGGCATGGATGTGATCAACTGGTGGTAGAGTTGTCCATGGTGGCCAGCAGGTGGCAGACTTTAGCTCTCTGTGAGGGAGTGATGTTCTGTGCCATCTGGATGATGCAGTCCATGGTCACTTCTGGGTTGGCTTGGACTAAACTAAACATATAATAGATTACAAGTTTTAAAAGAGGTTTGACTGTTTGCTGGGCATTGTGTTTGATCTCAGATTTAGACTTTAGGTTTGGGGTCATTCTGGGGACTTTTGTCTGACATTAAATTGATCAAAAACGACATTTTAAATAAATTTCTGTTTATCAAAGAATCTTTAAAAAATGTATCAGTTTAATCCCAAATAGGGCATATTATTTGAAACATTGATTAGCATATGATGTCTGAAGGATCTTTTACATTGGAGTAATAGCTGATGAAATTCAGCCAGGAATACATTACGTTTTCTAAAATATTACAATTTTTTTTACTGTCTTTTACAGTAGTGTGTGCTAATGCATCCATGGGGGAAAAATAAATTAAAAAACTAATCTAATACAATGCCTATATGGGAGAAGGATATTACCTGCGGATGTGTTTGAGAGCGTAGTCCCTCTTTAAGCATTTAATGTTCTCTCTGATGACTGAACGTGTCCCATCCTGCTGTGACAGATGGTTTTCCAGCCACTCTACCACCACTTTGTTATTGTCCCACAAATACGCCTGAAACAATAACAATTACCAAACAGTTACTTCACATGACATGAATATCAACTTCAAAGTTTGATGAAGATGCATTTTAAGTATCTTAATTAAGCTAGTTATTTATTACAATAGTTTTTAGTATTTTGACTTTTATTTGCACATTTTCTGTTTTCATTTAAAGGTGCCATAGAACGGAAAACTGAATTGAGCTCGGCATGGTTGAATAATAAGAGTTCAGTACATGGACATAACATACTGTGAGTCTCAAAC
>JAUCMS010000095.1:3988051-4009968 GCA_032357445.1 Enteromius radiatus | reverse complement strand
AGAAGAAGAAGTGTGTGACGCAGCCGACACGTGATGTGATGACATCATCGTTTCACAAAATATACGGATTGGCTGTATACACGAAACCGCAAGGGTGTCGTTTTCAGATTTATCCACTTTGGGACCCGGTTTAAAAAAAATAGCGGTTTCAGTCTCCTAAAACGCTGCATCCGTGTGGACGAAACGCCAATACGATAAAAAATTTATACCTATACAGCGAAACGCGTCTCCATGTGGACAGGCCCTTAAAAATAAAAGGAAACACCGGCCACATAAACATGACACTTGACATTTCAAGGTGTGTGTATGCAGATGTGAAATTCCACACCTTGTTTAGTGCCCCAGCCCCGGTCAGGATGATATGGGAGTTTTCCACTTGAATTACTCTTTGTCCTAGACGTACCAGATATGCACCAATTCCTATAGCACGACATGTGACCTAGAGAAACACAGAACACAGATTACTAGATGACCAAAACATAGATGCATATATAATAAAAATTGGCATTTTATTCCTCACACAGAGCAAATTGTTTGATGAGACTATGGGTAGATGTTAGCTCTTACCATGCTTATGGTGATGACTTCTTTATAAGCCTGAGACGTTTCTCCAGCTATGGTGCCAGAACCTCTCAGATTCTCCACTCCAAGACCCTCTTCCTTCCCTATGATGTCTGTGATGATGTACCTGAGACATCATTGAACCCATTAGTGCTGATGAGTGAGAGTTTTTTTATGAGGTCTCTCTGTGCATCCTGAAACCAGCAGGCTTACCTGGACTCGCCTCCTTCCTCTACGTGGTGACAGTGGACAGAATTAGAGGAACTGATGCGGGTGTAGTCCTGAGGCGTCAGATATAGGTACTTAAAACCCTGCAGGGGCAAAGCAGAAGTCAGTAGTTGTTTGATTTTAAAAAGGTGTGATAACATTAGCGATATTACAGCAAAGTGAACACGAAACTCCCCAGCCAAGCAACGGTAAATTTGACCGCACATTAAGCATTTTGTCACCTTATAAGGGTCATCTGGGTCGATCCAAGCCACTTGAAACATGTGGCGGATCTCCTCAGCCAAGCCGATTCGAGCTCCACTATTGGCTGCGATGTAGATACGTGGAATACCCTCTGCTCTGGCCAGCTCAGATGCCCGTAAAAAAAGCTCATCCTCCTGCGGCCCAAATGAGCCAATCATATGGGTAATGTCATTACAGATCACAATGATATCTCTGCCCTCTGGGTACTCTGGAGTCTTCATTTTCATGCGGAAAGCCACCATGCCAATCTGAAAAGGGAGGACAAACAAACGACTTGCATAGAGCTCATCCATTTACCTCATTGTTGCATTAAAAGTTATTTACATTTACTATCTTTTCTTTACAAGGCAATTATTAAAAACACGTTCTACGATCCATGTAGAATTAGTCCTGTGCAAGAGAAAATCCCTCATGGAATATGGTGAGGATTCATTGATGCACCTCATTGTCTCCTGGTAGTCGGTTCATCTGCACAAGTATCCCTTGAGAATCCAGGACTAGTTCATTACACATCAACACGTCCTTAGGATAGCGGTCTCCTGGTCCCCAAAGCTTAAACAAAGCCTGGCAACAGAAGGAAAAGATAATGGCTAATGTCAATCCAACAATCACAGTGAGAACAGGTTTAATCCTAACCGAATCACCTCACCTGTCTGAACATCTCAGGGAAGTCATAGACGTACGTGGTGCCGAGGGTCTGAGCCTGGAAGCGTTTGGCCTGCAGTAAATCTTTTGTGACATACGGCGTGTTGATTAGCATGCCGTGCAGTGGACCTTGCTTGTCTCCAAACGACTGGAACATTATCTGCAGAACATGAATGCATGTACAGTAAAAAAATCCTCATCCTTAAACCTTATTCGGTAACTGATCGAAAAATGGAGAAGCCATGGGACTGTGTTCAACAGGTGGCCTTGGAGTTAATAGGCTTGTCGCACTGCTACAGCAGCAATATTCAAAGTAAATACTTATGAGGTATATAGAAGCCATTCTGTCTAGAATGGTTCCACATCAAAGTCTCAGTGGACATACAATTTCTGTAATTTACTGGTTTACAGTAATGAAAGTACAGCTTTTATGTACTTGAATTGGGGAAAAACTGAAACCCTCAAACAGGAATAAAGCCTGACAAAAATAGTATCAAAACTCATATTTCTTCCTGTTTTCAGAAGGCCAAGCTAATGTGGCAGTCAATACTGGATCAGGTTCAGTTGGCAAGAGGAAATGCACTTTAGAGCACAGATAAATAGAGATAAAAGCACATAAGTATAACATTAAGCATTAGCATAAAGAAGAAGTAATTGTTTGTGCAAGCTACACTTAAACTACACTCATGACCCTGTGTTGTGGTTCAGCAGTCTTGCACCCTCTAAAAGCAAGGGAAGAAAACAGTATGCTGTAGGAATGGCACGGAGTATAAAGCGGAGTATAAACAACTGGGTCAGACATTAGTCTATGTACCTTTGAGAGAGTATTTTTTTCACATTTATACTACTCTGTGTTATGCCAAAGTGTCACAATCCAGTGAATGTAGATTGTACCTGTCCAGTGGAGTGGTCAGTGACCTCCTTGTATAGACTGATGTCTAAATAGTAGCCGGACTCATTGGTGAGGAAGAGGCGGATGGGAATGACATCTCCATTGGTGGTGAGGCGGATGTTGATCTTCAGCTCAGCCTGGAGAACACGCAACTTCCACAAACGACTACCATAACGCATCACCATTGAGCGGACGGACTCCTCTATCTGCAGGAAGAGAAGATAGCTGAGGAACACTGGCAGCAGTGATGATTTAATACATTTAAGAGTGAGAGGTTTCATCTAACCTTTGAGGGGTCCATGATAACAGTGGGTACAAAATTAAGAAAGATGTGATTACAGTCAGTACGAGCGGAAATGTTACTGAAGGCAACTTCAAGCTCATCCATCGCTTCCAGCAACAACCTCTCTCCCTCATTCTGCAGGTACTCAAATGATGCCTCCTACAGAATGAGTGAAAAAAATTAAATCAGATTTTTTTTTTTTTTTTTTTTAAATATAGGCCTTCTATAACAAAAAATCCCCTACAAATACCTATCAACAACCTGTGTCATATTGTACATCAATATATAAAGCTTTACAATATATATTGCTTTTTGCTTTTTAATAAAATACATATTTTTATTCTGCAAGAATGCATTCAATTTATCAAAAGTGACAATAAAGACTTTTAAATTGTTAAAATCTTTTTCAAATAAATGATGTTCTTTTACAATTTTTCAACAAAGAAACACGCATCACAGTTTTCACAAAAATCATAAGAATACAATAATGATAATAAATGTTTTTATTTCTTGCATTCGTGAGGATTGTGTGTAGTAATGGCTGATGAAAAGCCATATTTGAAATGCTATAAACATAAATATGCTATAAACAAAAATAGTTTTGTACAAATATATGTTTATGCTAAGGGTTATTCAAGCATGCACAATAAAAATAAAAAAAACAATTAATAAGTATCTCTTTAAGGTTTTAAATATATTGTAGCTTAATTTCTATAAAATATATTTCATACTGTCCCAGAAGTAAAATAGGTTACCTTGGTGATGAGGTCAGAGTGGCGAATGATAGCCCTAATAAAGAAGCGATAATCAGTGACCTCTGCCCCCTCTTCCACACGAGCAGCACCCAGGTACAGCTGCATTCGGTGATGGGCACAGGGAACAGCAGTCAGATCAAAGTTACGCATACGATTCAGCTCAAGCTGGAAGGCCAGAGCGGGCTCCAGGTTACGGTAGATTCTGTCTTCATGGAACTAAAGAGAAAAGAAGGACAATGTTCAGTTGTTACTCTACAATGTACATTTTTAAATAATCAAACATATGCATCACTTACTTCATCTCTGGCCCTGAATGTGAAGTACTTCGGGAACTCCCGCTGGGAGCGAAAATGTATCATTTTAGCTTTGTTTATTTAAATATTTGTATTTTAATATTTTGTCATCTGTGTATCTGAGAATTCACCTTTTGTGCAACTAAAAATGTGATTCTTCTGATTCCATACTCATACAGAGGAGTTTTCTGGAACGAGAGAGTTAAGTCAGGAAGCAGCACATACAGCTACAAGGACAAATCTTTCATGTACTTACTTTAGAATTAGCAAAGGCAGTGAAAGCTTGGACTAAAGCATCGTCATCTTCAGTGTCTGCTTGTTTGATTGACACATTTATGATGTGTATGGGATTTTCCTTCATGTTCTGAAACAGAGATGTAGCGTATGTACAGTGATCAAACATTTACTAAATATTGGGTTTCACAGAAAAATAAAAGTCATATGGGTTTGTAATGGCATGATGCTGAGTAAATTATGTTTGTTTTTTTTTTTTATATGGATGTAACGAGGCAGTCCCAAACATTTGAAAATCAATACAAATATGTGAAAGTCAATGTCAAATTGGCGGAGACATTAAACAAATTGCAATACAATTGAGTTTATCTGAATCTCTATGAGGGGAAATGACTGTCTTTAGTAAAGTTTAGACGATATCTTTTCACCTTGCCTCTGTATAATGCATATTAAAGTGCTGCTTTGTTTACAGTGGCTACCAAACGCTATATTGCCTCTGTTTCATAGAAAGTGAATTTGCGTTTTCATTCAGCCCATTTGTATTTTTTTTTTAAATGTAGTATATTTTTACAAAACTAAAGTTTTTGCTTCAAATTATATAATCTAATTTAGATTAATAATGTTTGGATCTTGATTAAAATGCAGTGATTTTATCTCATTTCAAATGGAAAGAGCACTGGCAAAGTCTTTTGTTTTATTTATTTGATTTGGGGTTTGTTTTAAAATTTCAGCTTAGTTTTGCTATTTGACATATTTACATTTTTTAAAATAAATGAATAAGAAATAATAAAAGAACACCTTTTATAATTTGCCTTAATATATTGATTTTCTAATTTTTTTACAAAATGAGATTTGTGAAATCAGTGCTGTGATTCATATCGCAGTGAATTTGTTTCCTCTCCTAACTCTGACCTTACAGCTCTCCCCATCACAGAAGGTGGAACAGCCATCAGTGAACAGAGAACTCTCACAGAGCGGATCCGCAAACCGGCAGATCACTTCATCAAAACACCTACAATACAATCAAGCCACAGATCAGATCACATCTTTCATCATATAAACCATTGAATCAAAACCTCGATTTAGAAGTTAAAAAAAAGAAGTGAAGGCACCTTTTGAAGTGTTCAAAACTATGGAAGGCGACCATGGCTCCCATCCTCTGACAGGGGGGCGACAGCGCCCCCTCCAGGAAGAGCTCACTGCCCTGACGACGCATTGCTTGAAACTCACCTGAATCATTCACGGGAATAGACAATCTGGGAAGGGAGAGTATGTGTGTGTGTGCAAATGTAAGGAATAATGGGTACCAATTCTGGACAAAACCACTAAACCAATGGCACTGCTTGTGCTGAATGCTTAGATCTTCCTCAATGGTCTCAGCTTGAGTGAAATTGTATTACGTGACTCTAAATTAAACAGGCAACAGTTTAATTTGAATACTGTGTTGACATTTAATTCCAATTTAGGATTGTAGAATTACCCAATAAACTGACAAAATTATCTGAGCCATTAAATCCAAATTAAAACAATTAAATGGAATACCCTTTAGGCTAAATTTCTTCAAGTCATTAAAGAGTTGCATCCAGCATGCATTGCTGCAGACATACTACATGGTTCTGTACACACAAGGCTGACTGGTTGCAGGGAGGAGCTGTACTCTACCTGTTCAAAGTAGGACTGCTCCCTCTGAAATGAGAGCAGGTGAGTTGTTAGCATTAGATCGTCATCCTCTAACTTTGGATCTCTTTCTATCATGATTATGTTAAAAACAATCTTAGTAGAAATATGGGTCTATAAAAATAGATTTCAAAATGATGATTTGATTATAAAAATCATTATTTATCATTAGGTTGAAAATTAGCAAGCAAACGTAACTATAAGGGAATCACTTTTTGTATGCATTTTATGATCAATCATTATACTCTTCATATACAGAGAAACCCAGGTAAAGGGGGAAAAAAATGTTGCTCCCAACCTGTATACATTTCTATTTTATGTTGAACACAATAGGAATCAAACTGTTGTATTGACTTCCATAGTAGGAAAAGAAACTATGGGAGCCAATGTGGACCATCAAACGTTTCATTACTAGCATTCTTCAAAATCCCTTCTTTTAAGTTTAACATAAGAAAGAAACGTATATAGGTTTGGAACACCATGAAGGTGAGTAAACGATGACAAAATGTCCATTTTTGAGGGAACCATCCCTATAACGTGATTCAGTGTGATTGACCAATCTGCTTTGACCTGCAGGAAACTCGATTTTTTTTTAAGAAATGTAAATATTTCTATAAAGATTTTGCAAATATTTAAAATCGACATGAAAAGGTGTCCACAACCCATTTAACTTCCATAATGTGACATATTTGTAAATTATTATTATATTTTGATTAAAGATGACAAAACAAAAAAAACGATGAAACAATGTGTAGCAAAGTAAAAATAGCAATTTTGATTTCATGTCGACTTATTTATACGAAGTAAGCAATTGTTTCAGTGTCCATTTTAAATCATTAACACCTACAATTATGTGTAAAACTAATTGCAATCTAATCACTTACGCACCTTTTTCTTTCATACTCAAAACAAGTTGATCAATCAACCCAGAAATCCAGTACCATCTTCCAGTATAGCTTAGTAAAGAAAACCCAAACCAGGCTTTACACCAAAGTGGGAAGTTAGGAGTGTAAGAAAGAATCTGTTTTTGTGCACTCTGTTATATATTACTTCATTAAATAGATGCTAAAAAACAAAGAGCGTATTACGTGGGTTTGGGCATGGACTGGCTCAATGAGGTGTAAGGCTCTCTTTCAAAGGAGAGATACACAGAAAACAGTGTCAAAGATAGGACAATAAATCTAACAGGGGATCATACAGAAACATTCAGACTAGAAAACAGCTATACTATATATTCAGGTTAAATTTGATGTTGTTCTATTACATGAACAGTGTGGCCTGTTAAGCGTCACAGCTCAGTTCATTAACTATCTTTTAGTTTATACTAAAAAGCCTCTATAAAGCAAAAAAGTGGGTCACAACAGTCCCATTGTGTGTACTTTGAAGTCATGTGGGTACCCTGGAGATTTCAGTATCTGGATCTTATTTGTAAGCCCTATTCAAAATCTACATGTGGTTGTTGCTATACCTGTTAGGATGGGATGAGGGTAACATGAACTGGAAATCCACTGCACACGTCCCATCCTGCAGCTGATGATGCTGAAGGCTGTTCAGCTCATACGCTATATATCCCCTCCGCACGTATACCTGAGGAATTCCCACACAATACACTAAACAAAAAAGTATGACATTTGGGAAGAAAAGGTCAAGCTTTACTGACCTCTAAGGCAGCCATGCACACCACCCGGTTGTTGTGGTAGAAGAAACTGGGCAAGACGTCGAAGATGGAGGTTTCAGACAGGATGAGTTTCTGCAAATGCAGGATTTAGATGATCAAATATGGTAAATAAGTGGTAAAGACAAAAGAATCGCAGATGCTTTACCTTGAGGTTCTCGGGACAGAACTGATGCCCATACATATCAATAGCTGATAAAAAGATGGATTCCACCTGGTTATGTCTGAGTTCATATGAGGGCAGATGAGAGGCGATCAACACCTGAAGAAACAAGAGAGTTGTTATCTTCTGCTTAGGCTAAGTAAGTGAACAAATAAATAAATAAAAAATAAGCATTATAAATTAGTATGCTAATATGTTATGTAATAACAAATTTGTCCAATTATACAGTCAAAAAGATATGATGCTATACTGGAAATGGAAGGGATACAGTATTATTTTAGGGGAAATAAAAAATTGTATGTCAAAAAAAATATTTTTGAAAGGCTCACCATGGGTGCATACAGTAAAAATGGGAATTATTGTGAATTATTATAATTTAAGATAGCAGTTTACTATTTTCTAAAAATGTCAGTAGCCATTACTCTATACTTCAGTGTCACATTATCAAAGTTGAAAGTGCTTTACATACTGATAAAACAGTTCAGTACAGCAGAGTCAACATAAGTGCTGGAGTTCAAAGATCACCACCCTTGAGACTCATACCTGTCTGGCCCGAAGTGCTACTTTAGAGTTTTCCATTTTACTGAGTTGTGTGAGCTCATTCAGAATGACCATGAGCTCGTCAGCAAGAGTCGGGTCCCGGCCACAGAGCTGGTCCTGAACAAAAATGTTGCATTATAACATAAATAAGCAAAAGAGGTATTAATGAAATCAAAATAGAAGTTATTCCTACTTAAACAATCTGTTTCTATTTTCATATTAACTGAGCGGAATCAACTTGCAAAGCCAAAGCTAAATAAAATAAATAAGCTCTGTTAGGTATTTCAGAAAGGATCTTACTATGAGCATAGTGACTAGAATGTTCTTCTTGGAGACCTGAGCATGGGAGAAGATGGACTCCAGTACTGGAGTCATGTCAGGCTTGTACTGCTCTCTTAGGTTGATGACACATTTATCATAATGAGCTGTCATGAGAATTAGAAATTTTTTTTTTTTTTAAATAAAACCAATCATTTTCAGGTTTATCTATAATTTTCCCCAATATATTTGGGGGAAAAAAATCTGTTTGCTCTGCTGTAATTGTAGCATCAAGATTACACTGGGACATTTACCCTGCTGAAACTGCATCTCCACCTGAAGGTACCGTCTCAGAAGATCCAGCACAACTGATTTCATATATCCTCTGATGCCACTTCGGTATCTTAAATGATTAAAAACAGGTGCTAGCTTACAGAGAACTCTTTGGGTATCTTAAGACAACAGTCTGTTATGTTATCAGCCTGATTGAGTCATCAGGTAATTCTCACCTTTGCACCAGTTGCACAATGCTTTGAGTGTTCATGAAGAAGACCTCTCGGTCAGCTTTCCTCTGAAGTGTAGCAGCATGACAGTCAAGTATGTTTGCTATCTGGAAGTGTTGATTGAAAACTGATTAAAACACCACAACTTAAATAATTATGCTCAGTATATTTGCAAAGAGAATCTGTCAAGTAATACAAATTTACCGATTTCAAGTTACAGTTGACTCTACGTAATTCTGTCTAGAGATATGAGCACAATCTATGTTCCAGATAAGTATATTCATTTCATCACTCACCCTTTGGCTGGGGAACTGACAGAGCACAGAGGTTATGTTACTGGCATACTGTGCCATGACCTTTCGAATGGCCTTCTCCACAGTAACTGGTAAACGTCCTGCCACGCTGGTCATAATCTCCTGGAGTTCAAGAAGAGGTAGAGATGGATCCCGAAGAGTCTTCATCAGCGTGTCAAGCCACTTCTTCAGCTGCAACGGCACAGCGATTGTTAACAAACCAAACGCACACTGTTTTCATGCTACTTTGAGTCTAATCAGTGGATCAGTGTTCTGACTTTTTGACTGAAATATGGCTCCGGTAGACAGTATCCATCCATAATTTTCACCAGGTTCTCCATAACACTGTGGAACACTTGGTGAAGCCTCTCGCCTACAACAGGTAAAGACTCCTGGGAAGGTAATGGCTCTGTGTTCGGCTTTACCTGATGGAGTACACCGAGAGTTAACATTTCTCGTCACAAATGGCAGTGCATCTATTGTAAACAATACTAAACATTAAGTGGATTTGATAACGTGCTTCGTCTTGTGAGAAGAAATTCTAGACTAATCACCGGATGAATACAGCTGGGGTCATCCAGGTCCATTCGGGCTACTACACACCCAGGCTCTAATACCGTCCCTGGTCTTTTTAAAAAGGAAATGCAACCTGAATGCTGGACATGCAGCGTCATCACCATCTTCATGACCTGTAAAAAGACGACAAAAGCACAACCACTTTAATAGGCAATCTAAAAAATCTCTGTCTGTGCCACATAAGGTTATATACAGTATATGAAAAAGTGCATTCTGTAAAGAGAAAGTTAAAACGCTTTGCTTCATCTTTACCTCAATTTCAGCATAAGGCTGTTTAGCCAGAACATGAGAACCATCAGCAACTACATACTGCAGCAGCTTGCCAGCAGAGGGCGACCTGAGCACCGTAGGATCGCGCTCTTTCTCAAACACACACGTTTTGTTGCCCACTGTGATGCGGTAACTACAAGTCATATGACAAAAGACCAAATAAACATCAGCTGGTACATATGAAAGTACACTGTGGTATACTGCACAAAACCTCTTCTTATCTGACCTGTCAATCTCCTCTTTCATGTAGGTTGTGTAGCTGTTGCCACCGTAGGACAATAATAGACCGCCATCACTGAGTCTATGGACATCAACTTCAATATCTGAATCATTCATTATGATAACATACGTGGTGGGTGACTGGCGAGCCACCTGTTTCACAAACACAAGCATTCACATTTGTTGGTTATGAATCAAAGATGAATAAATGGATTTTAGTGTTTTTAATGTTACCTGTAGGCAGTATTTGACTCCATCGTAGATCAGATCAACATTGACTGTGTTGACGAGGCTAGCAGCAGGCAACACCTGACCCCTAAAAAAATCCAGAAATACATTCAAATTCTGTAATGTTATAGTGGTTTCTTTGGGTTTTCAATGCATTAGAGTGCTGGAGTAATGGAAATACCTCTCCAGTGAATGCAGGAAGTCAGACATGCTCTCTCTAATACTTGCATCAGCAACTTGTAGCGCACCACATACCACACCTAACATGGTGTCTGGCCTCTCCACCTAAAAGAACACACAATAAAACAGATGTCACTTTACTTTAAATGGCTTCAACGTTTATTTTGCATGAGAGGAAAACAAAACAGAGTTCCTAGAGAGACTCTTGACTTGATTTAGTTCTTGAGTCTTACCTGCACTTTCTCTGCAATAAGGTGATCCAGCCAACCAGTATCGATGTCATTGTTCCTAAAACTCTCTGTCTCTATTAGCTTGATGAGATACTCCACTGTGGTCCTGAAATCTCCTCTGATTGACAGCTCCTTCATGGCTACCACCATGTTTCTGCAAGGCATAGAACAAAGACTTTATTGAAGCCTTCGTGTCCAAAAACCATTCGTGTCTTTGAAGCATTAAAGACTTCATTCTAGTATCTATGGTTTGTTTCCATGAACTCACGAGATGGCCTCTTCTCGGTTCTCGCCCCAGGAGAAACAATGTCCAAACTGAGAGTCTGCAAACTCGTGTAGGCCTCCGGCTGCTCCTACACTGAAGTAACCCCACACATTCTTACTGCTGCGGAAGTTCAGCTCCTGAACTGTGCCTGAGCTTGGTTTAAAGCCCTTGCGAGGACCAAATGACAAATAAATGAATCAGGCAATAAACTGCTAAAGTAACCTTCAAAGACTACTACATTAATACTAAATACATAAACGACACATTCAATTAATGCATTAAAATTACTTTTATAATGCTTTATACATTAAGGCTTTAAGTAAGCGTTAGCAGCATTTATTTTTATTAACAATGTCGAAACCTTCTCACTTCATCTGGGTTCTCACTGGTGATGCGTGCAGCTATGACATGTCCTCGTGGACAGGGGATGCATTCTGGTGATTCAAAGTTAATAGGTGTGTCTTCCCATGGAGCCTCACCAAACAGCACACGGATATCCTTAATTCTGTAAAGAGGGATCCCCATCGCTATCTACAGAGAGTTTGATCAGCGTTTGAGAGTTAACAGCAATATAAAAACAAATATATAAAACAAAATATGAAAAAAATTAGGGAAATAAGAGTTGATCCTGTGCAGTGAAAATCACGAAACTTCACTAAGCTACTTACCTGTAGCTGTGCAGCAGGAAGGTTAACATCAGCGATCATCTCGGTGCAGGGGTGTTCTACCTGTAGGCGTGGATTCAGCTCCAGGAAGTAAAAACTTCCATCTTCAGTGAACAGATACTCCACCGTACCAGCACTTACAAAGCCCACCATTTTAGCAAGACGCACTGCATACTGACACACAAAGCAGAAAATAAACTGTCCATGCCAATGTCAACACCATTCCATTGTAAAACATATTACTTTCCTTAAATCTCCTCAACACAAACCTGATCTAAATAGAGCATCTTGGTGTGCATCCTTCCGTGTTGTGCACAGTAGTAGTCAAATTAAATCAACCATAATAAATAATTGTAATTTGTTGTATCAGAACGTATATCTGAATGTTATCTGCAAGTATAAGTCTGTGCACAAATTTGAAGGCTGTTCTTGGATCACTGGTGACATTTTAAAACACTTGCTCAAGGATATTATACAGTGCCTGGAAATGCTGGGGACTGTTTTTAGGTGCTGTGTAATATAATTGCATCTGCTTCATCCATGGTACCTTAAATTCCTTGATTATTATGCCGGATTGAGAGTATAGTTACTAGCCATATTGGCCTAGAAACCCACAAACTTTAATTTTCTGTCAGTCTTAGTACATAATGTGATTACAGAAGAGTGAAATTTTAAATAGGAAAAATATCGAAAATCTTTGGTAATTTTGGAGCATGATGCTACTGGTCTAATCAGATTCAATGATCTATGCTAAGCTGCAGGTAAAAGTGCTCTGCCAGACCCGGAGATCGGCCGAATGGATTCGAATACAATAAAACACAACTGTTTAACTCTAGGTAAGTTGAAAAATAAGCCCTTTTTTTTTTGTTCCTTTAAGGACAAATCATGCAACTAAATAAAATACAGTAAGTTACAAACTAGCTACTAGCCAATGGGTCAGCCTAATTTAATTTAAGTGCTTACGAATGGCCAAAGGCAACATGAGCAGAAAATATTCACAGATTTGTGCCTCACCCTCTCCATTTGCTCAAAAGTAGCGGTGGAGACAATGGTAGCAGGAGCTTCTTCTATGATCTTTTGGTGGCGGCGTTGGATGGAACAGTCTCTGCCGAACAGAGAGATAGCGTTACCGTACTGGTCAGCCAGGATCTGCACCTCCAGGTGGCGTGCATGTTCAGCTAGCTGCATGATGAATACAGGTGAACCTGGCACCTCAGCCTGCACCTATATTGAAGAATAAACACACCGTGATAATGTGAAGCTGAACCTATAAGTACACAAAATAATTGTGTTACATCAAAGCACTGTGTACCTGTCTGAAAAAGCTGGGAAAGTCTTCGGAAGTGTCCACTTTTCTGATGCCTTTTCCTCCACCTCCCTCTGATGCTTTGATTACCACAGGGTAGCCAATCTTTTCTGCACTCTAACCACAAGAAAACACAAAATTAGCAGCAAACTAAATCAAAACTGTCAGAATTCTGTAGTGAAATCTCACCACTAGACCCTCATCCACATCTTTAACACAGCCCTGCACATAAAGTTCAGGTGGAACACTGATCACACGGCCACAACTCTGTTCTTCTTCTGCCCATTCAATCCTTAGACCTGGAAAAAGATGTAGAAAGAGGGATGAAGAAGACATCACAACGAGAGCTCTAGCAACAGCTCATGTCGCGAACGGGATCTCTCACCGATTCCACTCCAGGGCAGCGTGGGGATTTCTGCGCTTTGAGCAACGATGGAAGATGCTACTTTGTCTCCTAATGCCCACATGGCTTTACTGGAAGGCCCTGAAAAAGACAACCCCATCAACACCCTTTGTCCTCAAGTAGCAAGGCTAAGCCATCTAAACAGCTTAAAGATAAAGAGATGAAATACCTAGGAAAGATATCCCTGATTTATGAAGAAGCTCTGGTAGTTTGGGGTTCTCAGAAGCATGACCCCATCCAGCCCAAACCGCCTTATAAGAGGACCATCATTAATGATGATGGAAAATACGCATGATCTATGAGACAGATATGGGACAGGCTGTACCTGCACTGGAATCCTTTTGGCTATATCCACAATCATCTCAACATTTGCATAGTTGTTGTTATTTGGGCCGCCGGGTACTGGCACATAGTGATCAGCCATTTTTATATATTCTGGAGAAGAAAAAAAAAGAGTGTGAAATTGAGAAAAAACGAATAACTACAAACTATGATTCGCGAAATAAAATATGAGATACATTTTGTAAATTTCTTACCACTAATAAAACGCTTTATTTTTGATTAGTAATATGCATTGCTAAGGAATTCATTCATTCATATTTCAAATCATGTCTTATCCCAACAAACCACACAACAACTGAAAACGTATTAATTCAGCTTTCAGAGGATGTATAAACCTCAGCTTCAAAAAAATTTTACATTATGACTGCCTTTAAAGTCTAGGGTCACAAATATGCATATACAAATAAATTTGTGTTTCAGGTCGAACAATACGTTTTCTTGTCTGTTCACCTGCATTGGCTTTCAAGTCTTCAGGTGTGACCATCACCACAAAGCGAATGATCCTCTCATTACGGAACATTTCATAGGACCAGCGTCGAATTGAACGCATGCATTTAACTGCAGCAATGCCATTATTAGCAATCAGCACCTAAGATGAGAGATTATTTTATACAGTTGTTGTTGTTTTTTTACAGTAAACGAAGTAAACAACATACACATAAAGGCATGACGCTAACCTTGTCTATAATGCGGTTTCCTCCAAAGCGAGTGACAAACTCAGCTGGGGAGGCAACAGTGAAATCTCTATGCACGTCCATCTTCCTGTGTTCTTTACCCTTTTTCAGCAGGTGGGGGCCTGACATGCTAGGCCTACAGGCAAAAAATATCATTTTAATTATTTAAACATGCACAATACCTTGAGTTTACATGAATGGAAACAAGTTTTATGTAAGCCTTCACAAGCAATTTTAGCATTTTAGCCAATAGTAGCATAATAAAAGTTACAGAAAACAAACATAAAAGGTAAAAATCCATCAAATCACCATGTCTTCTTAAAGTCAACCTGATCCGTCCGTGTAAAAATGTTTCCTCTACTGATCTGGCCTCTGTACTATTCACCTCTGTCAAAGTGTGCTATAATATAAACGCTCACACAAGCAAATCAGCCAATCAACGCTTAATGCATTATCATAAATGCTAGACACACTACTGACTAACGCTTAACTTACCCCTGAACTGTAGAACTACAGTAGTTTACACTAAGTTGCAGACTCATGTTTTTATGCAGATGTGAATGCAATGCAATTAATGTACAGTACATGGGACATATAGACAATCCTGTAAACTTTGCCGAGATGACAAGACTTGTGGATCACCTGCAGGATCACACTTCATTTTCTGCAGTCAGTTGAAACAACATTCTGAGATGCTGCTGACTACTATCTTTTAAATGTGTCACTTAAAAAAACATCACCCATTACTTGAGGCAAAGTATGTTACCTTGATGAGTCACATCATTCTATTCTATTAACACAATATCAATATAAATAATGTCAATTGGGCAATATCATAATATGATTACTAATAAATATTAAACTTCTATATTATTTTGTCTAAATAAATAAATCATTGTTTTAAATTTAGGCATCAAAAAATATGTATACTTTAAAAATGAAAAAAAAAGATAACTGCTGAAAAACAACATTTAACAGTGCTATTAAATTAAATTATTGCAATTAATTTTAAGAGAGTGTGAAATGACGGCAAAGTTACCTAAATATAACAGGGATTTTTGAGCATGAACAAATACATTTCTAAAACTGACATCGTTTTTTTTTTTTTTTATCTAATATTGGCTGATACAAAAAAATCCCTAGCAGCATTCAATCTTTTACAACCTAATGCACTCTAAAACATATTTTCCTGAAAAAAAAAACATGCTTAGTAAATTTTTTTATTTTGTAATTGTCTCATTTTGTGCAGAGAGAAAAAAGATTGTCTGAAAATCCATTTGACGATTATGCTGCGTTCTGAGACTTCATATCTGTTTTCAATTATCCAGCGTCTTAACTCAAACAACGAGCCGCTGCATTTGTTTTGTTCTGTTATCTGAAAACTGCACGTAGCATCACGGAACCATACAAACATGGCCATTATCCAGATCTTATTTGTCCTCTGCTCTTTGAGCTTACACATGTACTTGAACTCACAGAGACACATGCTAACATTATCAGGTTATATTACGTAACTCTTCACGCACAGTTTGAACCGCCTGCATCGCTCTGTGCATTTGAGTAAAATCCTGCAAAGTTATGCATTCTAAAGCTCTATTCCAATACTACTAAGCTGCTGTGTTATGCTACACTGCTAGGAACAACTACATAAGCCACACCCCTTTTTTACTTCCAGTGTACAACTCTTGTCAAGAACATACTGTACGCTTCTAGAGGACAGAACAAACAAAGTGCACATTTGGTCTGGTACCAACCTCTTAAGGCACTGAAACCAGTTGAGTTCTTGCCCTCCTTCTCTATCCATAGCGAAGTATCATATGATAATGCAGGGGGGAAAAAAACAAATCTAACACATTTTATGTTCCCTCCCTTTTCCTCTTTGCTACCTCTCATGTCCCCTCCCCCATGTCAGTGAAGACCTCACTTCACCACCACATGTTTAAGAAAAACATGCTAAGAGCCTGGTAAGGATGATCATTTTTTGTGGTTTCTCTGCAGATAAATAAAAGTTTATGTCTGTTAAACTACAAATTTCTAAAGGTTTATCACCAAAAATCTGTGAAAATGCTTTTGCAAATAAATTGCAAATCAAGCCGTGTTGAATGCATGCTAGAGAAAAGCTTTTTTATTTGTTGGCAGCAGTTTGCCAAACTGCTAAACATAGTAACAGATGATTCCTCACTACAACCAAAGACAGATCTGTCTCAACAAATGTCACCAAACAAAATGACCTTACCTTTTGGTCTGTAAACTTGCGCTTCCATTATGGCAAAAACAAAACGCGTCTGTCCTGATCTGTATTATCAACCAAAGAGGACAGCAACGTTCCACAGATCACAAACAAAAAGCCAGAGAGACCACATCAAAACACCTTATCCCAACACACACCTAAACACACGTCAGGATATTTTGTCTCTGGAAAGAATCTAGACTAGGAGATTGTTTTTTACGCTGAAACACAATGTCTCTGAAAGCCAACATCAGGAGCATTGCTTCCATTAATAGTACAGAAATGTGCGGCATGTCACTTTAACAGGTGACAAGCATGAGCAAGTCATGTGATCACTGAGAATGACCATATGGCTGTATTTATGGTCTATAACTCTGTCCTGTTTGACATTGAACTCTTTCATGTGGTGCACAGCGTCCTCTACCGGTATTAAGAGTTAATCTCAAGACTAGACAACAAAGTTAACTATTAGATCAGTCATACTGAGGCACAGGAAAATCTGAACTATTCTATTAATTAAAATGTTCCATTATTAACTTTTCTATTAATTCGAGTTTGTCAAATAACTTGCCAGAAATATTTGAAGAATTTATTTGCAAAAACAGATAACTCATCTTATACAATAAAACAGAATATAAACACAAGATAATACTTTTTGGTTGTTGTTGTTGATTTTTCATCATTTTTTGTTTTTTTACTTAATCAAAATACCCCAACTGCATTTTTATTGAGATTAATTGGAATGCACATTGAGAAAACATGATTTTTTTATTTTTAAAAACTTTAAAATAACTTTATTTTGCAAATAAACCTTGGTTTTATACAGTATGTAAGGATTTATGGTTAAAATGTACTGCAAGTGGTTGCTATTTATTTACATTTTTCCACTTTTACTTTTTTAGTTTATTTAAATAATTATACACAATTGTGACAAAAATTCCATAAAATGAACATAATTTTAAAAAACTAATTTCTTTTACAAAAAATCTTTCCTTTGTTTTTCATGCAGACCTTTAAAACTTTGTCATGTGAATAACACATTCGCTGCTTAAAACCTCATGCACGCACAAAAAACAATAATAAAACATCTCTAAGGATACTCACCTCAAACAGGTTGATGGGTTCGGGGGTGGCACCACTTCTGGTAGAGTGGTAGGTGTCTCTGTGCATTTGGGCTGAAGTTTGGTGGGCTGGACCATAACCAAAGTCTCATCATCAGAGGAATTATCCTCAGAAGCTCCCAGAATAAACTTCATTCTCTCTTTAGCCTCAACACTGGAACCAAATTTGGGCCTATCTGACTGACTGGTCTCCATGGGAAAAGTGTTGGAAACGGCTTCTTCTGGGCTTTTTGACTGGTCAGCGGTTGATGGGGGAATTTCCTCATTTCCTGTTGTAGTACTTGCTGGTTTCAGGTCCAGGAGAGGAGAGTGTGCCCCTGAACAGTCTGTGATGGGTGTTTGTGATGTCATCTCTCTCACCCTGGGGACCTTGATGATGCATTCAAATGGGAGAGTGGTTACAAATTTGCATACAAATTTAAAGGCTTCTTGTAGGATGAGATGATGGTCTTACTTGAATGTCTATATTATTTATTGTGATTTTGTACACTATTTTGTATATACAGATTATTTGTATGTCTTGTCACTGTCATTCTGTTGCACTGCAAAGCTCTGTCACTAAAACAAATTCCTCGTATGTGTAAGCATACCTGGCAATAAAGCTCATTCTTCTTCTTCTTCCTTTTATTTTAGTGTTGTAAGTATTCAACTGTAAAGATAAAAGAAAAAGCATGTGACTTAAGTTATCAGAAGAGTGTGCAACACTAGATGGCATCAGTGTTCAATATCATGATGCAACCAATATGTGCTCTTGCCTGATATTTAAAAGCTGAAGGGTGAACCATTCAATCCTAGGTAATTTTTAAATAAGATATAGGCTATAGCTCATATATATTATATTCTCGTGGCCATGCAAAATTTTTATTAATGTAGAGCAACTGAAGATATTTTAACAGCTCCATTAGATTTACAGTAAAATTATATTATTATATGAAAAACAATATTTATCTGAAAGACAATCATAATAATAATTTTAGGTTGAAGTAATAAAATAACTAAATCTGAGATAAAAGGAAGTATTAAAAATAAATTTTATTTTTAATACTTCCTTTTATCTCAGATTTATACTACCTTTTATCTTTTATCTCAGATTTATTTATCAATATTAGCATTTTAACATAATTAAACTATTATGCAAAATTAAAATGGAAACTAAAAAAATAGTAAAATGCTAATATTGATAAATACTATATTAAATAACTCATGCACACAGCTACCGTTTCAAACACTACATGCCTACACACACAAACAGGAGTGTAAACAGAACTTTATATAGGATAGGATAGGATTCTCAAGAAAAGTTTAGTTCAAACCTTTGAGGGAAGCAGTCATTCAGTGTCCAGACCTTCTCTGGTAATGAAAAGCGTACACATACTACGCAATGATGTTCTGTATACAACTGGCCAGCAGACAGACAACAGTGTCACTCACGGAGTGGACCCTCGGTGAGTTTATGTGTGAGATCTAGGGGAAAGTTCAGCCTTGATGGTAAGAAATGAGGGGGAGGGAACGGAAGTTCTCACAAACAACCTATGAATATAGTAGCAACAGCATCAAAGGTCATAATGTTAATAATTTGTTGTATGTTTCTGTTATTCATTTTATTTATTTATTTATTTATTTTTGGTTTGGTCTTGTTTCATATGGTATTTAATTATATTTGTGTTACGGGAATGAGAAGTCTTTTATTATGAAATGTGTTGACGTAAACGGATATCGTGCGAGTACGCGCTAAACATTTCAGTACGGAATGAGACCCAGACGCACATGGTCATGGCCTCAAAGGTTTACGGTTCATAAGGAGTTTTAGCTCCTGGTTTAAATGGAGAACAAGGTATTTTGACTTCTTGTTACTTTTTTTCTCTTTTTGTTTTGTTGTAGTAAAATTGTTTGTTTATTTATGTGAAACTTAGTTGCTTACGTGATGTATTTATTTTGTATTTGGTTTTGGTATATATTTGTTTCAAGGTTTACTCATTTTGTTTTGTTTGGATTTTTTTTTGAAACAAGCTCTTACGGTTGATCTTCTATCATTGACGGTGTACGGGACGATATGACGGCTTACGGATATGTAAATAAACTACGAGGATCACCAGTTGGAGAGTCAATCTTTTTTATTGAACCAGGGAGCTACAGTAAGAGCTTGCCATCGTTGACCCGCGGTGCTACTTGAAGGAACGATACAGTGACTGTGGACTCGTCAGCGCGTTCAATGGAAACAGCTGTGAATGCTTAACGTTACCTGATGAACTGAGCGATCTCAGTGAGTAGTGTTATGTAATTTTAGTGGATCCTAAATATAGGAGAATGTCAAAATCAGACGCTAGCTCAAAGGGGGCAAATAGGCAAGTTGATAGTCAACACGAAACTCAAAGTGAAAGGGCATGCCGTTCAAAACGTATGCGTGTTCCTACCGAAAAAATGTTAGCCTATCAACAAGAAGAACGGCAAAAAAGAGCGAAAAGGATAGTATCTTTATATGATCAGTGGAAAGAAGATGCACGTGAGCATCTTAAATTAGATGCCTCTGAAACTCAACTGGCTATTCTAATTGATACTTTGGAGACTGCTAAAAAAAAGGTCCTTGGTGCTTATAGCGAATTTAGGCAGTGCATATCTCCAACTGTTGAGATGAGGAGAAAAATGGATGCATGTGAAGCAGTCACAGCCGATATTATTAAAATCATTAATGAAAGAATAACTGGTATAGATGGAGACTTTGATGCAGAGAGGGAGAAAAATCGTCTTTGTACTTTATTAACTCATCAGTATGCTCGTTCAATTTTTGGTTCAACGGTTTCACAAGTTAGTAAGGAAGCTAGTAATTCTAGTCATCGCTCTGTTGTATCAAGCTTAGAAGCCAAGCGTGTAGATGCTGCAGCAGAAGTAGCGGCTAAGCAAGCTGCATATAATGTTTTATTAGATGAAATGAAGCAAAAAGAAATAATATAGCAGTTAGAAGAACAGCATAAAAAGGCTCTTGAAGTTGAGTTGGAAGAACTGGAGTGAATTCAAGCACAAAAAGATCTGAAAGCAGCTCAAGCTAAACTTGAACAACCAAGAAGTTGAGAAAGAAAAGAAAAGACTAATTCATCCAGAGATTGTAGTAGCGCAGAAGAATCAGAGTGTTCTAAAGTGAATGCGCGAAAGAAACAAGAAACTCCTCAAAATGTACGTCAAAAGTCTGCAAAGCTGTCAGCCAAAGCACCAGCGACTGATGTGCATCTTCTTGTTCAGGCGCTTCAAGATGGTATGGCTATGAGTAAATTGCCGGTTCCAGAGCCTCCTGTTTTTGCAGGTGACCCCATTCATTTCATTGAGTTTAAACAATCCTTTATGGTGCTTATTGATCAGAAAAGCCTTTCTTCTCCTGACAAACTGTTCTACCTTAAGAAGTATGTGAGTGGTCCTGCCAGAAAAGTCTTGGAAGGCACCTTTTTTAGAATGGATGACGAAGCCTATCAGGATGCGTGGTGTAAGTTGAATGATCGTTATGGCCAGCC
Source organism: Enteromius radiatus (assembly GCA_032357445.1). Taxonomy (NCBI): domain Eukaryota; kingdom Metazoa; phylum Chordata; class Actinopteri; order Cypriniformes; family Cyprinidae; genus Enteromius; species Enteromius radiatus. The sequence goes on along the minus strand of JAUCMS010000095.1, from coordinate 3,988,513 downwards.
GTTTGTCATCGAAAAGGCATTCAGAGAAAGGTTAACAAGTTGGCCTAAAATCCATCCAAAAGATGCCATAGGACTCCAAACCTTCTCCGAATTTCTTAATGCTTGTCAAGGTGCCATGTCTCACATTAAAGGTCTTCAAATTTTGAACGATTATCAAGAAAACCAGAAGCTTGTGAAGAAATTACCGGACTGGGCAGTTAGCAGGTGGAACCGCCAAGTCACACAGTCTCTTATCAACGATCATGAGTATCCTACTTTCAAAGAATTCGCTGTGTTTGTATCCACTGAAGCAAAGGTTGCCTGTAACCCAGTTACGTCCTTTCATGCTCTTCATAACTCAGAATTCGCTAGTGAAAGGATAAATTTAAAGGAGACCAAGCAAAGCAGAGTTCGGGTTCTTGTTACCCAATCAAAAATAGAGAGTCAAAATGTGATTAAATCTGTGAACAAAGCTCCATGTAT
>JAUCMS010000095.1:3977540-3987951 GCA_032357445.1 Enteromius radiatus | reverse complement strand
TACGTCCAAGTCAGGTCGTAGTTGGACGTCGAGATACCATACCGGATTTGCACGTCGTATAGACGTACAGATATGGTACTGGACCGACCGACGCAATATAGACATGATCTGCACGTCGGGCAGACGTCTCATGTTTGTTACGCACCTAAAAAATGACGAGGGAACCCCAAATTTCTGTCAAACCTTCCTTGTAATAATCTCTAATACTGTCAAAAGAACTAGCCCATATTCAACAGATAAAGTGAATAATATCACCTTAAGCGTTTTCTCCCCCATAGAAGTCCACTATAAGGAAACGTGGCTTAATGTTCCTTAACAACGACCGGGAGATACCAAACTTCTGTCAAATTTTTTATTTATAATAAAGACTTGCCACTGTCAAAAGAACAAGCTCTTATTCGGTTTATAAAGTTAATAATATCATTTTACGTGTTCACCCCTACAGCCATTATAAGGAAACAGAAAAAAATTAGCTGACTAACTTTTAAGACCAGTCTTAACCTTTTATGCAACCAGCCCCTGGTCTATTTTAAGTTTTAACAAAGGTTATGTGTAGCATGACGCGCCTATACATGTGTAATTAGAAAAAAACTACTTTTACAATATGCTTTAAAACTATTTTTGAATATATATTCACAAGTGAAATACAGTACCAGTGTAACTACGTTGTGATTCAAGTGGCACCAGGGTCTTGAAAAGAGCAAACAATCATTAAAACAACTGAGCAAACATGAAAATCATCAATACGTCACTGTCATTAAAATAGCACTTGTCATAAACACATAAATTAGAAAAAAAGACAAGAGGCACCGCATCAGTGTTCACACGAGCACTTTGTTATTGATATCCATACATGATGGTAATGTTATAGGAGCACAACATGGTCACAGGAGAAGGGAGAGCCAGGTGAGCTACAGGTATCGTACAGTATATACAGGCCAGAAAATATCAGGAGGATCAAAGCAGACAGAGAGAGGAAGAGAGAGATAGAGAACATTGCACAAACATACATCACCCTCCCAACTACAACATCCTCTCTTGCTTCTTCTAATAATCTTATTCCAGTGTTACCAATATTTATTCCCGCTTCATACAGAAGGAAAAAGCAACTGGAATGGCACCAACCACTTGTGAGGGAACCACTCTTTAATCCCACTAGCAGACGCATTGGTTCAAAAAGGCACTGAACAGCTATTTCTCTCACAGTCTCTCTCTCTCTCTCGCTGGTGTATACCGGGTGGATTTAGTCAAAAGCGAAGCGTATTTGGAAGACCAACAGACAAACCTTAAGAGACCAGGATTGACCTAAAGCAGCAGCACTACAATCTAGATTGCGCAGCTTTTTGTGAGAGTATTTTCTTCTACTCATAACAGTATAATTTACATCTGAATCATTATTAACGGTTAGTGTTTAAAGCTGTTAATAACCAAGTCAATAATGTAATTTTCCTTTTGAGAACATGACGATGCAACATATTTACAAATACACAAAATAATAACTAATGCATTTTATAAATAGAAAATAATAATCATAAAACTGTTTCAACAAAAACATACTTTGACAATCATCTATTGATGTTTCAATAAAGCAATTTGAAAAAATCAAATCAAAATATGATCATACATATATTACTTTAAGCAAAAGCATATCAAGTGTCATACCAAGGGATTATTTTAAATAAAATTGCTGATCATACTCAAGTCCTGAATAATAAAATACATAATACGCATTCCCTTCCATAAGGCCTCGCCTTGAATTCATTTTAGCACATAAAAGGGCCATGTAGTATTTTTTTGTCCTCTACGGCAAAAACAGAGGATAGTGTTTGTAGATGATATTTAAGAGATCGAAGTTCATGTTGCTATCTGGAGGAAATCATCTTATAACTAACTCTATAAATCCATCCCATTCTATCCATACATCCGTCCGTTCATCTACAGACTGATCCATTTGAATAAATATTAAACTCCTTAAACCAATCCAAACAACAGAAAATCTAAAGTAAACAAACGTTAGACTTATCTACTGTACAAGAGGGAACAGAACATTTAAAGATTGAGCTTGTTTCAACTCGTTAGAAAAGCAAAACATTTGTGATGCGCTCAGTCACATGCAGGCAATCTTGCTGTAAACTGTCCCTTATTATGGAAAAAAGCTTGAAATGAAGGGACAGAGACTGGGGACAGCATTAAGCGCATGTCGATAACCTGTCAAAGCAGCACAGGTTGCTTCTAAACAGCTAGATTTCGCTTGGCCTGTGAGGCGGGGAAAATAGGTTCTTTTCCAATATGTTAATGAGCTTTAGTTCCCATAGAATTCAAAACCGAAGGGTCCCTTTTTAGTGATGTACTATTCAGCCTCGTACAGTTATTTGCACAAACAGTGTGAGAAAGAGATGACCTCCGGTTTATACACAGCCTCTGAGGGGCGAGCTGTCACAACACATGAATTGGTTTACATCTAGATTACATAAAATCATACAGTATTTAGTAAAGACAAGGCATATGTGCCAATAGTGTCAGCTAACAACTTCATTTGGTTTTTTAGTTCTTTTTAAAAGGCTATTGACATTTATGATTACAGGCTAAGTCGCAAAACCCGATGGCTCGTTGCCAAAAATGTCACTACTCAGTAACTAGATCTACACTTTCTAATCACTGGTTGGCTCAATGCTGTTCACTAAAACAAAGAGGGTGCTTTCACAACAGCAAAGTGTGATGTTTGTGTGTGTGCACGGGTGTATTGGTGTTTACATACACATGCAAGCACAAAATGAATCTGTCAGACTCCCTTGTGCAGCAGATTTTATATTTAGAAAAGCAGTGACCCTCCTCTTTGTCCCCAACCGCATCTCACACCCCGTGTCAGTCGGAGCGTGTGAGTTTCAGCGCTCCTGACTTTCCTCGATCAGGGTGACGTATATGATGGGAACAAGTCCCTGGGTGTCGCCCATAGCACACCGCAGCCAATCAGAGTCTGCCCTGCTGAGAACCTGCAGCACGTCACCTTTGTGGAAACTGAGCTGCCCTGGCTCTGTGGCAATATGATGGCATAACGCCTTCACTTCACTGAAAGAGACATGAAAAGGAAGAAAAAATTAGTGTTCAAGTGAATTAATCAGGCACGACCGTACTGTCTTTTCATTTACAAATATTTAATTCAATTATATTTAAATATGCTTACATTATTTTTATATATTATAATTACTTTAAATAAGTCAATTAAAGTACTTTGCGAAGCATCACTTACTTAGGCTTTTGTTTGTATTATACAAGACATTTAAAATTACATTTAAATAAAAAATAATAATAAATTACATCAATGAATTGTGCTTGGACTTTATATTTAATCTTTATTATTCGTCTAGATCTATTTAATTAAAAACTATTTACATTGCAAAGACAGCAGAGAATACAGAGTAAGTGCTAATGTACAGATGACACTTAAAATCTGTGTATAGATGATAAAATGATGATAAAAATGATAGTGTTGGGGAACTAAGTTTTATTTTTATAGCCTAAAACCTATAAGCTTACTTAAAACTATTCTTTCGTTGCCTTGCAAGCATTGATTTTCTTCTGGAAATGTAAGACGAGTCATTATGACATGTCTAACAACATTACCGTGGGGCTTGTCTCCGTGTCGGTGGATTCTGTGTTTGTGCTTGTTCAGTTGGGCCAAGGTGGGATTCTTGGCTTTGAGACGTAAGAGATTGTTGCTCCACTTTCTTCCCCACTCCAACAGACTGAGCCACCAGGTCCAGCACAGAACGGTCAAGACTCAACCAACCAGACGGCAATCTGAGAAAAACATGTAGGCAGAAAATTGTACTAAAAATGCCTCTGTAAAAGATGCTGCTAGCATCTGAAAATATGTAGAACCAACACATTCTGAAAACAAGGCAATTAAAGTAACTTTTTTTTTGTATAAAAATTATTGATCCACTTAATTTACCGCAATATCTGTAATAGGGCTGGGCGATGTATATCGAACGACGCGTTGAGTTTCGCAGGTGATTCAATGCCGCAGCTTCTCAGTGAACTACGCCTCTGTTTATAAGCTGGCGTTCCTTTTGAAAGCAGCTGATGGAGTTTTCCCGCTAATCAAAGAACCGGCTTTACTGATGAGATGCGCATAATATATCATCGCCCAGCCCTAATCTGTAATATGAGCATTTAAATGAATTAACAACATAACTGATGCATTAACTTATTCACATATTAATCTGTGTTGTAAATTTTAATTCTTGTCTTAGTCACATTTTCGTAGTTAAATAAACATTACCATAAAAATGATCATAAGTATAAAGTATAAGTATGAAATCCCATTAAGCATTGAACATTTATTTCAAAATAATCAACTAAAGGCAGTAACAGTATATTTTAATTGCTATTCTTTTTAATAGTTAACCTTTAACTTTTTTTTTTTTTTTGGCTCACCAGTCATCAAATCTCAGTAAAAACCAGTCATAGACTTATTTTACCAAGCACATGTTTACACATCATGTTTTCAGGCCATTTCAAGTCTTGTTTTGATTTAAAAAGTGGCTATATATAGTTGTTTACTTCCTACTATTTTTTTATTAGTCTTCCCATTAACACCATTATATTGCTTGTTCAGACTGATGAACTGTATAGTGATTTATACACTTTTTAATGTTATGATTTGTAATATTTGCATTGTTTTATTGTTGTATTACAATATTTTGAGAAGGCACTGCCTCTCTTGCCTCCTCTGAGTTATATACAGCAATGTTGACCAACTCACCTTTGTTTTCGGACTTGTTTCGGCTCACTCTTCTCTATCTTGCTTGTGTTTCCAGCTCCAAACAGCCGACCCCAGCGGAGCACCTGTGCCGACCCATCCTCCCCTGCTTCTGTCTGAGCCTGAAGCCCTTCATAGGCATCCTGGCAATCTGGCTGCTTCTCCTTTCTCTTCTTCAGCTCAGTGAGCACTGATTCCGGTGGACTTCCCATCCATGATGTCTTCCCCTTAGCGACCTTGTTGGGTTCTGACAACCCTGATTGGTGGAGGACCCCATTGCCAAGGCTATTAATATTGCTACCGCTGGTCCGACCTTGTTCCACCTGTTCATCCATCTGCTGAATGGCCTCGGCCCCCTCAACCACACCTTCTCTTGGAGGCGGATGGCTTTGCCGGTGGTTCTCAACACCGCCCTTCCTTCTCTTCTCCCACTTCACAAATTTCGAGCCCTCAGCGGAGTTGTCGATGTAAACCTGTGAACTTTGCATCAGCTGGTACCACCAGCCAGCTTGTCTGTTTCTCTGTTTGGCTCCATCTCCATCTCTTTCTTTCCTTTTCTCTTTCTCACAGTCTTCTCCAACTCCCTTCATCCTTCCACCACACCACCCGCTGCCTTCTATCTGTCCTGCGTCACTCTTTCTCAAACACTCTTTGCCAACTCCATCCTCCTTACATCGTGATTCATGCTCTGCTCCCGCACTTTTCCGCCCATCTCGTTTCATTTTTAACGTCACTCCCTCCGTCCTAAGCCGGCTGTCTTCATCTCTCAAGATGAAGCTTTCTCTCTGAGGCAGCATTCCCACTTCCTGCTCTCCAGACTCCAACATTCCACAGCCTCGCATGAGCTGGAAAGTGGAGCGATCTGATTGGTCGAGGCCTTGGCGAGCAGAGCACAGCTGTTCTTTGCGTCTCAGGTGTTCTTCCCCTTTCTGTAGCTGGTGTGGCTCAAATAGCAGGTCAAGGTCAAAGGGCAACAGTGAGAGCGGCTGAAGAAGGAGCAGCAACTCTTCAAACAGTGGCTGGCAGGCTCCTTGAGACAGGGGTAGGAAACCCCATGGGTGGTAGTGTGCTGCTATGATGTCTGAGGAACCATGCCAGAGGAAAAAAGACAGATGGCGACACAAAAAAATACTAATAGTTAGAATTATGCTGGCAATGTGAAACCTAGAAATCTTGGCATCACCATTCCTCTGATTACAGCCAACTATGCTTAAACAAGATACCAAACATAGATGTTGCAGCATAAATGTAAGTATATAAGCAAGAAAGTATTGTCCTACCTTCATGTGTGTAAATGTGGTTGAACCAAAATTCCAGAGAATGCAAGCTAAAAAACAGAGTGGTGCGTGAGTGATGTTAAATCTTGATTCCAAAATTGATGCAAATCTCTAAAGTAACTGCATAAAAACAGTAATCATGCACTTATACCAGAGGCAGGGGTCTTATATATATATATATATATATATATATATATATATATATACACACACACAGTAGTCAGCAATTGAAGTGGATCATAAAAGTTGACAACTTTGATCCACTTTAAATGTTGACTACTGTACATATATATTTGCAACTCAGTTTTAAAAGTTTTTTCTGCTGTATATTCCAATTAATTAAACTGCAATAGTTTTTTTTTGTCTTTGTTTGATTAGGTTAAGAAATAACTAAAAATACTAGCTAACTAACAGAATAAAAACATGATAACAAAAAACTAATTTTTGAAAAAAAATTGTATGTTCTGTAACATTTTTGAATGTTTTTGACAAGTTTTTATGTTCAGCAAGGTTTTCAACCCCCGAAATACGTTGAGAAATATCATTACAATTGAAAATAAGTGTCTTTTTTTTACAGATTTTTACACAAACAGCAACATTTACTCCCTGTCTCCGCAGCACTGCTGCAAACCTCCTAGGGGTAGGGGGCCCCCTGTTGAATACCCCTGGAAATCTGTTTTAAAGTGAAATATTACAAGTGCATCAACAACAAGGAGCCTCGAAAGTGATTACTGTACTTTGCATTGATCTTAGGAAGAGTGACCACAGCACAGAGAGTGACAGACAGAGAGAGATCAGCATGCTGCAGAATGCATAATTGAAACTAATGATCAAAGCGCTGTGTCTCTGACTGTAATTTTAATAGGCACGGAAAAGAGGAAGTTTGCACAGGAGCTAAGATCAGTACATCAAGGCCCATCAAAGCAAAACTGGAGCCTTTGATGACTTCTAAAGACTTCTCGAAACACACTGCAGAGCTTTTTTTTTAGACCTGGCTTGTTATAGTGCAAATAAAAAATCATACTCCATTGATCTGTTCCAAATCCTAGTGAGCTGCCTACCAACACACCATTTTATGGCACCAAGGTAGAAAATGGCAAATTGTTTTAAAAGTATTATATTAAATAAAGGAATACTGCATGTATCCTCAGATGAAGCAATCCCAAAGAGCACTGCATTTAAAAAGCATGTATATTTTGTATTTTATTAAATACAGCATTGCTAACAAAAATAGCTTTGTTCACCAAATATTAGGATTTGTCTTATTTTGCTTATCAAATCTAAGCTAAAAATTATGAAAGGGACAAAAATGTGCTTTCATAAGCAGTATGAAGTTGAACATGATTAGAAAGAGTGAAATGAAGAGTAAGGAGATGAAAAGAGAAAAATGAAAGAAGCTTACTTTAGCAGGCCGAAGATGAAGGCATTGAGTCTCATACTGTGATTGGTCAGCTCACAATACTGACTGACTTTAGAAAACAGACTGTGCAAAACCCGTGTAGAGGGACCTAGGACAGAAAAGATAAGCGTAAATCATTTCCTTCATTCTCATCCATACAACAACCACCTACATCATTCCTCTCATACCAAGCTGCGTGGAGGCCTCCACCACACTCCAGGGCTGGTTTTTGCGTTGTCCGATGATCAGGTCCAGTACATATGCTTTAAGTCCATCATGCAGTATCTCACGAATGGCAGGACACAGGTACTTTAGAATAAGGTGACCCACATTCGGACTTACAGAGCTATTGCCCAATTTAGCCTGTATAAGAGAACGAAAGTGAACCAGAAGATACTGTTACCTTGTCACTGCCTGTAGTAAAACACTTAAACTCAAGTACACTGACTTTAACACTTTTATTTATTTCAAACTGATGTTGTACCTTCACTCCTGCATCCCGACTGGTGCCAAAATGAGCCACTATCAGATCCACTGCTGTGTTTATGGCCTTCACCAAACCTAGTACATAAGGACATACAGAAGAGATATTCCATTACGCAATTTAAACTCAATCTAACAGTACACAAACATGCCTTGTGTTATTGCGGATTTAGAGGATCTTTGCTGGAAAGCTAAAGGAGACTTGTTTGATTGACATGAGGACCCTGCAGAAACGACATCAAGAGACAGAGCATTGCAGATTCATATATATGTGGTGCAATAACACTTTAATTCATTTAAGAGCTCACTGCAACAATAAGGCATATATTTAACCACATCAATATTTAAAGATGAGCTTGCTGAGGTTATTATATTGCTGTGTATATGACTATATGGAGATTACAGGTCAATCTGGACATTGTTTAAACAGCAAAACAAGACAGAGAGGCAAAAGTAATTGTTAAAATACTGGCTGACCCAAAAGATTTAAATTCTTTTATCATTTATTTACCTACAGTTAGTTGTTCTAAACCTGTATGACTTTATTTCTTCTGTGGAACACAGAAAACAGTTTTTAAGAATGTTTACACAATGCAACAAAAGTGGAAACCAGGAACTGGCCTCCAAAAAAGCAAAATAAAAGTGCTAGAAAATAATTGTATATGTAGCAATTCTTTGGCATCAGAACACTTCTCATCTAAGTTTCAATAAATGCTTGTTGTGTGGGGTGGGTAAGAGTACTGCAAGCATTTACAAATTCTGAATTTAAATTTTGAATTAAATTAATTGAATTTAATTTTTGATGTTCCACAGAAAAAAAGTCACTTGGGTTTGGAATATGTGTGTGGTAAAATTATTCCTTTTACTTTCTAATACAGCTTCTCAATCTTGTCCTTATCTGAACTATAATATGTCACTTTGTGGTGTCACCTTCCTGTGCAAGACTAATTTAGTAATATGTGGCGTGAAGAGCAATAACACTCCCTAAAAAGTATGAAAGCAATGATAAAACATAAGCTATTTAAAAGGTACGCTATGTTCCTAACAATGAACAAGAAAAATTGACCAAGGATCATTCAAAACGGCAGTTTTTTTACAGTTGTAAAAAGACATAAAGTATCCATAGTACACCTATGCCTTGAACCAAAACAATGGTTTTCTTTATTTTTTGTTACACGGCCAAAGGTTACGTGATAATATTTAATGACTCAAACTTGTTTGAAAGTGACTTTCAATAAGTGTCTGATAACGAATAAATAAAAATTCTAATATAAAACTAGGACATTTCACCTCTACCAGGAGTGAGGTTAACACAAAAATGAACACATGCTTTGGCACTGAACTACACAGAATAAAAACTAAACCACATACCTCTCTTCTGCAACAGGTCTATAGAAATGCATTTGTCAGTATTAGCATCAGGAGACAAGCAGAATTCCTCCGGGGGGCGCTCCATCTGAGAGAAGTAATCAGGCAGGAAGTCGCTGTAGCACTGTGGCAGTTGCCTCAATGACTGACCTATAAACAAAAACAACATCAGTCAGAAAAAATGCAAACATGTACCAAACACAGACACCGTGATAAGGTCATAATCACATTTAAGTGTCTACTAACTACATTCACTAACTACAAAATGACCCCGCCCCCAACCCTCTTTCAACCCATGTTGAGTTTTAGAAATTGGTTCAGCACCATTCAGTCTGCCGAAGCTGAGTGGTTGGCTGGTGGGAGGGAAATCAAACACATTGCGTCGCATGACACGAGTTCCAGGTCTCTTGGTTTCCAAAGAGCAAGAGAAAGAATGAGGGCCGTCTTTACCACGCTCCACACCCAGAGGGTTCTTGCGCCTGTACTCTCTCCATTTCAGTGCCTGCGGGGAGAGGTGGTGCACTGGGGGCGAAATGGATGAAAATGGGGATGGTGGCAAAGGATGGATGGAATACGAAAAGAGAGAAATGTATTGGTACGTATATATAGAGTGAAAAGTAGGGTAAGATAAAATTGTGCAAATGCCAAAGTGATGCAATGCAAAACATGGGAAGAAGGGAAAACAGGAGGGATAGAAAAGAGAAGTAGTTAGCAGCAGTTCAAGTATAGAAAGCCAAGCTAAGTAAGCTTGCCTGAGGTAAATAACATGCTACAAGTTGTATAAATAACATCTTTCCGAACACTGACCAAGCGATTACATGAGTTGTTCATTCATGTTTATGTCACTTTGAACTGAAGAGGTTTATACAGTGATCTGTCACACCGCATTAAAGGGCACTAAAACAGCATTATTTAATTATTTGTTTGGTACACATGCATAGCGAATATGTTTACCATTACACCTCTAATACGATTCTATCCAACTTAAATCAGAGGAAAAACATTTGTACATACTTTTTTTTTCTTTGAAAGCATAAAAAAGATCATTAAAGGTGCCATAGAATGCATTGAGAGAATATTTTAAATTGTTGTCTGATATGTACATAGAAGGTATGTAGC
>JAUCMS010000095.1:3956466-3969892 GCA_032357445.1 Enteromius radiatus | reverse complement strand
GAATGAAGGGTGCATTACATGATTTTAAAACAGTTGCATGAGGTTATCTTAGTGATCTTGTCATGCCACTATATGGATATGAATTTCTTTGAAATTCTTACTAAGAAAGTTATGTCTTGTACATGTCTGGCAGCGCAGTTTTTGAAAAATGTGATTGCGACGGCACAGAGTATCTTCTGTCGAGAGTTTTAACGAGGTGTTTAAACCTGCTTCGCTACTCTGTAGTCAAGGGAGTCATATCCTTTGCGATGTACAGAGACTGGAATCGCCTGGCAGAAGCCCCTCCCATGACACAAATTTGCATTTGCTGTGAATCGAATTTCACCTGCAAATGACGCAAGTAAACTCAAAATGTTCAAGTGTCCAAGTCGCGTCTGGTGTGAACGTAGGGTAACGTAATGAAGCAGGGTCATGTGACTCCACACACGGTCGTTTTTCTAAAGGGAAAATAATTGAAATAATTGACCTGGAAACATTTGATCGATTAATTGCCCAGCACTACTACTCGATTAGCTAATTCTAAAATACACTGTGTTTAAATTGGGCATGAAATGAAAATTCACTCTATTTGCTAAATGCATGTCATTTATTTGCACGATTAATTCAAGTATATCTTTCATGTTTATCAAAATGTTATCAACCTCGATATCCTAGTAAAATCACATAGTTTTAATTGGTTATGTGAGATGGACTTGCCAATTTATTGACAGAAAACTCACATTCAAGCAGTCTTACACGGATGCAGAAGTAGAACTGCTGCTACTTCTGTTCCATCAAGGCTTTAAAAAGATTCAACAAAGATGTTCTTAGGTCCCAAAAAGTACACTGATGAAAACACAGAATGCTGATGAGTTCCACTTTTAACTTGACATTGCCGGAGAAACATTGTTGTATCTTAGACCTTAAATTAGTTCACACAGTCAGAAGCATCTATTTCCAGTAATTCATGAGTCAGTTTAGCCTGACTTCATCTAATCGGTCACACACTACTGAGACACACTACTAGTGATAGACTGACTATTGGCTTGCATTTGGCTGAAATTATAGGCAAAAGACAAGCTACTGTAAATCACAACATCCTCATCAAAAAAAAAAAAGGAAAAGGGACAGAGGGGGAGGTTAAGGGAGCAGAAAATGCTCTTTCATGTCTCATTGTTACATAAGGCCATGGTAGTCACTACATTCCACAGACTGGGCGTTTAGACAGACAGCTGCAGAAAGACGGCAACAAGACGGCATGACTCTCACACATGCACAAAACACAGAGAGGTTTGGGTAAAAACAGGCTTTGTCTGTGTTATTTATTAAGCAGTAGTAAATTTGGATTAGAATTCAGATTGGTTTTCTAGTATCACATATTAGATGACTAAGGGTTATTATGCAAATTATTGACCCTCTTTTTTTTACAGTAGAATATGAGACTGACTGACTGAACATGGCTTATTTGAAGCTGCAGAAAGTGATCTGAATTACAGGCTGTGTTGACAAAAATACTGTAACTCTTAAAAAACTTAAAAAAGCTAATCTGGCTTCTTAAGACAACAATAGCCTGGAAATCTAAAGAAAAACTAGAAGTCTAAAAGACTAGAGATATACAGGGTTTATTGGTTTCCATAATGCGTCTTCACGGTGTGACTCATGTTTAAAAAAAAAATCAATGATGGCCAAAGCACTAAACACACAAAATAAGCACCGACACAACATTTTACTTAAAAAACATAAGTAATAAACCAGTATGGGGGAAAGATGCTTGCCTTTCTTACTGTTTTTCACAAGTCTGTTAGGATTGAAGTAAACATCTAGATACGGTTCTGCAAAAGCATGAAAGAGCCGACCACATACACAATCATCAAATGACAACATTATGCAACACACCGTCAATTATTACACGCAAGTATGATTGTAATGTTTATGAAAAATTGTATGCTAAACAAAAATTATATAGCTTCTACAGTTTTACTACATTGCACTATCCCTGTAAATTTTAACCACTCGGTTAATGACAGCCTTTGAACTGAAATGACAACATCTCGCACTCATCTCTCGAACACAAGCTGCTTTTGTTAAATGGAATCAGACTAGAAAGTTCTCTCAGGAGATTTCAGATTTTAGCCCGTGTCAGTTATGCAACCCAAAATAAATGTTATACTCATATGTTATATAGTCTAGACTCTAGGGTGTAACATTTTGCTATGGTCATAATTGCACACTCTCAAGATCATCCAAAATGTTACATGTTCACTGTTTGTTTATCAGAGCGTACATTATTCACAATATTTATAGAGGAAAAGGTAGCAGGCAATGCTCACGGTCACTGGCACTTCTGAAGCATGTCTTTGCTACAACTATTGTTACACCAGGTAATAAAAATATTAGAATATTTATCAAAAATTCGAGTTGATAGTATATATGATATAATATGATAACGTGGTGGTGCATTTTTTTTTTTTTTATTGAAGATAAAAGTTAGTTAAACATGAATAAATAGGTTGTACATAATAACCAATACAGTAACGAGACCTAATAAAGCTTGTGAAATTAACCTTAAAATATATTTTCATCTATATTTATCTAAACTATAAAGACTTACAAAATATTTTCTTTTAAAATCATAGTAGGTAACAGAAAAGTTGTCCAAAATGAAGAATCACTGTCTGTAAAGGACGTACAGTAACAAATATACATAGGTACGTGTGCATTAACAGGCCTTTATACGGTTTATTTTGGTGTTCGTTCGCTAACGTCGTTTTTTATCCTCCAATCATTTTTAGCGTTCATATTACCACCTAAGGCCTGATGTTCTCAGGTGATGAAGTGACTGGTGTTTATTGTCGAAGCGCTGGTGTTGTGATCGATGCGCAAACACAGGCCTCGCTCCGGCATATCTGACATAACAGCAGCACTCCCTGCATCTGTGGGCCTATTTAGTGATTTTACCACGTGTGTATTCTTGTCTATTTTATATGCAATGCACCATCGCAATACAAGCAAAACAAAAAGAAAAATGATGCCAAATCAGCATCAAAACAAAAACCCCTAACGTTACAGACTGTCATTGAGCGCTTGTTTTCTTAACACGAATGTGGCTCTTTTGGGCCACGCTTTCCGGATGATTTTAATTACTCTAAAGGCTGAGAAAAACACATCCAAGATCATAAAAAAACACTATGCGTGCACATATTTACGTTAATGTTAACGACGATGCGAGCGTAAAAACGGGCGTGTTATTTGAGCGAAGATAACCGTGAATGCGCACACATGTACAGCGACTGCTTTTTACCATTTCAAAATAACAATACGCATAAATGTCGACTTTGTTCATTCTTAACAATGAACAAAATCACAGTTAAATCTGAATCAGCAGCAGCAGTGATGTAATATTTGCCAGCGGGCAGTCCCGTTAGCTCCCACCACACAGCGTTTTCCAAATTCCCATTGAATACTAAAAGCTAAGCCATATTTATACTCACGTTGACGATAAATGTCATCTCCTTGATTCCTAGATGTCACGATGTCAAATCTCGCTGAACGATTGCCACGTTTGAGTTGATTTTGTGGTGGAGGAGATATTGAGCGCAACAGAGGCGCAGGGCTGGAGCGAGCGCGCTACGTCAGAATGAAACGCACCCTCCCTCGCTGTGCGTCCTCTTACAATGCTGACTTTTGGGCATCTTTACTCTGATGCAAGTCCACAAATCACGTCTTTTGGGTCCAGATGAGCGGTTTTGCATACTGTGGTTTGACAGCGTAAGGGTGGGAGGGGTGTTAGACTGCTGGTCCCCTGTAGGCAGCTCTTTGTTCTGCCTGCTCTCTAGTCATTACTAGAGATGCATTTCTCATTGTTTAGTCAAAGAATGCCTTCCTTTACTCTCAGACTCGGAGTTAAATAGCTGGCATGTCTCATGAATGGTCTAAGGGCCCATCTGTCAGGGGGGCCCACCTAATTTTTAGCTGGATACACAAAGAGTAGCCAGAATATTCTTCATGCTGTCATTTTTAAGTGTTAATGTTTAGGTTGAATAACTAATGGCAGAATTTTAATTCATGTAACTGACAAGACTTGGACAAACTTACAGTTTCATACAATATAAAAAGTATCAAAAAATATTTTATTTGCAAAAAAACAGAAACAAACAAACAAAAAAGGATTTGCATAGTTATGAATAGGATGTATATTAGTATACCAAGCAATGCTGAATTAAAATGCTGTTTACTGTGCTGAAAATACACTTGTATGTTCCCAAACCATAATAAGTCCTTATGCTAACATTGATCTGTACGTCCAAATCATACGCAAAGCAATCTTTGAGTACTATTTAATACTTTGAATGTTTCCAAATTTGTCTCTTCATTTTTTCTTAGCTCTAAACACAGACAAAATGAAGTGACATGATATATGTCTTTTTCTGGCTGTCGGTTACTGTACCATATGTGACTCTATGTTGGTTCCAATGCATCCCAAAATTAGTAGAGCGGCTGACTTTATTTTTAACAAGGCGCTTGATCGTGTCACTCCAATCTATTTGAGGGCCATTAGAGCACTGTTAAGGCCTATTCACACCAATGATAACGATAACAGATATCATTTTAAAAAACATTTTAAATGTAAAAGGATAGCACACACCATTACAATAATGAAACAGATGAACAATAATGTTATTATTATATTATGATGGGAATTGTTTTTTAAATGAAATTGACAGCAAATCCGAATCCATTCTTCTTTAAAGCAGTCAAAGTGGCAGATAAAACTGCAGCGCAGACTTATAATAAACAGTATTATCATGCACTGTTGTAACCTAATTGTCATTATAGTTAACGTTATTGGTATGAACAGGCCTTTACTTATTTCACATGCTATAAGCTCTTATATAAGCTCTTAAAGGTACAGTAGCAAACCCCCCCCCAAAAAAACCCTCATGTTGTTTTAAACCCATAAGACCTTTGTTCATCTTCAATATAATTGAGATATTTTTGATGGTTTTCACACATCACTGATGTCACATTATAACAATGTCCTTTTACTACTGTGCGTTTCTGGGTCTAGGAACATTTCAGTTGCATTGCTCTACATATCGAGGGTTGGAAAGCTCTCGGATTTCATCAGAAAATATATCAATGTGGGCTCCTAAGATGAACTAAGGTCTTATGGGTTTGAAACATCATCAATTAATGGCAGAATTTTCATTTTTGGGTGAACTATGGTAGGGAAAAAAAGTTGATTAACATTATAAACTGACTAAAGCATAGGAAATATGCTATGTTGGGTGTGGTTTATACTGAACTCGGGCTGCACATAGTACCTGGAAGAGGGAAAAAAACAGGAAACTCACGACTTCCTCTATGACATCATGTACATGCCATTGTTTTTCCTGTCTTACAGTCAAGTTTGTATGTCGCTCCTGTTGTAGTGATGACAGTAGAAAGGACAAATATATACGATCTGTCCTTCAGCATGATGGATATTACAGTTTGTAAACCACACTTGCATTTTGAGTGACAAATGTGTCTACGTACACTTCCTAACAAGATTTCATATAATCAAGTCTTTTGATCTTTGTGTGTGTGTATATATTCACGTAACACAGCAGCTGTGAAACTGTCCCCAAGAGTTCAAACCCTGTAAACAGCATCTACGGTCAAAAGGAACAGTCTTTAACTGCACGGAACCTCTGCAGTGATGTTGGTTCTACTTTCTGTTTAGGGTTTTGTTCTCGCCCGACTGGGCTGTAACCCGCAGACCGACCGGTGGGCTTGAATCCAGGAGAGCGTCCTGTGGGAATCAAGCCCATGGAGCGAGCAGTAACTGGTCGCCGCAGAAATCTGCCAGAGGTCACGAGGTCACCATAACCATGGGTGTGAGAGAAGGCGTAACCGGACCGCCGCGTGCTCCTCCGGGTGAGTCTGGCACGACGAGGACGAGGAGCAGGCTCCTTCATCCGACACACCTTATACCTCACCTGTATTAATCAATCCAAATGAAAAGTGGTTTGTGAATTGAACTGTATTTAAGGATCAGTACTGTAAGGTTAAGTAACTCTGTACCTTGTCATTGATGGTAGGAGAGATCTGGCTGTGGACGAAGCGGTAAGCAACCACCGGCAGCACACACAGTAAAGCTGTCAATACCACAGTCAGCCACACGTTGGGCTGGTTAAGACAATTTCGAGCAGTTCCTGTAAAACACAAGATACACACGTTTACACACTCTGTACTACGCAATTATTCTTGAACATTTGTAGGAAAAATATAACATGCACATTACAAATTATGGCATGCAACGTGCAAGCCCTGCTCACCTATGAATGCAAAAGACGACGGACGTAACTGGAAAAGTCCATCAGTGAACATGGTGAAGGTCAATATGAAGAACATTCCCAAACTTCCCCAAACGAAGAGATGGTTGACAACAGTCCAGTATGAGAGGTCCAGCCCCAACTGTAAGGAACATGGAGCAGAAACGAGTCAATTTCAATCAAATGAATCACACACGTAACTGCAGCACAGGGTTAAACTGACCTGTACACACACAGTGACTGTGAGACAGGTTTGAGTAATCAGTGCAAATGACTGATAGTCTGCACCATCTTTGCCGTCGTCTCTCGCCGTGTCATATGTGGCAGCGTAAGGCACAAAGAACAGCACCAGAGAGCTGTAACAGCTGTGAAGTGCACAAATCATGAAAGCACGTTTACTGAAGTACTGACTCAACTGCCCTGGCACATACAGCGTAGGATACTCCAGACTCCAGCCAGCATTCACATCCTGGAGAAACATCAAATTCAAAAGTCATGTTTCATTTCAACAAACCGGTTCATTTCTAAATGCTACAAGGGGTCTCATTCATCAAGATCATGGTGAATTGTCACTGTTTAACGTTCCTTAACTGTTTCATAAACCTTTCATAGCTGCACTACATACCTGGTCAAACAGACTCATTCCCAAAACAGGCAGGGCGGTGTATACCAAGTTGTACAAAGTGATAAAGCCTTCATCATACACTGTCTTGAAAGACATACAAGAAGCAAAAATGCTTTTTGTGAGTACTTAAGTCAGTCTTCGCAAGGGTAAATACTACAAGAAAAAAAGAACAGTTTGCACTTGGCTCACCTGAGCAGAAAAGCCGCAAAAAAATGCATACCAGAAGTGCACAAAGGTAAAGGTGAAGTTCTTATAGAAGAAGTATCGCAGGAACTTGCACATGCGCAGGTATGACCAGCGGCCGTGTACCAGCAGGAGGCGCTGCAGGAAACGGAACTGAGCGAAAGAAAAGTCACTAGATAGCACTGCCTGCATCCCCTCCTGACCGCTGATACCCACACCGATATGAGCCGCTGCAGAACAAGAAGATAATATGATTAATATCAATTTTAAAAAATAAAGCTTGCATAATATATCACACTGAATAAATGTTAAAAGCACAAGTATTAGCACCGCTAAACAATTCAGTCAAAACATGCACTGTAGATGGTCTCCGTACTACAGCGTTGTTATTGTTAACTAAAACTAAACTATTACATTTGGTATAAATAAATTTAGCTCAAATAAAATACAAATATTAGATAAAAATGTACACTTTACAAACTTTAATGAAAATTAAAGCTGAGGGAAATACATTTAATTTGAATTGCTAAAAACTAAAATAAAACTGAAATATATATATTTTTTTAAACTACAACAAAAAAATTAAAGCTATATGGAAATATTAAAACGAACAAAACTCCAATTGTGATTTAATATCTGCAGGAGCATTTGAACATTTTTATTTCAATAAATAAATGTAAAACCTTTTAATTATTTATTTATAGCTTTTTTGTTGTGAAGCTGAGTTCACCTTTAATCATGCTGACATCATTAGCTCCATCTCCTATGGCTAGAGTGACTGCTTTCTTATATTTCTTGACCAGCTCCACCACCTGAGCTTTCTGTAGAGGAGTCACCCGACAGCAGATGACCGTCTTGCACATGCAAGCCGTCCGCAAAAACTCCAGCTCCATGTTGCTCTCCAGAGCGAATGCCTACAAACACAAAGATCACAACGAGAAATAAGATGGTCTTACTCCGTGCAGCCACATCCATCTCAGCATCAGGCAGAAGAAAGTACAGAGAGAGACAGAGACTTTCTCACCAGGCTGTGTCCATTTATCACCAGTCCGTAATCTCCATTTACATTTTCATCCAGAACCACTGTGGGAGTTTCACCCAGGATAACCTCGGGGATAAGGAATTTGTCTTGTTCAGTAGCAGGACGCATCTTTAGACGGGCATCCCTTTGCAAAAAAGAGACAATTTAAATATAAATGCAACATAACAAGCACGAAAGTCTAAAAAAAATAATAATAAATCATACTGTCGCAATCAACATCATTACAATTTCCCTTTAAAACACCCATTTTGTGGATGCCCACCCAAACTAGGAATTTTGACTTCGCCCATGTGTTTTAGCACTCAATATGATACATGTCATCTGCATGAGATATATTACCTTAGCTCCTGTCTGACCTCCTCGGGTGAGTTAGATGCAACAATAAACACGTCGTTCATCTCCTCCCTCAGTAGGTTACATGAGTAGCCGATGTTCTCAGCCGTCTCTAGTAGAGACAGACAGAAACAAGAACGTTTTCAGAGAGCCATTTGTTAATTTATCATTAACAGAACTTAATTGACAATCCTGACAACTAAGAATGCACAAAGAGCATGCACACACAAACACGGACGCAAATGGTGTGGATAATCAGTACATTACATAATGATTATACATGACACAATTATGTTACATAACCGAATCATCGCACTTTCGTAATATAAACACAGAAGTTTTATACAAAATAGTCTTTGGGAAGAGATTTATTCCTCTCTTCATAGAGTGAGATGCACAGCACAGAAAATTAGTTCGCAAACACACATCAGGTTGTGATGCATTGGGGATGTGATTAAGGGCCACAAATAACAAAGAAATGTTAGAATTAAACTAGATAAAAAAGTAGATAGATAGATTTCTAGGGTGTTGATATGTGGTAGCAAAGCTACTCTGGATGGTTGCTAGGATGTTGCTATGTGGTTGCTAGGGTACTTGGGGTGGTTGCTAAGGTACCTAGGGTGGTTGCTAAGGTGTAGATATGTGGTTGCTATGGTACCTGGGGTAGTTGCTAGGGTGTTGCTGTGCAGTTGCTAGGGTACCTGGAGTAGTTGCTAGGGTGTTGCTATGTGCTTGCTAGGGTACTTGGGGTGGTTGCTAAGGCAGTTGCAAGGGTACCTGGGGTGATTGCTAAAGTGTAGCTATGTGATTGCTAAGGTAACTGGGACGGCGGCTAGAGTGCTGCTATGCGGATGCTGGAGTATTTGGGGTGGTTACTAAGGTGGTTGCTAGGGTACCCGGGATGGTTGCTAAGGTACCTGAGTTACTAGCATGATTCCAGCATGATTAGCATGTCACTATCATCATCCTAATAATAATAATAATAAGTATATCAGTAAGTTAGCTTTAATGAAGCACCTTGCTTGTCACCAGTGAGCACCCAGATTTTGATTTCAGCTTTAGCCAGCTGTTCAATAGTCTGAGCGACTCCATCCTGAAGTTTATCCTCTATTGCAGTGGCTCCAATTAACTATACAAAACAAAAAACTTTAGCATCATATACTACAAAACACAGAGTAAATTAAACAGAGCAACCAACATAAAGACTATAACCTCTAATTATGCTCTTGTGTGTTTTGTTCATACCATCATGTCTTTCTCTATCTCCTCGTATAATTTCTCCAGTTTCTCCTCCCGGTCCTCCAGAGCCACACTAGACTCATGATGGCGCTGTTTCCACTCCGAAAAATATTCCTCATCCAAATCCTTATATGCTAGAACAAGAGTTCTCAACCCCTCACCGGCAAACTCCTACAGAGGCAGAGAGAAATAGATATTGAAAGACTACACAATCAAATATATATTTAATGATATGTACTGTATCTCTGTGAATGACAGGCACTCCGATTGTGGGTATATTTGTAGAGTTTTCTACAGCAATCACCTGCTTATGATGTTCTGTTTGAGTTTAAAAATAAGTAGTTGTAGACAGAAAGGCAGCTCACAAGGCTTTATTACAGAGGTATATTGTCTAAGTGTGTGAGATAGAATGTGAAGCTCTGAGAGAGATAAAGTCTCACTAGAGCCCTCTGGTGTTGACTCACATTGAGGTGCTCTGTGGTGACCTTCATCAGTTCGCTGCAGGAGGAATGTAGTCTCTCATACACAATGGTGTCGGCTCCTTTACAGTACAGCGTGAGCTTGCCCTCTGGATTACGAACTGTAAGGAAAAACACAAATTTAAATACAGGCTACATAAGAAGAGGCAAGGAGGCTTTCTAAAGCAATAGTTTAACCTGAAAACCATTTTGTGGTAAATTTGCTCACCATCAGGGCATCAGAGATGTAGAACATATAGAATTTATAACCATTATTTCTGGTCAAATAAACCAGTCCATAATCTGTAATACAAGTATATAGGTAGAGGACTCCTATTTTAGCCAGATGCAGTGAATTAAAGTTTATAAAAAGGCCTTAATGATGAATTTATTTATAACAAATGCACAACTTTTCGCTTCACACGGTAATAATTAATGGACGGGAGTCAGATTATTGTGTTTTTGTGAATATTGTGATGGCACCCATTCACTGCAGAGCATCCATCAGTGAGGAAGTGATGCAATGCTGAATTTCTCCAAATCTTTTCTGATGAAGAAACTCATCTGCATCTTGGATGGCCTGAGGGTGAGTACATTTAAAAAAAAAAAAAGGGTGAACTGTTTGCTCAATCAAAAGTAAGCATACCAATTACAGACATCCTTTTTCGCACATTGTTAAAATCCAGGATGGCTAGCAGCTCATAGCTCCTCTGAACCCCCATCTCCTCTATTGTCACGGTCTCAGGGCTGCGTGAGCGGAACACAAAGCCGAAATTACGCGCGGCCGTGACCAGAGCGCCCTCATCAGGAGACTGCGCCTGGTACACCAGATCACCTACAGAGTAAATCAAGAGTAAATTAATTCATAAAAAATTAAAAATGCATGTTTTAATGTACACAGACTGCAAAAGGCTAAGGGATGTTATACAATTATTTTAAACAAAAAAAACGTAAATTTTTACTTGTCTAGAAAATTCTTCTTGATTTAAGAATTTTTAGATATTTTGGCTAGAACCTAACATTTTTTTGCAGTGTACACAACCACTTACCCTCTTTTTTCTCTTCTGCCATGACAGTGTGACAGAGAGCGAGTAATCTGAAGAAGGCATGAACATCTGGAAGCTCCAGCTTTATAGCCTCTACCAGAGTATGATCATAAAAGAAGAACTTTGGGTCTGCAAGCCGGTTAAAGGAGAAATCCACCGGTGTCATTTCCTATTACCAAACGCAAACTCATTAACCCAGCAGACTCATTAAAATCCCTTGCGATTGTTTGATTGTTTGTTTGTTTCTCACCTCTGTGATCTCCAGCCTCTGTCCACTATAGTGGTCAATAACATCTCCTGGAGAGCAGAGAAAACACATTTTTAAGTTCAAACAGTATCTGGCTGTTTGATCGCTGCAGGGGAGTTTTGTTTCTTGGCAATCTTTTGAAAAAAATATAGGCCCACAAATATAATAAATAACTGCCTGCATGTGGGATTGGTCCTGACCGTAAGATTTCCCATTAATGGAGCATTTGTTGAAGGTCATGATGTTCTGGGTGAGCGTGCCGGTTTTGTCTGAGAAGATGTATTTGATCTGACCGAGCTCTTCGTTGAGGGTAGTGGTTCGTGCCTCAGCCGGCGTGTCAGATCGTGCATGATACATGTTCCTGTCCCAGTTGATGTAGTAACTGTTGCCTAACCGAATGACTTCCATACTGCAATATAAAAAGAGAGAATGAAAATGAGGCTTTTCTTAAATTAGTGCACAAGCATCATCAGCATGACGATTTTAGTCAAAGCTTTAATTGACAAATTGCAGAACATCATTATGTGGACAGTTACACAGAAAACAAACACATGCAGTACATAAACACACTCTACCTGACATATAATGAGATGGGCACCACAGTGTTGAGGATTATAATGTAAGACCAGAAAGTGAGGAACGCTGAAAACGCAGTGTTCTCTCCCCGTGGAAGAAAGGCATTGAACTTTGATCCTGCATGGTTTTCCCAAATCCCATTCCCCACGGCCAGAATAATGCACATCAGAGCCAGAAGCCCAAAAATCTAGAAAGAGAGTTACCAAACTTCTCCTCACATGCTAATGAATTACATATGAACAAATATAGTTTTCTATTAATATATTCACTTTTTTGGTTCATTTTTATTGTTTATTCACACTACTGTGCCAAAGATAGCATTTATTTAATAAAAAAAAATACTGTAAAAAAAGAGTAATACTGTGAAATGTTATTACAATTTAAAAGCTGTTTTGATTTTAATGTAAATTTAATTGATAAAACTCCATTCTTCAGTGTTGAAAACAGTTGTGCTGCTTAATATTTTTGTGGAAAAATTGTAAGTTTTAACTTTAATGCATCATTGCTAAATAAAAGTATTTGTAGGCCTACGTATACATTTACATGCTGTATAAAAGGTTATCTAAGATTAAATATTTAACTTACAAAGAGCACCAGTACATTCATCAGTCGATCGATACTTGTCCTCTTAAAGGTGCTTTTCCCACAGTTCTGCATCAACTTAGTCTCTGGGCCTAGACACATAACACATTTATAACCCACAATACCTTTCCCTCAGAACAACAAACCACTATAATCATTTAAAAGTCAGTGTGTGTCTATTTAGACTATGGGCTAGCAAACCATTTTTCTCCCTCAAAAGCATACAGCACACATTCTCAGCAGTAATAAAGAGGAATTAAACAGGGAGCGCAGACTGCTCCAGAGCACACATCTGCCTGAATTTATTACCTGCAAACAACACCAGACCAAAGCACCAGTCTGTGTTTCTGAGCGTGCAGCCTCTCAGCAGGACTCGCTCGTTGTCCAGAGAGTATTTCTGCATGCCGAACGTCAGCGTGCCTGTAAAGCGATCCAGACGGTTGTTAGGAGGCTCACAGCACACCTCCCCTGAAGAAAGCACAGAGGAAAATGTTATTGTTCAGAAGTTGAAAAAACTTGGGAGTTCTCAGTTGTAAAGAAACTGATACGTTCACACTTATTTTAGCAGACTTTAATATCTTCTGAGCACAAAATTAGACTATTGTTACGTTTCGGGAGATGTTCGCCATCAAGCTTTCACGAGGGTCTAAGCACAGCTTCACCCGAGGGTGGGCTGTGTCTAAACTGCGTCCCTCTAATGTCATCAGAGACCAGCCTCGAGAGACTGGTTCCTTTAGTAGACTATTTAGCAGCATGAAAACTTCTGCCAAATGTGTCTCGATGGGTCCTGCTCACTGTA
>JAUCMS010000095.1:3942157-3952495 GCA_032357445.1 Enteromius radiatus | reverse complement strand
GGTCAAGAAACGCACATGGGGAAGGAATACAAAAACATAGAAAAACACAGACCTAAAACAAACCAAGAATGTTACAATTATATAGTTTCATTTTTTGTAGGTCTGAATTTGTACTTACAGCATATCTGAAGGATGAGTTATACTCTCTGTCATTTGCTCTGATTTTCCTCTCCACCTCTAGACGAAAATATATAGGATATGGAGGTTAGGTTAGGCAAGTTGATGAGCCAAAGTGTTTGACAGGATGTTCAAGCAAACAAACATTTTCAACAACTTTTTGGGGACATCAACCAATGAATGTCTCTGCATATGTCACCATTTTAATGCAATTAAAGCAATGACAATTCACTTTTGAGTGATGAAAGACTTTGCTTTGACAGGGTGTCTGAGCTGAATGTCGTGCATGTACCTGTTTCTTTCTTCCGCGTACAGTCTAAGCCAAAGAATGACATGGCTTCCCTTCTTCCTTTTCAAGGATTAATCATAATTTATCTGAAAAAAAGAACAAAACAGTTGTCTGGGAGTTGTTTTCCTTTCAGAAAGAGTGTTTAAACTGCTCAATGGTGATTCAAAATGATCTTTAACACTTTTTGTTTGTATAAAAGCACCAATACATCCTGAGTAACATAACTGTGGCACATAATGTATGCAAACAAACAGACCAATACACAATACAATGATACCAATATACAATTGTTCAAATGTTAAACAAATTCATCATCATGTAACACAAAAGTGGCAAAAAGGCTACTGAAAATTCAGCTTTGCCATCACAGAAATAAACTATATTTTAAAATAAACTTTCAAATAATTATTTCAAATTGCAATAATATAATTTACAATATTACTGTTTAAACGCGGCCTTGCTGAACATAAAATAGCATTTTAAAAATCTTACAGGTGGTATATTTGCGCAATAACACACCACACACATTTAATGGAAAACAGCACTTATGAAACCCGCCCATTGGACAAAATTCCAGAGTGACTTCAGCACAAGAGTTAATTATAGAAAGCACATGTGTGTGTTTAACCGTACAGCACACATGCTAGAGCACCTCTGGAAGGACTGTTTTCCACTGCGGCCACAGCTTGCTTACGCTATCCACATCACTGGAAAAAAAACTAGTCATTATGAAAACCAAAAATAAATATTTGAGGGGTTACAAATCAGTACATGTCCCACTCAAGTTTAATTGGAAGCCTTAAAGTGATACGGTTACGCAAAAGTGTAAATTCTCAAATGAATGTAGTTTAAAACCTGGGTGACTTGATGACTTGAGATTCAAGGCGCATATAAAAAGAGATATTTAATGTTTAAGCTGCTCACCAAAAAAGCACAGTAAATTGATCATAATAGTAGGCCATATGACAATTATTTGAGAATTATGTCAGAAAAGAAAGAAAGTGACATTATTCTAATTTTGTGAATTTCTTCATAAAAAGCCATCACATGACTATTTTCTTTGCATAAGACCTTTCCCACTCTAATTGTCAGTATGATTAAGCCCCAAAAAATATTACAACATGTACTGAGACAGAGACAACACCCAAGCCAAATGTGCAAACCTTGTGAAGTTAATTCTTCACGGCAGCACAAGATGCAGGGAGTGATTTACAGGAAAATAGGCAGAGTAGGACAGAAGCGAGGGGTCACTGAGAAAAAAACAAAGCAACCACAGAAACAAAGGTGAGGGGCTCTGAGGGTGTGCAAAATCACAAGGTACAGGCCACAAATACGCACACATAAAAACCACATATGCAAGTATATGTTTGCAAACATGCATGCTACAGGAACACCTATCTCACTGCCACCACAGAGCACAGCACACCCTCACTGTAAAAAAAAAAGTAGTCACTATTTAAAGTACCATTTCAAAAAAAATAATAATAAAAAATATATATATATTTATTTCATTAATGTTACATATGCAGAACATGCTTAATAAAGTAAGGTGTGAGCAAAGAGGAATAAATCTGAACAAGAAAATAATAAAAAATCCAACCACACCAAACTTTCAGTTTTACTAATCGCATACAATAAATCTCTTCTCTCCTCATGCTCTTCCTTTCATATTTCAATTAAAAATTGGAGAAATTTAAATGAAGGCTGCAGAATTGCAAATTGAATTTAAAGAAGAAAAATTAACTGTTAAAACAAAGTTAAAATGCTTGAAACTAGAGCCAAAATTCATTTTAAAGGTGACTTAAAATGGTGACCATATACATATAAATTCTAAAACATAAAAAAAACTAAAAAACAATAGTTATAGACACACATCAACTATAAAGAATTCAAAGCAACACCTAGAAAACCTTCACTCAATACTCTGCCCTTCCTCACTGGAAGGAGAAACAATGCCTGGCAATTTTACAAACGCTGTCTAGAGTCTAGCAGTCAAGTGTTAGTCATGTGTGTGTGTGTGTGTGTGTTTCTGAGGGGCTATTGTGTGCCCTCTCGTTTTCCACCTTTCACTTTGACACAAAGTCAACATTAAATCTTTTTTTCCCCTGTGCTTTCTAACGTTTCTGTGAAATGTGATTACAACATCACCCCAGTTTTGTTAAAAAAAGCAAAGGAGTGCGTACACATGCATGCCTGGCTTACAGGAGTGAATTCAACTTAAATATACATACAAAAGGAGTAAGATCCTGTCTCCTGGTGAGCTTTGTGTGTCTCAGAATACCCCACATGCCTGTGTGTGTGCTGGCATGCTATGGTCGCTATTGTTTCACACCACTTTAGATAATTTACAGTGCCCTGAGGGGTATTTTTAAAAACCTAAGACTGTAAGCTGGACCACAGATGCCATAACAGAATCAAAAGAGCATGCGGATGAATAAATGAATGAAAGTTATAGTGTTGGTTGTTGGTTTTAATTAAAAAAAAAAAAAAATAGGACAATTTATGAGGGTGGGAAGTCACCGAAACTAAAACCACTTAAGTGGTTTTGAAAGTAGGACAGTTCATTGAATAAGGGGTTCTTTAGAAGATGAGAGAAAATGTCACTGTGTGCACCTATACCGTATGATAAATATAATGTAATATAAACAAAGCAATACAGGGTAACAGTATAAAGCCTAAATGAACAAATGCTAACGCATTTTGATTAATGCTGATAGATCATACAATGGAAGGAAGTGCTTATGACAAACAAGTGAAAACTTGTACAATGCAGTCTGTGGGAAAGCTAAAAGATTAGCAACAAGTGCAGAACAACACTGTAACATCAAAAGCACTCAATGTTACCAAGAATCTATATATTATATAGAATGATATCATATACTAACATTCCAACTAATCACTGAACTCTAATCTGCTTTGTAAGTGTCAAACGTTTCAGACTGGAGTCTTGATTGTAACACATAGCTAATGCTGTTTAGCACAGGCATCTCAGGACGGTATAAAACATGCAGCGACTTGCAGCAGGGTTCCTCAGAAATTGCCTAGTGAGTTACTCCAGTCTACAGATGACAGCAGAACAGTGCTGGGAGAGATTCTTTCAAACTGTTGTTTGTCAAGTTTCAAGATATGTGTAAGTTACAACAGGCCAACTACTGCTCCATTTTAATAGTGGTTGGTTACAATACAGCTACTAACTAAAGGTAGCCTACACCAAACATCAAAGCGGTTTAACTGGCAATATGTTTGATAATTATCATATTAAAACGTAGCTTTTAGTCACACATAATTATGAATGAATGTATGGAATTCTATTAGAACGACAGCATCAGACTTGAACAGATACATTTCTATAGCTAAAGCTAGAAAACATATAGCGGATAATGGTGAAAATGGAGTTAAGTTAGCAGCCTCACTAGTTAGTTACTTCCAAACACCACTTAAAGTTCAGTCCAATACAAAAAGTAGGCTCTATACAAATATTTGGGTTTACCAGATGTTTTCTTTCCTAACAAAATGTTTCCTTGAAAATGTTTTTCCTTCGGTTATACAAACATCACGTCACCCGCAAGATTAAAACAAGTCTGGAACGCCAAGTTGAGCTTTAAATTTAATCTGCGTTTATCAAAGTGTCCCTCAGACACGTAAACCATGCAAAGAGTTTCAGAAGGTCTGATGGGTCCAACCTGAATCAGGTCAACAGAGGTAAAGGAAGGCTGGAAGAGACAACGTTCCCTGTAGTTTACACATTAAATGGCTAGTGAAGGAATGTTATGATAATGGGGCAGTACAGGAAGCTCTTAAGGACCTCTAGTTATACATTAAAGGCCAACAGCATCATCTCGACCAAACCTGTCCTGATGCAGACTCTCTACTAAATGAGTATCATGAGCTGAAGGCAACAAAACATGAAGTGTGCCTCTGTTGCACTGGGATTTCATCATTTCCTCAGCTGAACGAGTCAGAGGCGGGCATCATGGGAAGAGCCATACGATGGGCAGCTCAAGCTAAAGAGCAATGGTTAGGTTAAAACATCTCACTGGAGATACACGGCTGGGACTGTAGATGTGTGATGTCCCAGAGTGAGATGCTTGCCATTTATGATCCTATGATGGAGATCTGACTAATGATGACAGCTGAGTACTTTTTTCTGTGACACTTAAATTAAGTACAATGTACAATTGTGTTCGTATTGAATTTCAAAACACTTCTGCTGCTATTGAGGTAAGGTCAGGGACAGGTTTTGTGGTATAGGCAGGTTTAACTGTAACTGCATATAGGTATAACTACATATAGGCATTTAACAATATATATAAGTACAATGTAAAAACATGTACAGTATGTAGAAAATAAGTGCACTGCATCAAATAAGTAATTTGAATGTAAGTATATAATAGTTAAGACCACCCAATGTAAAGTGGGACCCTTTTGTCTTAGCAATTTCTACTGGTACATGTCAAAATAAGCCTTCTACAAATCTTCTATGTGTCTTAAACCAGTGTGGTCAACTAGTAGTTAACCAAGGGTTGACCAGTCTTACTTTTCATATTCAAAATAAGACCATTTACATTATGACCAGACACAGATTATATAAATAAACCAGACTACTTTTAGTCTAAATCTAGTCTTTGAGGTTTATGCAACCATCTATGTACTGTACAGATCAGGCCTTTCTTTAAATCTTCATTTTAATTCATCTGCTTATTACTTTAAAAAAAACATGAAAAAGTCGGATGGCTAAGAGAACTAATAACACATCTCATATTAACAGGCTGCATGTCAAATAGTGCAAGACTAAGTTTAATGCTTGGTGCTCTGTTAGTTATAATCCCTAACTCAAACTATGAGTGTTAGCCTAACCAAGCATAACTAACAATAAGGTGTCGCATCAGCTGTGGCATGCTATTGTCCTTCTATTACTGTTAATATCAGTTTATTGCTCGCTTTTTGTTATGATAGCAGCTTATGAGGAACTCAGCTACTTCTGATTTTACTGAAAACCCCTCATGGGATTTAAACACTGCGCATCTAAACTAAACCGTATCTACTTGTGTTACACTTAAATGAGCTCGCTTGCATTTGAACACTTGGCTAATTAACATAATTTCATCTTAAAAAAATGTTTAGTAAAGGCATTAAAGCGGTAAATCACAACTAAATGGAAACTCTATAAGACAAGAGCTGATGAATAATTCAGTAAATCCTTACAACGGCACTCAGGAGTAGCAAAAGGAGGAGAGGCCTCTCATTTCACCAGATAAAGGCATGTCATTTCTAATGACCTTTTAATTATTTATCCATTAACAATAACAGCCTGTCAGAGAGATAATCATATCTGATCAGACAGAGCCTGCTGTGTGTCGTCACTGCATTATTTATCATATATTTGACAACGAGTTATATGGGCCACCGGAGGAACTCAGGGTCATGCTACAGTCACAGACACACACAAAGCCGTCCTACACACGACAAACTCCTGAACCTGATGAGAAGCAGACTTCAGAACGTACTAAACAAATCTGTTACAGTACAAGACAAACATACGAGTTTTCTTGCTTGATTTTTTAGAATCTACGGTGCTAAATATTAATTATAATACAAAAACAAGAAAAACACAATTTAAAAAATTACCCTATGTACTGGTCTTTCAAAGAGCCTAAAACACAATCAATTAAATATTCATTAAATATGTATATAGAAATATACATTACAGTACCATTCAAAACTTTGGGGTTGGCAATCATTTTTAAATGTTTTTGAAAGAAATCTCTCTTGCTTACCAAAGCTGCATTAAAATGTGTGTGTGTGTGTGTATATATATATATATATTAATTGTGATTCATTACATACAAAATGATTTTTTAAAAAAATATATAATCTTTGTATGTGTACTGTGTATATATTATGCATATATGACACACACACACACACACACATATACAGCATATATGGTGACAATGTTTACATGTATTTACTGTACGTGTAAATATTTATATTCATATAAATATATATATATACACACACACAGCTCTGGAAAAAAATAGAGCACTTTAATTTGAGCAATTTAGTCCTAAATCAGCATGACAAACATTTCATGCCAGTCTTTGTTAAATTTCTACACAAACATATTTCATTCTGTTTATTGAGGGACTTATTTGGTGAGCACCTGAATCCAGTTGTATTTGACGGGAAAAGTATAAAAAGCGCTGCTGTAATCAACACTATCCTCTTGCAGTGTGACCAGCTGGATGGTAAACAATGCTAGAAGTCTTTCAAAAGTAATTAGAAATGCAAAAATAAACAGTAAGCATGCCAAAAACAGTGAAAAGAAAGGTTTTGAGTCAAGAAAAAAAGGGCTCAAACCTAGCTTTACTGGCACAGGGATTCAGTGAGCGACAAGTGGCTTCTATTATTAATATTACAAAGACAGCAGTTCACAAAAAATTAAGCAAACGTGCATTGTTTAGTATTGGTGAGATTAATAGTTTTAAGAATAAAACGCAAAAGAAACTCTCTTATTTTTTCCAGAGCTGTATATACATATACCAATATACATATTTTTCAATGCATGTGTGTGCATTTATATGTACATAATAAATATACACAGCACACAGACCTATATTATATCAACTAAAACTTTTGGATTAAGTTTTAGCAGCCATTACTTCAGGTTTGAGAGTCATAAGATGCTTTAGAAATCATTCTAATATTATAACTTGATGCTCAAGCAACTATATGTTATATAATCCCTAGAGACTCCACACTAAACAGACACACAATCAGTCCGAGGTGCAGTGAAACAGTGACGTGAAGGGACTTGTGGCCAGGTATGGTGACCCATACTTGGAATTTGTGCTCTGCATTTAACCCATCCAACATGAACACACACACACACACACACACAGCAGTGAGAAGTGAACACACACACACACACACACACACACACACACCCGGAGCAGTGGGAGCAGTACACTACACTACAGTACCTGCCAAATTTAAGATGCATTCAGTTACACAGAATTTCAAACATCTAATCTAGTGTTATCACGATTGTGCTCAAATTAAAGTAGTCTTGTTTTGGAAAAACTTTGTCACAGAATAACAAAAGAACAGCAGTGGTTTACATGGGTTCTCACCTGGTGGAGAGTTAAATCCTGTGTGCCATATGTGTTTCTCTGAGAGCAAGCTGCTTAGAAAAGTTGTTCATTCCAACAGAATACAAATTTCAAAACACCTCAACTTTTTGGGGGTCTATTTTGACATCAAATATAACAAGAAAAACCACCTCGTCTTCAGACTGTGCATTCTTCTTCCCACCCCTTTTTTTAAGACTGCTGACAGACGAGAAAAAAAGAACTTTCACACTCACACCCACAATTTACTTCCTGTGTTTTCCAGAACTGTCTCACAAAACCCCCTCTCTGCTGACCTTGACCCCTCACTGTACCCCTAAGATTCTTACCGTAAATGTCCTACAGTGACATCGTAGTGTGTGTAGGTCTACTGTGGCACTTCTTTCTCCAGCCAGCGATCGTCAAAGTCAGCCAAACAGTCTCCTCCTCTTTGTCTTGCACTCTTATTTTTTCTTTCTCCTCCTCCCTTCTCAGTCTTCCATCTGCTCTCACTTTACGTTGATGGGAAGCAGGGAGCGCAGCTTAGACTCATTCATACACACCGAGACACACACACACACACACACACACACTCTCTAGATAAACAAGGAGTTTCTCCTTTTTGCTCCACTCTAGTGATAGTTAATCTGAGGTACTGAAGCATTTACTCTTGGTCTTCCTGTGTAATAAACTGAGACTGAGATGTATAGAGATCTTAACAAAAGTTTGACAGTCTCTCTTTTCTCTCTCTCTCTCACTCGCTTGTGAGTTAAGTATCGATTTCCTGCACACCAAAAAAGGAAGCTACCCATTTTTTTTCCCCATTCCTCTAACCAGCGACAAAATACAGCAGTACTGAGCATGTTCACTATATGACCACAAGGCCACACAGACTAAACACTCACACAATATACACTCTAAGACAATGACTTCTGTTTTTCAAAAAGCTAGTTATTATAAGTTACATACACACACATATATATATATATATATACATATAAAATAGTATTACTTATTTAAAGGAATTTGTCCCCAAACTATAACCAAGTATTCAGGCATAAACAGGTAGAAAGCTCTCACAGGCCAATGACTCATTTCCATCCCGTAAGTAAATATTTATTAAAACAGTCCTGATACAGCACTGCACAAAAATGCATGCAACATACTTTATTAGAGGAAATGACTACAGGTAACTTTATTATAAACCCATAAAAGAAGAAAATCCAAGAAAATAGGTTAATCATACTAATTTGAACTATTAAACACCTGTGAAACATGTGCAAAGAGTACTTCCTGTCGTTAAACTCGTTTCCATGTAAACAGCTTTACATCAAATACGAAAAAATATATATGCTACGAAATTCATTTCATTTTCTCCATTAAATATATGCATCCCAACATCAAAATAATAATAATAAATGCAAATAATTGATCCGCATTATATAGAAATGATTCTTACCTCTTTCTTTTTAAACAGGCGACCTTATTAAAGTCAGGGGTCAAGGGAGTGGCCTGGTGGTTTTGAATAACAAGCTGGACCTGGCATATCTGGATGGGATTCCTATAGAGGAACTTCTAAAGAGAGAAGGAAGACTCAAAACGACATGTTTCCGCTGCTAAAGACTAAAGACAAAGGAAGAGAGGAAACGGTTTAAGAGGAAGAACCCAGTCATATAGAAAGTTAGAAAGAGTGAGTGTAGTTGGCAAACACAGATATCCAAACGCACATCAGAAAGAAAGATCAGAGTCGCACATTAATTCAGAAATAATTTATAAAGAAATTCAGAATATCAATTCCATCTGTGATCTCTTCCATAGTTTAAAATGCATAAATAGCTTTCCACATATTGACAAAACATAAATAAACATATAAGACCAAAAGCTGGAATTTACAATAAATACATGCACATGTGGTAGTCTACTTTACAGATTGTTTACATGGGTTTGGTTGTGCATATATTACAAACAAAACAAACCATCACACCTCAAACAAGAGAGCATACAAACTACTTGGCACAAGGTAAACAAAGTTTCATACAGTACATCCCTTCTCATTGTCTGGCACTACTGGTTGGTCTATATTTGTTTGTGTTTACTTGTGTATTTATCAGTTTTGAGACATCCATAAAGACACTAGGGGGATAACCATTGTCTTTGGAGCATTTGGAGCGGTCGGACTATTAGAAATATCTTTCGAGTTAGACAAATGTTTGAATGCATCACAGATAAGATTTCAGGAACACATCCGTGAACAAGACCAAAAATAGGTGCCTAAATGTGCATATCAGTGCCTGTCAATCAAATAACAGGCAGCTAACGGAAATTCATTTAGTTAGACCACTCCCCCTGCTGTAAGACTCCTCCCATTCAGAAGGCCACGGAGAACATGTGGAACGAGCCCATAGACTGATGTTTGGCAAAACTCTCGCATCTCACATTTTTTTTGTAATGTTATTTGTATCTTTCATTATAACGTGCTTGAAAAGTGCTCAGTAAAATGTTCTGCTTTTCTCTGCTGACAGGGCTGCCACACATTTTTACCAAAAGTTGTTTGATAAACTAGATAGTTTTGTAAACATTGTTGCAATGAATTCAGAGATTGCACTAACAATTACCCATTTCTAGCAAACTAAATATTTTAGTTGTGATTTTTTGTGTTATTCTCCTGACTTGTCCAGTTGTTGGAATGCCTAGATCATTTTTGTGGAAAGTACAAATAAATTTCTAAAACAAAATGTTTTAGTACTCACTTAAAGGTGCCATAGAATGCATTGAGAGAATATTTTAAATTGTTGTCTGATATGTACATAGAAGGTATGTAGC
>JAUCMS010000095.1:3863366-3909006 GCA_032357445.1 Enteromius radiatus | reverse complement strand
GCATATATTATGTAAAGAAAAACTTTTATTTTGGATGCGATTAATCGCGATTAATCGTTTGACAGCTCTAATGTTAATATATATAAAATGCATTTTAATTAGTGCTTTTAATTGCATTAAAAAGACAAGGTTTTGTTTACATAATTTATATGTATATATACACAGACACAGACACTACATTTTTTGTCCCCTCCACAGCATGTCAAATATATCTGTGTGGGTTTCAAATGTATTGTTTTGCAACAAAGACTGATTGATGAAAGTTCCCCATTACTGACTCATGGGCATGTCACTGAACTGGAGAAGAAGAGCACTTTAAAAAGAGCTCCATTTCTCAGTCGTATGCACACTTGTCTGGTTTTTAACGCACCAGTCACATAAGAGGTTTCTCTTTAAGGGTGAAGAGAAGACATTCAATTACATGATTTCTGGAAAATTACACTGACACGTTTACATGAACACCAAAATCCATTATAAACAAAAACAGAGCACTTGTAATATCAAACCCTTCTGAGACAGGAAGTCATACGGTCATTCATTGGTGATGTAGTATTACTGCTTTCTGCAATCACACCAGAATCGAGCAGCAAATCATAGACGAGCAAAACTGAGCTCAAATCATTTCTGACAAATAATCTACATCTATATAATCTATATCGTGTATTTCTGAGGGAAAAAAATAACAGCACTTTCGCTTTCAGTGTGGACAGACAAATAGCTTGTCACTGGAAACTTCTTACATTATATATTTTTGGGACACACTGTTATATATCTAATGCAACACATGCCTACAAAATGTGTATGCCCTTTCAGTCTGCTTTGAGTAAAAGCTCAAAATAAACAAAAAAACTGAAACTATAAATATTATATAAATTATATAAATATATAAATTAGTGATGTAAAATGATTCATCATGATTAATCACATCCAAAATATTTGTACTTGTTTATATTGTTTAATAATAATAATGTTTATTATGCACATATAAATACAATCATACAGTATATATTTTACATTACTTTTTATATTTTTACAAATATAATACATTTATATATTTATATTCTTACATTTTATATTATATTTAAATATATTTAATACATAAACATTATATTTTTCTTAAGTATATACATGCATGTGTTTGTATTTATATATATACATACACATATATACACACACACACACACACACAGTCACATGCACACATAAACACATACATACATAAACACAGTAAACAAAAATATACAAATAAACACAAAAACTTTTATTTTGGATGTGATTAATCGTGATTATTCATTTGAAAGCTCTAATATACTAAGTACAGTTTTTATTCCAGCTATATACACAAACCACTCATTAACAGAAAGTTTTACTTACCATAGCCTAGGAAAGCATTAGGGAAAAAATTATGACAAGATCAGATTAAATTTAAGTTAACTTTAAATTATATTAGATAGTAAATATTTTCCCCTGGTTTCACAGACAGTCCTAGATTAACTGTAAATCTGAGCTACTTCAACTGAAATAAACGTGCACTGACTGATCTTAAAACATTTCAGTACCTTTGTTTTGTCTTAAGATACACACCAGTAATGCTTTTTTCTAAGGCATGTTTATAAAAATTACTTAAATATCCTAATTGAACTATGGCCTAATTCTAACCCTGTCTGTGAAACTAGGCCATTAATTACTGATACTTAAAAAAAATTAGTAGACACGGGAATAATCACCAAAAATGTAACAATGTTGTGTTTCAATATGGAAAAAAGAAAAAGAAAAAGAACTCACCACTTCACTAACCAAGGGGATAGGCTTCTTCTTCCTAAGATCAGGCATGCTATCAATGCCAAATAATCCTCCTCCCCTAAAGATAATAATATAGATATTATGGTAAAGAACAGCTAAACAACACCACGGTCCAAACAGTGAAAGTGAATGAGTAAAAGATTATACCCAGGTTTGGCCCATGGATGTTTGTTATGGTCTCCATTGATATTCTGTTGAGAGGTTTTTAATACATCACAAATTGTGATGTATTAAAACAAATATAAAATGTTAAAGATTCACACAGACAACAAAAACAGCACTTAATAAAAACATGGGAAATGGGAAGAAAGAGGACAATAGAGAAAGCCCTGCTGTTTGGTTGATTGATTTTCACCACTATATTCATGAATATACAAGCAGAATGTTCCAGTCATGAGAACAATTCATGTCAAGACAAGATTAGACATGCAAAGGCTCAGAACTCTCGAATGTAACTTGCCGTCAAAATAATCACAATTTAATATGCCTTCAAGATGCACAATAGTAACCTAAATTTAAGAAGAGAAGAGTATTTTTTGCCTGTGGTGTGAAAGAAAAAAGATAAATACTTATTTTTCACAGAAGAAATTATATCAAGCTTTCTAAAAAAATAAAAAAATAATAAACAAGTTAGAAATTAATTTAATAACTTTAAAATATATTCATATTTATAATTTTTTTATTTATATTTTAATTTATTTTATTTTATTTTTTTTAATTAGGATAAATTATTGAAGTAGCATTTATGCCACCTCCATGCTGTGTAAAAAACACACCACTTTATCTCTTAACTCATCATTTGGCAACAGATTGTGCACTAAATGAAGCATTTCTTACTCCAAAAGAGATTAATTGTTAGGGTAATTGCGACAAAATCAATAAATTGCCTAGGCAAAATCATTTGTAATGCCAAACCCTTCAAAACAAAAAGGCTAAGGGAAAAATTGTTGCTATAAAACTCTGACTTAGCAACACTAGGCCTTAAAATTAATCTGCCATCATAATTTCTAGTTTATACTGTATAACCGGGAGGGATACTTTAATGAGCCACAATCAATAACACAGACTGAAAATGTGTGTAATGTTTACAATGCATGGTAGACCACTAGCCATGAGAACAAGGCATGAATTGATATTGAATGAAATAAAACATAGACAGGTAACTCAACACAATGTAGGAAACCCAAATCAAGGGAGCCTGTTAGCACCATGCACACTAAAGACCTTCAAAGAGCATTATTTACTTCTAGCAGCGCAAACATAAAACATCAAGACACTTTTTAAACCATGTGAAAAATATATAACCTGATCTTCATCCTGGCTTCCATCTGAAAATAACAACAAACAGCACATCAAGCTATCGCACCATTTTTAACCAGAACCAGGCAGCTGTCTTTAACTAGACTTAACATTATAAAGCAATTAAACGTGTTGTCCAAGAACATATTTACATCTGCAGACAGGAAGATTAATAACCCCGTGTGTATGGACTGAGAACATGAACTGCGTAACTGTGAGGTTTTCGTTATTGATCCAGACAGTTCATAAAAGTTTCACGGAGATGTGTTTTTCATTTGTAATGCCTGCTAAATTTTGACTTCACTTTCATGTCAGATTTGAGTGTAATTAGTTTGTTTGAGCCTGGGGAACAAGACTAGTTTAACACCCAGCAGGACGCTTGCTAATATATCTGCAGGAAAGGACCAAACAGCCACTGGCTACGTTTCTGATGAGATCTGATGTTTTACACATTAAAAAAAAGTATTAAATGTTATTTTTGAGACAAGACTGATCTGCATAGCCATGAAAACGTATATATCAGAATGATTTACTTTCCCTTTCTGACACGGTAAAAAAATGACAGTGATTTTAGCAGTAAAAATGCTATAATAAAAACCTGTAAATGGTTAATGGTAAATTCCTGTAAAATGTACAGGAAAAAAAAAAAAA
Source organism: Enteromius radiatus (assembly GCA_032357445.1). Classification (NCBI taxonomy): domain Eukaryota; kingdom Metazoa; phylum Chordata; class Actinopteri; order Cypriniformes; family Cyprinidae; genus Enteromius; species Enteromius radiatus. Next base: position 3,905,253 of record JAUCMS010000095.1, on the reverse strand, counting down.
AACGTAAACTGACATTCCCAGAATTCCCTGCATTGCATTTCAAATTTTGATTGAATTTGATGTTTCAAATTATGTTTATTATGGTTTCATGTTACACGTAATGTTGTATTATTAATGTTGCATATTTAAGTCTCACCATGATGGCGTTCAATGTTTGTGTGAAGCACTGAAAATCTTCTATATATGATCACATTAAAAGGTTGCTTGTGATTGGCTTTGGTTCATTATGTACCTTTCTTATTACCACCTGCATTTGGTGGTTATCAGTGGTACAAAATTACGGTATTTAATCGTAAATTAAATAAAACCTAAAATGTTGTTACCGTATTTTTTATGGTCGAATTCCAGGCTACCACAGCTGCCTGTTTTTTACAGTGTATATTTCAAAAGATTGAGTTCACAGAAATTCACAAACACTGAAAATGTGAAACTTCTAACGTGTGGCAATGAAGGAGAACAATGAATACGAAAGCTTAGAGTCCCCAAACTACAGTATATACCTGGGTTCAAATCATCTTCAGAAAATGTTGACATGGTCCCTATACTGAGCTGTCTTCTAGACTCTCTCTTCTCTCTTAGAATCTGCTGGAAACTCCTGAGGCACTTCAGACGACGTGCATCCCGCTGACTAAGCTCTGCTTCACTACCTCCTTCTGTAGAGGAATCGGTGGGAGGCTGCGCTAGTGTTCTTTGCTCCTCTTCTAGTGCTAGATCCTCAGGGGAAAAAGAGTCTGGGATAATGTCTGTAGAGAAACACTGTGGTAAATTAGCATTGACTGGATGTCCAGATGTAGCATCCGATCCGTTACTAGTGGAGGAGTCCAGTCCTGGAGAATATGGAGGTTCTGAATATTCAATCATTTGCTGGTGAGGAGGCGATTCAGGTTTTGCTTTGGTGGAGATGCATTGAGGTATCTCTACGAAGTCTTTGTCTGTACCGATGCCTTGAGGATGCTCAGAATAATTTGTTTCTATTTGCGTAGCCTCCATCTCTATTGGAGTCATTTCTAAATTTGGTGTCTCAGTATTTACAACTTTTCCCATTCCTTCTTGTTCCTCACACGGAGAGATCTGCATATGGACTTCGACCCTTTCACCAGGCACAGTGGCACTAGCTCCATCCATCTTCTTCAGAGCTCCTCGCAAAGCAGTTTTGAAGTCAAGAACTGCTCTACCAAACTTTTTTACATTAAATGTCACATTACTGTCATCAGCAGAGTCTGGCTTCCAATCAGGGACATTCTGATTATATGTAACTTCATCTAGAAGGCTCCTCTTTGGTTTAACAATCACACTTTCTGTTGACTCACTTTTAAATGGGACTATGCAATTTTCACAACATGACGATATGTGATTCTGATAAACAGAGCTCTGAGGGCGTTTACCATCTGCTTTGTAATTACAGCAGCCCAAACCAGGTTCTTCAGGCAGTATGTCTGCATCATACAGCTTCCAATCTTCTCTATTGCTTGTACCAACAGGAGAGTTGTAGTGTTTACCAGATGCTACGGAAATTTGATCTGAGGTGCCCATCGTACAAGTACTTGGAGCTCTTGATGGGTCCCAGCTGTCCACTTCACCTGTGCAGCACTCTGCCTCTTCAAAACTGCCTTGTCTGGAGCAAGAATCATCTTCGCTCCAACCGACCTCTCTACTCCTGCTATGTTTTAAAGCCACTGGGTTCCAGGTTTGACTTTCACCCCCTGCTTTACTATGTCCTGAGGTGGGCCTTTCGGGATCAGATTCGGACTTGGAACTCTGACCTGAAGATAAGGAACTGGTGCTCGGACAGTCCTGTCCATCTTGGCGCTCAAGGTAACCAAAGCTAAGCTTCCTTCTCCTTGCACCTTGAGATGCATCAGACCTTGCTTCTTGTGTAAAAGGATGTTCATTGTGGTTTGGGGTGTCAACACTTTTGAAAGCAGAATGCCTCAGTGGCTCTTTGTGCTTCCTATCAACGACTTTACATTCTGAGAGTATTTCACCACAGCTACTTGAGGATTCAACAGTGTAGCAGCCTATACTAACAGCGTTATTTGATTTGTGCGTGTGGTGGGAGTGACCCTCATTGCCACCCATTGCTCCGGGCCAAGTCTCTACCCCAGATTTGTTTCCAGACCGCATGCATTCGATCTCCATTAGGACGGCATCTACACAGCTAGAGACCTCCTCGACCGAGCCACGAACAGATGACAGGTACTCTCTCAAGTCTGAAATCTCCTCTTGAATTTTGTTGATCCCTCGCAGCTCCTTCAGAATGTGCTCAACGATAGCACTCGATTCTTCCTCTTGATAGTCCTCGCTATTCCCCTCCACGACTTCATCCAGCATCGCCATATTTAACCTGCACAGCAAAGTCTCCGTCTGACTTTTAGGCTCACCATCAAGTCCTCTACCAGACGAAAACCTAGCCCCATTTAGATCTTGGGTCAGTTGGTTTTGAACTGCTGTCGAATTACTGTTGTGCTGCAAAGTGCAGGGAATTCTGACGCCTCCTTCTCGATTTAGTTCCACTTCCCCAACACAAGCTGCCCCAGAAACCGCTCCGTTTGGCACCTGAGGTGAACAGCAGACCTCTGTTGAAGCTAATCCTCTCCTGTAGTAGTTCTGCAGCTTTTCAACATCCTCTTCCCCCTCCTCATCCTCTTCTTCAATTCCAGCATAGTAAAGACCAGAAGGCTGGACAGAATGATCTGCAGATCCCTGCAAGAAACGATGAATTTTCCCACGCAACACCAGAGCAACTTTGGGATTAGGCTGCCTTCTCTTTGGTGCTGAAGTTTTCTTTTTGGGTCGGGGATATTGAGGGACGCCCGTGCCATCCTGTCCATTGAAGCGGTTGCGGGAGAACATAGTTTTCCTCCCTTTTCCCGTGCTGTAGAGCTGAATCACATTACTCAGGCTTTAAATACAGCACCTGATGATATAAGTGAGAGATTATCAGTCGATTTAAGTGGGGCTAAAACCTTGACAATGGGGGAAAAGTACATCTTAAAGCATCACATCAGGGCAAATTCACCAATTTGGTCAAGAAAAGTAAATAAATGATTGCCTTCAGTTAATTTCCTCCCTTATCAAAGTTTGTCATGCATGTGCATCAATACAAAGTAATTGCTAAAAGTGAAATAAAGTCCCATAATACTAGCATCCCAGCAGTAAGACTGAAAATGGAACATCACATTGGCTTTGCTTATCTGCTGGATAGAAAACATAAAACAGATAAGCATACAAAAAAGATAAACTAAACACCTTTTAAGAACACTCAATTAAATCCATAGCAACAGTGCAACAGTAAAGTGAAATAGCAAAACAGCACTGACATTTTATGACATGCAATTTCTACTAGTAGCCATAGAGGCAAACATCAATAAAAACATTGTTTGCCTAAAACAGAGCTGCATTAAAACTACAAATGACTATTAACTTTGTAAATCTTGGTGCATCACACTATTTGCTTTGCCGGTCTCATTCTTTAAGCACACTAAAATATGACATACAGCAAGATACAATTTTGTCATGAAAAAAATCTGCAAAATACAGACTCTGGGACACTACTTTTAGGAGAGCTGAAGAGGCATGCCGGCTTATCGACTCCTTCTGGAGAGTCAATTAAGCAGAGAAAATGTCACATGTTTGTGCAAAATCATGTGACACTGGATCAGTAGCTATGGAAACCATGTTTCATACCTGCAGTCAAGTTCTCTATAAAAAAATATCTATCTATATACTAAGATGCATTTTTCTTTTGGTTTTGTTTTGTCATTTCATTTATTTGCTTTTGCAATACTGTTTTCTACTCCCAAGCATCAACTTAAGACAAGTTACACAAGCAGGCAATCAGGAACCCACGGATGTTAAATTGGTATAACTCAAGAGAGAGCTAGTTATTCTGCTTATTTTATTTTGACACGCTTGTTCTGTGAGTCTGCATGCTGCATATATTTTTTGACAGACACCAACTGCATAATTTAGCAGTCTCTCCCAAATAAGTACATGGTCGAGTACGTCTCTCTGAGGTGGTGTTAGATTGAGAGAAGATGAATTATAGTGTGGTTAAACCACAGTGTTAGACATGGTGTGAGTTGAGGCAAAAGTGTTACAGTCATGGCCAAAATTGTTGGCACCCCTGGAATTTTCAAAATCAAGTATTTCTCACAGAAAAGTATTGCATTAACACATGTTTTGCTATACACATGTTTATTTCCTTTGTGTGTATTGGAACAAAACAAAAAAGGGAGGAAAAAAAAGCTAATTTGACAATATCACACAAACTTCCAAAAATGGTCTGGACAAAATTGTGGATAAATAAGATTGTTTCAAGCATGTGATGCTCCTTTAAACTCACTTGGGGCAAATAACATTTGTGGGCAATATTAAAAAAAAAAAAAAAAAGGAGAGAAGTTCACTTAGTCTTTGCATTGTGTGTCTGTGTGTGCCACACTAAGCATGGAGAACAGAAAGAGGAGAAGAGAACTGTCTGAGGACTTGAGAACCAAAATTGTGGAAAAATATCAAGATTATTTAATCTCCAGAGATCTAGATTTGCCTTTGTCCACAGTGCGCAACATTATCAAGAAGTTTGCAACCCATGGCACTGTAGCTAATCTCTCTTGGCGTGGACAGAAGAGAAAAATTGATGAAAGGTTGCAACGCAGGATAGTCCGGATGGTGGATAAGCAGCCCCAAATACGTTCCAAAGAAATTCAAGCTGTCCTGCAAGCTCAGGTAGCAACAGTGTCAGCGCGAACTATCTGTCCACATTTAAATGAAATGTTATGGCAGGAGACCTTCTGGGAAAACGTCTTGTACAGATGAGACCAAGATAGAGCTTTTACCAAAAATAGAATAAGGCCTACAAAGAAAAGAACACAGTACCTACAGTCAAATATGGCGGAGGTTCAAAGCTGTTTGGGCTTGTTTTGCTGCCTCTGGCACTGGGTGCCTTGACTGTGTGCAAGGCATCATGAAATCTGAGGATTAACAAAGGATTTTGGGTCGCAGTGTAGGGCCCAGTGTCAGAAAGCTGGGTTTGCCTCTGAAGTGACCAGCAATGAGTCCAGATCTAAATCCCATTGAACACCTGTGGAGAGATCTTAAAATTGCTGTTGGGAAAAGGCGCCCTTCCAATATGAGAGACCTGGAGCAGTTTGCAAAGAAAGAGTGGTCCAAAATTCTGGGTGAGAGGTGTAAGAAGCTTATTGATGGTTATAGGAAGCGACTGATTTCAGTTATTTTTTTCCAAAGGGTGTGCAACCAAATAAGTTAAGGGTGCCAATAATTTTGGAGTTTTGTGTGACCTTATGTCAATTTAGCTTTTTTTCATCACTTTTTTTGTTTTGTTCCAATACACACAAAGGGTATAAACATATAGCAAAGCATGTGTTCATGTAATACTTTTCTGTGAGAAATACTTGATTTTCTGGAAATATTTCAGGGGTGCCAACAATTTTGTCCATGACTGTATATCACTGATATGTGATGCATCCTTTAGTCCTTCTGCATCTCCTGTCTAGATCGTACACTCAGGCTTGTCTAACTAACAACAACTCGGTTTCCAAAAGCCAACCACATTTTAAGTCACATTTTGTTTACACAGCCTTATTCTTCACTTGTCTGCTTGCATGCCTCACAGTCTCGCCTTTTCACCTCGTTTTTTCCACTCTCTCACTCTCTGTCATTCACTGGAGGTAAGGGCATTTAGGGGTGAATGATCCACATAAGCACAGTGAGAAGCACACTAATGTGGCTTTTTGAGATCACTGAAGCAACAAGGCTAAAGGTAACACGTATGTGTTTTGCCCAAATCTTCAAGGCATGCATTTTCTGTCTACCTAAAAGCATGGAAGACAAAAGCACAGTACAAACAGAGGCGTAAGGTGACTGGGAGGAGAAAGCAAGGTAAACACACTACCACTCACAACACCAACTTTTAAGCACGGTGCACATTCACCTGAGACACTGAGACAGGAAGGTAGAAAAAAAACAAAAGGTGTCAGGCATCTGTGACACTGAAATGATTTTAACTGCCCCAAGTGAAACGTTCCTCAAGCACTCAGAGTCATTTTACCCAGCTCTACAGCTGTCCAGAAGATGCTACACATTGCTATTCTGCTGCAGACATTAAGAGGGCAATAAATATTGGAAAATAAAAAATTAATTATTAAACATAATGTTTCTAAAATAATTTGACTTTTAAAAATTAGTTTACAGGATGCAAAAAAAAAATTTATTATTTCATGAGTCTGGTGATAAAAGGTTGAAAAGTGCATAAAATAAATTAAATTCATAATGGTCATCAACATGTATTAACCATTTCGTTGTCAAGCTGAAGAAATTGTTTGTTACAGACATATGCAGAAACTTCTTTGTGAATGCAATATTAATTGGAATTTTAATTGGTAATGTTCAGTACTATATTACAAGTGAAACAAGTAATTGTTTGTAGGTATTGAGCACAATGTGATGAAAGCCAGGGCTTTTAATTAATCTTCCCTTTCATTGAGGTTTAGATTCGGTTCAAACGTGTGTCTTTGCTGTCAACTACCAAACGCTGTGACCTTGCTACATACAGAAGACACACTCTATTGTACACACATAGAAGATTTGATTTTGTATGCCAGAATTTTTAATTGTGAAAATATAACATCTTAATCAAAATAGAAAATAATTCTAACTACACGGCAACCAAAAGCACAACAGGATGATGATTAATTATAGAAAACTGCTGTGCAAATTTATTTCACTTTCTCTCATACTGGCCCATGTCCCATTCTCTTTTTCACAATCATTTTAAACACCGATCTTGCAAGATCTATTCTTCACTGCAATCAGCTACATATTTCCAGATATTGATCATTTCATTGATCATACTGTGCCTAAATGTTCCTGCAAACATCTGAAGCAAATACTGTATGAACAAAAAGTAAAGAACTTGTCAAAACAATAGGTTGGGTGGAAGAGAAGAATATAGACTTTTTAAAACAACATACTGAAGAGTGAACAGGATGTGATATACAGTATCTTATTATAGTGGGGGAAGTTGATCTCAGCAAATAAAAAAAGATCTTGTGTCAGCTTTAGATGACGCACCCATGTGTTGTTCACAGTCTGTTTATAGACTCTGATGCGTAAAAACTGATCCACTTGCTTTATGACATTTCCAGGTGTAAGGAAAAAATGAATGTTTGTGATTGGCTGCTTTACATGTCAATCAGTTTCATAGTCATGTCATCAAAAACAGCTCCAAATGAGAAGCTAATAGTCTGAAATAATTTGTTAGGGATGCTATTAGACAAGAATTATATGGAGAATGTGTGTGTGTTTAAAAGTGACAGTAAAATATTATCTCTCCTTTCCAGCAAATTCAATAATCTCTGTGATGTTAAGCAGCAGCATTGTTAACAATGTTTACAAGGTCTTGTTCTGGCTGCCTGCTGCACAGGTTATACTGAACTCACTTAAACATGCAGCCACAGGCACCATTACCCATGTCTTGTGTACTCCGCTGTCTTCCAATGCCATGCCTACCTATAGTGCATTCACAGAGGCTCATTCAAGAATAAAAGACCAGAATAGCATAGAAGGTCAAGATTGAGGAGCTTGTTGATCGATGCGTACAATAAAACATGACCTTTCAATTTAACCTGGCTACTTTTCTGCATGCAAACTAAGTACATTTTAAATCTGCCACACGTTCATAATAAAATGCATAATAATGGAACAACAACCTGTTGACTTCACTGCGCAGCCACTGCAACTAAATGAAAACGAGAGTGAGAAAGCCAGCCAGATCCAATATCTATATTACCGGACATGCACTAAATTACAATAAAGTACCGCTAACCAACACGATTACACTCAAACTTATATATGGGATGCATGACACCTTAGATAAGAGAGGAAAGTGTTTACATTATTCCCGTTTATGTCTAAATTGCATACTTACAAGATATAGTACTTGAAGAAATCACACACAAATTGTTTTTATCTTTAATAATATTGCATAACATATAGAAAATAGTACAAAAGCTTTTCTAAAATAATTTTGTAAAAGCCAATCATATACATTCTCTAAATACTAACAGAAAATATTAGCTAAAAATATTTAAAGAAAAACATCCAACTTACCACGCTGAAGGTGCACAGATCAGTTAAACCACATGTGTATGTGAAAAATAGAGTGAGAATTTTCCAGTTGATTGCAATTGTAAAGAGAGCTCCACATTGTGATTTCAATGTAGAAAGTCCATAAAAAGGGACTGAAATACAGTAAAGATAACAGATTTAGCTCCAGGCAGCTTCCACAATAATCCAACAAGTTAACCTAAAAAGAAAATCACTGTGCGGCGCTTATGTTCTGTATTATAGCACACAGTCCTGGCACGCTCCTCAATGCCCTCTTCTCATTTCAATTAGTGACAGAATAGAATTCATTCAAATATGCAAGTAATTCTTCTTCCTTCTCCTTCACACAGATATGTGTCAGTGTTCCACTCCTCTATCTCTGCTTCTCCAGTCTCTTCCTCCTACACTCCTCCGGCTTGTTGCTAAGAACACATCCACCCTCAGCTCTGTGTGTGTGTGTGTGTGTGTGTGTGTGTGTTCTCACACTTTTACCCATTCTCCTTCTCTCTCTCTCTCCCTCACACTTCTGCCTTATTCACTCTTCACTTCTCCATCCATCTGTTTCTCTCTCTTTTCCTCCCCCTTGCGGAGGCTAGCACACACTCCACATCTCTCCCACAACTCTACTTCCTCTCACTATGACATCATCTCGTCACTGTGTCCAAAGTACCAGTTGCATCATGTGTGCAGCAACTTTTTACATGCAATTTTTGCCAGAAATATTGCTTCAGGGATTAGTTCTTCTACAAACAAAACTGTCATTATTTATCCACCTTCACTTCGTTCCAAACCTGTGTGATTTTTCTTCTTGAGTGGAACATGAGAACATTTTTGCCCATAAAATTAAAGTCAGTTTCTTTCAAAGTTTCATTGAAAAGACAAAAAAGGTTTCACAAAAATAAAGAAAGCCATAGGTTTGAAACAACATGAGGTTCAGTAAATCATGAGAATTGTACAGCTTTACATCGGCTGACAATTATTGAGGGGGACTGACTAAAAATGCCAATTTTGTTTAATTAATGCTATACACCACAGCGAGGAAAACCGTAAAGTGCAAATAATTGCAAATAAAAATTTCTGTTTACATAATATATGAGTGTACTGTGTATAGATATTGGGTATATATATATATATATATAAATTCAAACACACGCATGCACATATTTAATAAAAATATGCTGTTTATTAAATATATTTAAATATAACAAGAAATGCATATAGAATGTAAATATTTTAAATATATATACTGTATGTGTATTTATGTATACATAATAAATAAATATCATAATATAGTATGCAAACAAAAACTTTTGGATGTGATTAAATCGTTTACCAGCACTAGTTCATAGTTAAATAGGCTACATGATACATACCTTCTGAACATTTAACAATTACAATGAATATCAATTAGTAAATTATTTAAATTATTTTAATTTTAAATCCTTTTGAAGCTATTTTGGAAGATTACTGAGGCCCCCTAGTGGACCTCGGGCCCCTAATTGAGAAATACTATATTCATTATCAAAGAGGATGTGATCAGGACCCCAACATAAGGAATTTTGAATGTCCCTGAATGTGTCTATTTAACCGAAAATGGTTGACTGTATGCACATTATCCTTTATATTTTAGAAAAATAAGGATTCAAATCTTTTAATACACACACACACACATATATGTGTCAGTTTTTTTCTTGTACTGCCTGATTGATGCTCCATCCTCCTAATACACAAGCTACTGGATGACATACCATACAACGTTTCACATCCGCACTCCCTCAAGGCTTTTTCTCTTTGATCTTCTGATTAGGGAGACAACATTGGAGAAGTAAAGACTGTCACAGTGTTATCACAGGTTCTGTGGACGCTGTAGGGAAATCAGCAGGAAAAGGAAGCTGAGGTGCGATTGGAAGGGTTGAATTTCTTTAGTGACTTTCAGCCAATGTCATCCTACATGCCTTTGATTCCTTCCAGTTTGTATTCTGTGCATACTCACTACTCAGAGTCAGAAACTCTTCCTTATCCAATTCATTCGCTCCATTCTCTCTCTCTTTCTCTCTCTCTCTCTCTTCCGCTCAGCTTCTATCTCCCCCTCTCTATCGCTCTGATTTTCTTTGACACATCTTCTCCCCTCCGTCTCTCTAGGGTTTTCCAGCTCTGAGGATGACTATTGTAATAGGCATAGTGATTTAAAGTCTGAAGGATATTAATGTCCATCCGGTCTGGAATATAAATAAATATATTCTGTCCTCAATATCACAAAGAAAAAAAACTTGCCTACATAAATTTAAAACTACAGCACGGTGCATCAATCAGGTCATTCTTCTGTTAAACTTGATGCTTAGCCAGATGTCATCACAGGGACTTCTTACTTCTTGAACAATGCATTAGAACTAAATACATAAGCACAAAAAGCATGTTAAAAACAAAACAGAATAACCTCCAAATAATCATTCTTGTGGTTATTGAATAAGCCACTAGAACAAAGTCATTCATCATGTAAGAAAAAACCTCAACAGCTTTAACTCCACAGGGGAAAGTGCTGTATGTGTGCTGCTACTAGATGCCTGACTGAAAGTATAAGGACGAAATGTGAAATTTACACTATAAGAGCTAAGAAATGGCTGTGCAAATAAGCCTCTATCATTCCACTGATCAAATTTAGTTTTACTCCTGTAGGACAGATCTGATCCCATCATCTTTTATCTCTCGTCATCTTTCCGGTCTCCTGTCCTCTTATATTGAAGGGAATATAAAAAGAGCGATCGTTTTAAATGTGCTTAAGACAACAAAGAATGCTATAGGCTATAAGCAATAAATGCTATGTTTCGCTACTTTATTATATCTCATCACGTGTTGCTTGTGAAAAAATGTTTGCAAACACGCAAAGAATATGTGGTGTTTCAATGGGCTTTAAATCCTGGATTCTTCTAATTAAATGAACACACACCCGGAGCAGTGGGCAGCCATTGCTGCAGAGCCCGGGGAGCGGTGCCTTGCTCAAGGGTCTCACCTCAGTTGTGGTATTGAAGGTGGAGAGAGTCCTGGTTATTCCCTCCCACCACCTTCAATCCCTGCCAGACCTGGGACTCGAACCCGCGACCTTTACAAGTCCAAGTCCTTGTAAAACAACTCTTCAAGAATTACGTCTGAGCAACGTTCAGAATTAGTCACTCCAAATATACTACAGTTGTATTTTGTCCTTGCACAAGTTAACCTAGGGTTACTGCAGCGACACTGTCCCTGCAATCAGTTTATGGCAGTTTGCTTTGGATCACATGTTAAATGGAAGCTAACAAATGTGTACACACAGGAGTTTTCAAATTAAAGCAGCATTAAGGACACCATCCTTTCTTTACAGCTGTTAAATTTAAGTGCACTAATTCATTATTCAGCATGCTTCCACAAAACCTCAGTCACTGCTAGCAGTGTGATTTTAAGCCATCGCATTTGAATCTCTTCATTAAAACTAAAAAGCTGGATACTAACGGTTACCACAACAACAGTGATAATACTTTTTTTTTTTAATTAGTATAAAATCTTAAATTGAGCTAATTTTATTGCCAGTCTCTTTTGTTCAGGCCACCTCAAAGAAAATATACAGACTCCTACTTTCCATAATTAATTCAGTATGAAAATTTAAAGTGTTGACAGCATAATGACATCCATCAAATTATCTTAAAAGGAACATTTAAATTCACTTCCCTAATCCTGGATGAAATTACCCACATTAATAAAACACCACGGTGAAGCTTTGTTAATAAGGGGTTCAACTCATTCTCAAGACATCTGAAAGCAATTTGAACCAGCACTTAAAAACAGAGAAATGTACTATGATCAATGGTTTTGTCTGGATTGAATCAAGCTACAAGAAATATGCATAAAAAGGCGCCCAAGGGCGGCTACACATGCAACATTCAAGGTTGTGTTTCCATAGTAATGTCACTTAGTTGCCATGGCAAATTATTTCTCGTTGAGATAAAATGGCTATTTTAAACAAAGAAGTATTCAGCACTTTGGATTATGTATAGATATTTATAATCATAGTCTGTCTTGCTCGTCCCTTTTGACACTCGTCTCTAGTACTTAACTCAAGACAAACATAATGCAAACATACAGTACACATAGCATGCTAAACGAGCACCCTCTGCACTCAAGATTCATTATTAAAGAAATTTAACAAATACTCCAAACATTAAGTGCTGAAGATACTGTTTAAACTGTCAGCAGAAAAACAGTGATCATTTGGAGATTACTTTCTGCTCAACACTTTCCCTGTCACTGCCTTTGTCTCAATAGAGCAATCACCCATCACCACGGCCCTCCCGCTAGCAGCTGCATGCATCAGAGGACACAGCTGCTGAGGCAGATCGCAGATATCAACAACAACAACAACAAAACATCCTTCTTTTGAGTTTACCATCAGTGATTAGTGGATTATCTAAGCATTGCAATACAAACTTATGTTTTCCAGCATCTGAAGAATCCAAGATCTACCAAGCGAGTCATCTGTGTCACTACCATTTCTCCTCCTACCTGCCTTCTCTAAAGACCACTCAAGGACACCATGCTAATACTATATGACAACCTTTAAACTGACAATGTTATACTATGGTAAGCGAGAGAAAGGAAGGGAGAATTTAGCCATTTCTCAGAAGGCCACACTGGTGGAAGCCATTGGAGATTATTTAAAATGACCTTTTGAAGGAGTCTCAAATAACCTATTTTGTATAATGGGTTAGGGAACTACTGACAGCCCTTACACTGCATTTAATCATTTAATCTTCATTTTTTAAAAAGCCTTCCCTGCAGGGTTAACAATCATCTAGTACAGAGGGAGGAATTAAGTCACAGCGACAAGCACACTACAGCCCTTCCAGCAGCGCACATTAAACAATATAAAAATATAAAAACGCTCAAATCCACATTAGACCACAGGTAAACAGTAAAGCATACTGTGTGGCACACATTATTTTCAATTACCAAAGCAACCACAGTATGACTCTGAAAGTTCAGTGGCTGTTCACAATCAGTCTGAATCTCTCTCGGCACACACACATACATGAACACACACAAGGCATCAAAACACACAACACAAACATGATAACAGCAAAGAGCTGTTACAAAATGTACATTTTCTAAAATAAATCTATACATATTTTTTCATCTTATCTTATAAATACAGGCCATTAAAATAGAACAAACACAGGAAATAAGTGATATGTCATTATTTTTATTGCCAGCAGCAGTCTGTGACTTTGAATTTGTCAGGTGAATCTCAATCAACCAAACAAGAGAAGGGCAAAGAACTGGGAATTATTGACTTAATATAATAAGTATCATAAGATAAATATCAAGAGATCAAGCAAGTGAAAGGATAAGGAAGAAGAGGACCGAAACAAGAATCATTTCTTTTTTAACTTTGAAAAGGTGATAGATGTTTTGTTTTCTCCCTCCTACCTCATGCAGCTTCGCTCTGACTTTATTGATGGCCTTCAACCAGCGCAGGCGGGAAGGAGAGAAAGGAGGTGGTCCATCCTCAAAGAAACTGAAAAAACACAATTAAAATGACATAAAACCACGTGGCTAAAATCACTCGCTGTAATCACGCATTAGGTTCAGTTCTTGAAAGTGTATATTCAACACAGTCTCAGGACCAATTCATACATATTCGTACGAGGTGCCAAATTTGTGCCAATTCGTACTAATTCGTACGACCTTACTCGTACGATTTCGTACGATTTGTCTAGAACCACGTGATGGGTAGGTTTAGGGGCGGGGTTAAATTTAGGTCATTCGTACAATTCATTCGAATTGGCATCTCGTAAAATAAATACAATTGAGGTCGTACAAATTCGTCACCTCGTAAAATATGTACGAATTGCCATGAGATCAGGTTGGTATATTATGCATTTGCATATTATTTGTCACCTTAGAAGCATGCAGATGGTCCTAAAGCTATGAGATATTGTATTTACAGCAGATTGAGATCAGAAAAAAAAACACATTTAAAACATGATTCTGTAGCATTACTGAATGTTTCATTATTTCAAAGCTTCATTAAAGTCGGTTAAGGTCAAACAATATACCTTTACCAAACAATACCACCTTTACATTCATTTAAATACTAGCTTAGCTTTCAGATTTCATATGATTGCATCCCCTTTCCTAGTCTTTTATATATGAATTCACCCATCCTCTATTCAACACTTACCTCTGCTGCCTCTCTGGCCTTCTCCCTTGATTAGTAACAGGCTTGGGCACACTCTCTCCCTGTACTTCTTTTGCCACATTTGCTAATATCTCTCTTTCCCCTTTTTCTGTGTCATCTGAGGCTGGATGAGGTTGAGCATCAACAGAAGGCTTGATCTGAGCATCTGAATAGCTTTGTTCTTCTGGCTCAGAGCTGAACTGGGAACTTGCTTGGCTAAGGTTACCAGAAGACCCAAATCGAGAACTGTCCACCGGGCTGGTGAAGGAACATAAAAAGGATGTGCACAGGATTATCTCAATGTGGTATTGTTGAAATACATAATTAATTAGTAGCAGTGAATTCTAATGTTAATGTAAGTACAGTTTAAAGGATTAAGTTTTTTTTTAATGATTCTTAATAACAGGAGCAAGAAATTGTAATGTTTTTTTGGTTTATGTATTGTCTTGACAGATTGTAAGAAACAAAAATAAAATGATGCAAAACCGGAATAAATAATAACATTAATCATAATTAATAAAAAAGCAGATACTGGAAAGATGGAGGGTAATGTACACAACAAACCATAATAAATGGCCTAAGAATAGCAATTTATTATGATTTTACTAGCCTTTTATCAAATGTTTGCTGTTGAAGGCTCGCTGATGGCTTTTCTGCACTGGAAACTGTATCAGGAGGGTGTTTGTCCTTATCTATGTAATCTTGAGAAATTTTGGATTTGTCCGTATATTCTACTTCCAGACAGGATGGGTTAAGTGCTGTTGGACTGTCTGGACTTGTGTCAAAGCTTGGTTGCTTCTGTGAAGAGTTGTCACTTGGACCTTCTGTATCACTGGGATCTGCACTTCCTGTGACCTCTGATTCAGGTGACAATTTATCAGCCTCTGGTTCGTCATTTTCTTCAGGCTTCAAGTCTGGGGGTTTAGACTGGGTGGCGGGAGGGGTCTGAGGGGGTGAACTTTGCCATGGGAAGCCTATTTTTCTTCCAAACATCGAAGACCTTGTCTCTTCCGTTGCAGAAGCTGACTTCTCTTCTTGGAAGAGACCTGCAGACAAACCTTTTAAACCAGAAAGCAGACCACTGCTCTCTGCTTGTGGCTGTGAAGCGTTGGTGCTGACTGAAGAGGCAGGAGTGGAAGAACCAAAAAAAGAGCTGAAAGGTTTGGCTGTCTCTGCTGCTGCACCAGACATCAAACCACCAAGAGAGGATGCTGACAAAACAGGTAGAGCAAAGATACCTTTCGAAGGTGGTGAGGTTGGTAGTTTATCTTCATCTACTGCTTTGGGTGTTGATGGTGGGGTTTCTTTGTCCCCTGGTGGTACATTTGAGGTTAAACCTGATTCAGATATCCCTGTGTGAATAGTTTCAGATGTCTCAGTGATTTCCTTGCTTTCATTTTTTGCTTCATCTTGAGATTTGACCTCTCGCTCTTCAACAAGGTTTAATGATTCGGAATCGTCTTGCTTCAGTACTTCTTCTTTTACGAACTCAGTGCCTGCCACAGTTGACTCCGGTTCAGAGACTGCACTCGACTTACTAGCATTGATGCTCATTTGCTCTTTGTCTTGTGTTCCATCATGACCTTTCTCTGGCAGCTTGGTTTCATCTGATTTTGCTGCTTCTGTACCCTTAAACAATCCGAACAGGTCACCGGTGATGGTGTCCGTTGGCAAGCTGGTTGGAAGGTTGAAAAATGAGCTCTTCTGCTGTTGTGGTTGCGCTGGAGCAGAAGGTGGTGATGATTTGAAGAAAGAGGTCTGTGGCACTGAGAAGAAACTAGAAGTCGCTGGCTTGCTAGGAGCACTTGGGCCAGAAAACATTGACATAAAACCAGAAAATGCAGCAGGCTCTGGGGGTCTTTGAGGTCCAGGCATTCTTGGTCTTGGTTGATTGTAAATGGCAGGTCTAGGTCCTCTTGGTTGAGGCATTCCAGGTCTGGGCTGACAGAAAGGTCCTGCCATTCTTGGTTTTGGCTGAGCAGGAAAACCCATTTGTCCTGGTTGAGGTATAATAGTGTCTTGTTTGGGCTGTTGCTGCTGCTGAACAGAAGAAATCAATTGTGGATCTAAAGATGGTTGTGTGGTTGCCACTATTAATGTTTTGTCAGTTTCATGTGAATTTGTGATTTCATCTGGTTTTGCTTGCTGGCTGTCAGAAATTGTCAATACAGTGTCTTTTTCAGATTCAACTGAAATTTTGTCTGCTGTTTGTACACCATCAACTTTCTCTGTTCCTTCAGTGAGAGTTTTCTCATGATCTGAGGGTTTCTCAGAATCCAGAGATTCCTGAGAGTTTTCCAGTTCCACATGTTCTTCTGCTTCCATGTGTTTCTGCACTGGGTCTTTTGACTCTGGACTTGATTTTTCAGTCTCTTCAGTTTTCTCAGACTCTAAAGAGACCTCTGATGGTTTCTCAAGCTCAAAAGGCTCTAAAACTCTCTCTTGCTCTGATAAATTTTCAAGCATGTGTTGGTTTAAATCTTTGTCGGAGTCTGGACCAGTGGCTACAGTTTCTTTTTTATTTTCCACATCCAGTTCCTCATTTTTAAGTTGCTGATTACTGGCTTGTTCCTCACACGTTGTATCTACCACTAAAGTTTCTTCATTTTTATACTGCACCTCAGCCACAGGCACAATCTCTTCAGTCTCATTTATTGGTGTCACACAATCAGTTTTCTCTGAACTAGTGGTTAAAGTTTCTTTCTCATTTTTCATGTCCAGCTCCTCATTAAGTTTATCATTAATGGTTTGTTCTTCATGTATTCTGCTAACCGCTGATGTTTCTTCCTTTTCAGCTTTCTCTGTCAGAGGTGCAACCTCTTCAGGCTCTTTTATTAGTGTCACCATTTCAGATTTTGTATCATCGTTTATGGCATGATGCATTTCATCAGTTCTTCCTGTATCCTGTTTCTCATCCTTCTTGCCAGGAGGCTCAAAGGTGATCTCTGCAGGTACCTCTTCTTTAGCCTCAACTGATCTATTTTCTGCTGTAATTGCATCAATTAAAGGTGTGGTTGTTATGTTGCATGTCAGAGAATCTGCCTTTACGGTTGATGCATCTGCAGGTTTTGAATCAGATTTCTTATCATCCACAAAAGACATGAGGCTAAATCCAGGTGATTTTGTTTTATCTGATGAAAACACAGAAGGAACTTTAAAGAGACTTTCTGGTTCAGAGCTTCCCGCTGGACTTGGCCCACCAAACATGGAAAACAATCCTTTTCCTGTTGATTCCTTATTGGTAGATTCAGCTACAGTAGCGTCATTTGGTGCTTGGGATTGAGAACTACCTCCACCAAACATGGAAAATAAACCAGGGCCACTGTTTTCCTTGACCCCAGAACCAGGCAAAATACCTCCAAGTATTGAGGGTCCAGATGCAGGTGTTTTTGCAGCAGTTCCCACTGTTGGTGCTGTCGGCTGAGAAGACCCACCGAACACAGAAAATAGTCCTTTGCCCAGTGGTTCTTTGGAAGTGGGCCCTCTTGGAGTTGGACCCCTTGGTGGAGGTCCCTGTGTAGTTCTTGGAACATGTCCTGGTGGTCCTCTTGGTACAGGTCCTGGAGTCATCCTCGGAGTAGGCATGTGTGGTAGTCTTGGTCCCACAGGCAGATCCTTTGGGCCAGACATAGGTGAACCTTTCTGGTCAGGTTGTGGCTGAGCAACAGATCCACCAAACAGAGAAAATAAACCCTTTCCAGGTGGATCTTTAGGTACAGATGGGGTCTGTGTTGTTTGAGGACCAGAACTTCCAAACATTGAGAATAATCCTGTTCCTGGTGTTTCTTTAGAGGATGAGGACCCAGGGAGTATCCCTCCTAGTATGGACTGTCCACTCTGAGGCTGGGTTTGACCCGAAGATGAAGTGCCAAAAAGTGAGAATATGCCTTTGCCAGATTGCTCTTCAACAGCTGTGGAAGAAGAAACTGGTTCAGTGCTAGTGGGCATTGCCTCTTCATGTGATCTTGCAGGCCCTGAACTCTGCCCTTCCACTTCCTTTGCACTTGGTTCAGATTTTGATATGGAGGTCTTTAAAGTGTCTACTTTTTCTGTTCCTGATGACATTGGCCCAGAATTGATACTCAGTTCATCGGACATTACTTTAGAGGTTATTAGGCTGTCTTCTGATGGTACATTTCCTGTTCTTGAGCACACAGGTCCAGAAGTGATGCTCAGTTCCTCAGATATTAATGTAGAGGTTTTCAGAGAGTCTTCTGATGGAAGCTTTTCTGTTCCTGAGGACACTGGTCCAGAAGTGAGACTCAGTTCATCAGACATTACTTTAGAGGTTTTTAGGGTGTCCTCAGATGGTACGTTTTCTGCTCCTGAGGAGACTGATCCAGAATTGATACTCAATTCATCAGACATTACTTTAGAGGTTTTTAGGTTGTCCTCAGATGGTACGTTTTCTGTTCCTGAGGACACTGACCCAGAAGTGATACTCAATTCATCAGAGATTACTTTAGAGGATTTTAGAATGTCTTCTGATGGAAGCTTTTCTGTACCTGATGACACTGGTCCAGAAATGATACTCAATTTGTCAGACATTACTTTAGAGGATGCCTCGTGATCTTTTATTTTCTCTTCAAACATTGTTGATTCTGTGTTTGCGCCATCTTCTAGATCAAACACATGGCCACCCTTCTTGTAATCATTATAAGGATATTTTGTTTCAGAAGAGCTGGCCTCAGGGCAGATACTTTCATTTCGTTCAACACTGCCTGGTATTAGTGGTGCTGAAAATGCACCAGAATTGGTGAGTACATCAATAGAGTTATCACGTTTAATCTCTAAAACCTCTGTTAGAGCCTCTGGGGATGCCACCGTATTGGAGAGATTTATTTTAATGCTCTGGCTGTCAGTTTCTTGAGATTCCACAAGGTCTTGAGAACCATCTGTGCTTTCCATAGGAGTTTTGTCAACGATAGGATCATCTTTCTCTATTGTATCAAGTTCATCTGTCATGATATCTTCCTCACTAGGACAGTCTTCAGGACTGCTAGCCTCTGAAATCATGATCTGAGGAATAAGCATCTTTCTGGGGCCCAAACCAGAAATGACTGATGATCTTCCCTCTAGCTCTGTAGGGGAAACTTGAATGAAAGATGGGGTCTCTTCAACAGATATCATCTCAGACAAAACAAGCTGCTGGGGAGTAACTTCTACCCGACTATAACTGTCCACCACAGTATCTTGTGGTGAAACAGACGGAGACACCGATGCTGTCTGAAATACAGAGAACTGTGAAGTGGCTTGATCTGTCATATGCTGGCCATCGCATCCACTGACTGTAGCAGAATGCTGTTGAGTTGACATTTCATATGTTTGACCTGCATCAGTATGGTTGCCAGACATATCCATAAATGGTATCTCTTTCAGTTGTGTTTTAAGTGTTAAGGGAGTAGTAACTGTAGACACACAGGAAGATGTAGCAGGGCTCGTGGACTTATCACTTGTGACTGAAACTTCAGGAAAGGAGATCCTTCCAGAAGTAGTTTCTTGAAGCGGTGTCTCTGCTGGAATAGCACAAACATTCATTGGCTGAGAAATTGTGTCAGTAAATGATGAAGCCGGGCTTTGAAGAGATGGCTGAGCATGAGGAACAGTCGCTTTGTTATTTTGCATGAGTGCACTACTTATTAAAGGCTGGTCAGTGTGAACAACTTGAGCTGGAACTGGTGAAACTTCATTAAGTTTGACGGGTGCTCTTGTTACAGAAGGTGGTGTAGTTATTACTGGACTTGGAAAATACACTGTTGGTGGATCGGCTATGGATGGTGATGTATGTGCTTTAACAGTAGATGCTACGGTTCCACTGAACACTGACATGTCGGCTGTTTTCGTCACTGACCGGTTTGGAAAAGTTTTCATTTCTTGGCTCAACTCAATACACACATTTTGTGACTGTTTGACAATTGACGGTATCATTTGATCACTTCCCTGTGAGATAGCTGTTGCTGGCTGTGAGCTTGCTCCATCAAAGATTGATATCAAACCTTTGACTGACATCTTTGTTGCTGGGCTTGAATTTGAGACTTGATCTGGAGATAGCTGACAACTATCCATGACACTTGGTTTGACAGTAGCACTTGTTGAAAGTGGTCTTGAACATGCTATGGAAACTTGAGTGTTTGTTGTTCTCGTGGGTACAACAACTACTGATTCTAGTACAATGGCAGAAGTCGACAATGGCAGGTTTGCAGCAGTAGACACAATATTAGGGGACAAACCATGGTCAGGTGTGGTTACATCTTGAACTGAAATAACTGGAACAACTGACGTTTGTTCAAGTGTATTGGCCAATGATAAAGGCTTTTCAATGAAAGTAGTTGTCCCGCTCTGAGAGGTGGAATCTCCAAAGCTTTCCACTGTTGATTGTTTGATAATGCCTTTGCGCCTTGAGACTATAGTTGAAGCAGCAGCAGCTGAAGTAAAAAATGGTTTAGTCCCTTCATTCCCAGTTAAGGCTAAGGAAACTGACTGGTGTGTTACCACCTGTCTGCTGATGATAGATCTTTGAGCTACTTGCTGATAAGTTGTATGCTCTGAGGAATATATGAGAGGCATAGACTTTGGGGGCAGGTCACTGAAGGTGACCGTTTTAGATGAATTATCAACACCCATGTTGCTTGCAAATGGAAGCTCCTTATTCAAAAGATGTGCTTGCACTGGCTCAGCAGATTCACTTTGTTCATTCATTCGTTGGACAGAAGGTTTAGAGACATGCAAATCAGTCCTGTGCAAATTACTTTTCATCTGATCGGATATATCTACCATTTGTGTAGGCACACTGGACTGAAAAGGTGGGTACGATGGTTGAGATTTAGCTACATTCTTTGATTGGGGGATCAATGTGACCTCATTTCCTGACAGTTGATAAGAATCTTTATTTGTTGTGGTGGCATACATAACCGCTGTATCTGAGATGTTCTGAGTCAATATGCTAGCAGTCCGTGGAGATGAAAGATCTTTGACATCATCACAACTTTTGTTTCTATTTACGTCAACCATTATATCAGCAGTCAGGTCAACAGCCCCAACATAGGATGTCTTAAAAGTGCTTCTACAATTTTTGGGCTGTCTGCTTCCAGTCCTTGATTTCTCCTCTTCACTTCTAGTAAAATCTACAGGATGTCCATTTTGCAGAACAGAGCAGGAGTTGCGCTTTGTAGGTGAAACGGTCACAGAGAAGTCTATCGGTTTGCTGAGGGGCTGCGATTCTACAGTTTGTGTCTTTGAGATTGAGAGGAGTCCATTTCGGTGATGAGTAGAGATCTGGCGGTGCAACAAAGGTTCTGTAGTATGACGTCCATTCAATAATTGCATTTGGTGTGGACTACCTAGCAATGATGCAAAAGGTGATGTTTTTTGAGAGACCTGATCAGAACATGAAAAAGAATCAACTATTAATGGCATTCCTATTGAGTCTTTTCTTGAATATTTGTTGATGGTTGCTTTATCTTTGACAAGAGGCATTACTCCATTTGGAAGCATTTCTCCTGCTAATCTCTCAGACATCTTAGAGGGCAATCTGCCCAAAGACATATCAATAGTGGATTTAATTGTGTTTGCTGGTGCTGAAGGTCCTTTTGTTCCTTCAGCTATAGTTGATTTCAAAGAGAAAGATGACATTTTGTCAGGCAATTTGCCTTGCCTACTAACTAGTTTAGGAAGCAAAGGAGGTCCGACCAGTAAAGGTACACCAGATAGCCCTTTAAATACTTCAGCATCAGTGGTTGGTCTTGTCTTTACAAGTGACAGGACACCAGCTTCATTCATAACTTCTCCACAAACCTCTGGTGTATCTGACAAGAGTTTTGGAGACATGTCAACTATGTCCTTGATTGTATTAGCTGGTGCTGTGGGTATTCGGTTGGGCTGTCCTAAAACAGACGATTGCCATGTTATTTGTAATGTAGGAGCTTTGCTTTGAAAGCAGCCCTCTTTAGTAGAGATGCTTCCGACTTTACTGGACTGCTGGCTTAAAGTAGCATTATTCTTTTCTTTCAGTATTTCCTGCGCTTGTGATGCAGATGAGGATTCTGATATAAGATTTTCTTCTGAATTAGAGGGTGTTACAATTAAAGGCAAGCCAGCAGTTGTCCCTGTGGCAATCACAGCAGCAGATGTTTTTCTTTTCATCAAGGGCATTGGAGATAATTCTTGCTTTTCCACTTTGACTTTTTCAATTGGCTTTGGAGACATATCCAAAATTGCTTTAACTGCACTGGCTGGAGCAGAAGGTGCTTGCCAACTAGGTGTTTGTTGGCTTAAGGCTGGATTTAACTGAGATGTTTTCACATCTACATGCTGTAAAGAATCACTTTGTCTATCATTCCATTGAGATTCACAACTCATGATAAGATTTTTCCGTTGTGTTGGAGGAGGGTCCACAATCAAAGACATACCAACAACCTCCTCATTGCCATCTGAGATTGATGTTGATCTTGCTCTCACAAGCGGCATAGCCTCCTTTTGAACCACCTCAGTCATCACAGTTGAACTAGCTGATGATTTTGCAGACATATCTAATGTAGCTTTAATCGCATTTGCTGGAGCACTTGCTATTCGATGACAATGAGTAAGTTGCACTGGCAAACTTGCAGTTCTGCTATAAGCATGGTTTTTGCTGGGTAAAACAGGGTCTTGTAGAAGCTTGTAGTCATTAGAGGAGAGATGTGGTAATGATTGACGCCTATGTGGGATAAGACTCTTTTCTTGCACTGATGGCTCGATAAGTAAAGGCAATCCGACCAGCTCTTCATTGCAATCTGAGAGTGATGTCGATCTCGCTCTTACAAGTTGCAGTGCTTCCTTTTGAATTGCCTCGGTAACCACAGTCGAATTAGTGGTTGATTTAGCAGACATATCTAATGTAGCTTTTATTGCATTTGCTGGAGCAGTTGCTTTTTTATGATAATGAGAGGGACCTGCAGTTCTGTCGCAAATATGGTTTTGGCTGTGTAAAACAGGACCTTGCTGAAAAAGTCTGGATTTGCTACATAAGAGCTGGGGTAACGACTGATGCCTTTGTAGGATAAAATTCCCCTCTGGTGCTGATGGCTCTACAAGCAAAGGCAAACCAGCAGAATCTGTATTCATTTCTGTGACTGATGCCCGTCTGCTTCTAACAAGGGGTACTGCTTCTGTTGCAGAAATCTCAGTGATCACTGCCTCCACATGCTTATTGGCTGTCTTTAAAGTCATATCTAGCGTTGCTTTGATTGAATTAGCTGGAGCAGTGTTCCCATTATATGACTGTCCAGTCACGTGACTCATTCTCATGGATTCACTAACAAGTGAAGTCTGCCTTGTGAGGCCAATTTGTTTATTTTGAGCAGATGTGTGCAATGCTGGGCTTAAGACTGGCGATGTCTTTATTTCAGGACATATATGAGGTGATGGTGCCTGAGGCATGGAAGTTGGCACTTGGCTGGGTTTGGAAATTTGCTTAATTGGGCCTCCCTCGAGGCGATCAGGTTTAACTGGTGTTGAGGCTGACTTTGACGCCACCTTTAAGAGTGAATCAACCAGGGCTCTGTCAGGGCTTACTTGAATACTCCTTGCCTGGGACACCTGATCTGAGGCTTGTCTTGCAATCTGGGGTTTTTGTCTTGGTGATATCGGTGCTTTATTGTCTTTTTGTATGGGAATTCCACTGTCTCGAGGAAAGTACTGTGGTCTTCTGGGAGAGGCCGGAGCAGAAACAGTTCCCAGAGGCACATCAGACATTGTCATGGAGATATTTCTAACCTCTAGAGCTGGAAATGTGACATTGATTTCTTTCACTCCCTCATTTAACTCAACACTCAGATCTACAGCAGCTGTCTCATCCAAGTGAGAAGTCTCTTCATTCTCCTTTTTAACTTTTAGTTTTGTTGTGGTGAAGTTAATGATACCCTGAATAGACCTTTCAGCATCAGTATCTGTTGGAGTTTTCTCATTATGATCTTTGTCTTTTTTGCTCAAGGCTCCAGAGAAATCCATAGGTTTACTACAAAGAAGAGAGTCTACTGGCATTTGAGGCTTGTTAAAAAGTAAATTCTGTGGTGGTGGCAAAGATAGTCTTTGATCTGACAACACTGTTAAAGGTTTTTGCTTCAAGGAAACATCTTTAGGCTTCGAGCTATCAAAATGCAATGCTTTTTCTGATAAAGGAGACTGTGTTGACTGTGATGGCTGTCTTGCCAGTTTGTGTTTCTGAGATGCAGCAGAAGGTTTAGAAGAAATACTTGTTGTGACTTGTTCTGAGGTCGGTGGAGTAGGTAATACTCGTGGTTTAATGGTTGCACTATGTTGTGTAATTCCATCCTGTTTTGTTAAATTTGCTGGCGTTACAGGAAGTTTCCTAGTTGATGTAGGTGGCATTCCACTGCCATTCAGCACATCAGAAGGTTTTCTAGAAGTGGCCTGAGATGTAATTGTAGATCCTGCCAATGCTGTGCTTTTGGCCGTTTGTGGTGCAGTGGTTGTATTTTCAGCAAAGTTTACATTTTGTGAAAATGTAGGGCTGGAAGATTGCCTACTTTGAGTTTTCTGGTCAACTGGCTTATCATCTACATGTCCTATCTTGATTTCAGGAACTGAAGGTTTTATAGTTGGGGGATGTTCTCTATAGCCCACTGATGAAGAACATGTAACTTGAGAAGAGAATTGGTGCGCAGATACTTCAGGAAAAATGTCTTTAATGCCCTGATTTAACCAGTATGGTCCTCCATGACCTGGGTTCTTTACTTTCCTAGAGAGGTCAGCTGCTTGAAGTGGTTCCTCTGTAGAAATTATACTTGGCTCTTGGGAACCCATTTTTACTTTTTTGAGTTTGTACACACTGAAGTCAACAGGTTGCTCTGTCTGTGCATTTATGGAGTCATGAAACATTTGGGAGAACCACTCAAAATTCATGTTCATAATCATATTTCCTTTCTGAAGGGCTGAAGACAAATCAACAGGAGCATTTAGGAGCTGCGAGTCACAATGTTTTTTTCCTGGTATCCACAGCTCTTCATCTTCATTAAATATATGTATTTTAAAACCACAGAGTGTTGTCTTTGGTTTGTCTTTTTTATGCAGAATACTTGAAATATTTTCAGTGATTTGTGCTAAAACACGGCTCTCCTCTGGGGTTGCACATGCATAAAGGTGCTTCCCAGCCCTATCAGTCAAAAGAGTGTATATATATTCTTCATCCATGTAAACGTAATAGCCACAATCTCCTGCCTCAGCCGGCCACCACATTCCCTGCTCCAACAAGGACAACCACTGCTGGTACCACTCAGAATCTTCAAAAATCAGGTCATCCTCTATATCTTCTCTGGCAGTTACAGTGCTACTGAGGTTGACCGCACCTGAAGTCAAATCCAATGGCCCCTTTTTTTCGGTGAGTCGTCTGAAGAATCTTGAATCAAATTTTGGGGTCATTTTTGAGGCATTTTTACTGAAGTCTGACATTGACTGGCACAAAAAATGTTTTGCTGGTACATCATTTGAGAGGTTTATGGCAGTGGTTTTCTCCAACCAAGTCTTTTTGGTTATTTTATCACTGAAGCCATTTAAATTTTCACAGCCTTCCCAGGGTTTCTTGTTTGTGCTACTCATGTCAAACACAATAATATCATCTCCATTTGCTAGTGGAAGACTATTTTGAAATGGCAGGCTGACATTATTCTGCCAAGGATGTGAAGGTATATGGAATTGACTATGATCCATATTTTTCAAGTTCCACCATTCAGGTGTCTCTACGACAGTTTCAGAGGGTAATGGCATTTCCATTTGATTTGCAGAATAACAGTCTGGAATTTGTGTTGCTAATGTCTCCAAAAGAGCATAATCATTCAGTTGCTGCCAAAGAAGAGCTTCTATGAGACACTGATGTTCATACAGTTCTGGGGGAATCACACCATGCATAGCAAATGTATAGAGTAGATCTTGGTAGCCATAATTAATAGACGTGCCATATAAGAGTCTATGGATCTCCTCCATGTACTGTTGGGTGGACTTTACTGAAGGATGCAGGTTAGCAGGTTTTTGAGAAGCTTCATTCACTGAATTGTTAAACTCTGAAGCAGTGCTGCTGGTAACTGGAGTAGTAGACTCCTCTTTACTCTGCTTAGATATTAGTCGATCAAGGAAGCCCTTCTCTGAGTCCTTTACTGAAGTGTCGTTTTCATTAGCTCCAGATTTAAAAATCCCAGAAAGCACACCTGCACCACTATTAGAACTACTTTTTGGCATTTCTTTGATTTGAGAAGGAATTTTAGATGAAGCGTCTTCATCTGAGGCATTGCTAAATAGTCCAGACAAAAAGCCTTTTTGTGATGAAACTTTTTGATCTTTTTCTGCACCGCCATCTTCAGAGGACATAATTTCAACTGGTTTGGTTCTCTGAATCTGTGGACGTCCTTGACTAGGTTTAATTCCAGAACGGTCTTGTTGCTGCTGTTTTGGTTTCTCATTAGTGGAAGCTTCACTCTTTGCTATTGTTACCTCAGCTGTTGTAGTAAGTTTGTTCAAAAATCCAGAGATGATGCCACTAGACTCATTTTGCTGATTGTTGGCACTTTGAACAGATGCATTTGCTTGCTGATTGCTTGACTGGGAGTGTTGTTGCACAGATTCATCCGAGGTGGCCATTTTGAAAATGTTAGAAAACAGACCACCAGACTGACCTTGCTGTTGTGTGGCTCCTTGTGACACAGTCTGACCTTGACGTTGTGGACCTTGCATCTGGCTTCCAGAGGCAGGATGTGGCTGCTGTCCTACAGGAGGTGATTTTGGACCCGTCTTCAAAAGACCAGAAAGAAGTCCACCCGACTGGTTTGAAGGGGGTGGCTGTTGGGTAGATGTTTGACTCTGTCCTGATGCATCTGGTCTACCTGTTTGTTGGTGGTTATGCTGAACTCCAGACACTGATGACTGAGCTAGGGTATCTACTGATGCAAGTTTGTTGAAAAGGCCTGAAAGCAGACCTCCTTGTGACGGTTCAGGGGTTGATGGTGTATGAGATGGAATCGGATTCTGTCTTTGTAAAGGCTGCCTGTTTCCCTGCAGCTGTTGACTGGATCCAGGAGGTCCTTGTTGTGATTGTACTGGTGTCTGATTGGTTGAAAAAAGCCCAGAAAAGAACCCACCCTGTTGGCTAGAAGATTGCTGGGGGGCACTTTCATTTGGACCAGATCTACTGGTTTGCTGTGTGGTTTGTGACTGGGGTGGCGCAGTGGCAGTGTCTGCAATCTTATTAAGCAACCCAGAGAACATTCCACCTGGTCCACTTTGAGGTACCGGCTGAGGTGGAACTTGGTTTTGTCTTCGCAAGTTTTGTCTGTTACTTTGCTGTGCAGTAGGTTGACCAGAACAAGGGGCCTCCTGCTGTGGAACATTCTGGGGAGCTGGGTTTTTGGCATTATTTACATCTGATCCACTCATACCAAACAGGCCAGAGAGAAAGCCACCTGTCTGTGAAGGTGGTGGTTGTTCCGTGGGTTTAGGGCCCTGTTGTGAGGTCAGGCTAATATTTCCAGGATGTGACTGTTGAGGGATACTCTCTGGGGCTGTTAGCTTGTTCAAAAATCCTGAAAACATTCCACTTGCTGTAGCAGGTGGTGGTTGCGACTGTGTGTTTGGTTTGCTGGATTGCTGTTGATTAGGCTGACTGCCAGAATCACTTGGCTGTTGTGACCCTGCAAGAGCACTCTCGGTTAGTTTTAGGAGTCCCCCAAAAAGTCCTCCTGTTTGACTTGGAGGTGGTTCAATAGGGGGAGGCTGAGATGGCTGTGGTTGACTCTTTGTGTCTGATTGTTGATTTGGCTGTTGATTACTGTTCTGTTGTGATGCTTGCGGTTGCTGGGGCTGGGATACCTCTGCGGGTGCAGGGACAGTCTCAGGGGCAGCCAACTTTAAAAGTCCAGATAAGAAGCCTCCTGACTGAGGCTGAGGTGAAGCTCCTTGAGAGGGTTCATTAGGTGCACCATCCAATGATCCTTGCTTTAGGGCATTTTGATTTTCGGGATTTGGTGCTGACTGGGCAGGTGTTGTTTGGGGGCTTGAAACTGTATCACTGGCCAATTTCAATAACCCAGAGAAAATTCCAGTGCTCTGTTGTGGCTGGCTGTGGCTTTGAGCAGTTGCAGGTGATTCTTCATTGGAAGATTGTTGCTGTTGGGGGCTGGTTGATTGGCTTGTGGTTAAACTCTCAGGGGCAGCCATTTTTAATATTCCAGAAAACAGCCCTCCTGATTGAGCAGATGCAGTCCCTGGTTGAACCTGGGTCGGGTTTTGGGAGCCAGTAACAGTGGAAAGTAAGCCTGAGAGTAATCCACCCTGTGGAGGTGGACCAGAGCCTCCTGGGGGCTTGCTGTTGCCAGATAAAAGACTGGATAGCAAGCCTTGAGACGGAGGTTGTGCCTGTGTATCATTTTGTGCATTTGGTTGCTCTTGAGTCTTTGAATGGCATTGTTCATCTGGCTTGGCATTTAATCTATCTTGAAGTTCAGATGCATTTTCATTTCTGTCAGTTTGGTCGGTATCCAGTGTATCTATTTTAATTTCACTTTGATTTTCAATAGACACGCACTCATCATGACATTTTGTTGCAGCATCTTCTTCTGTAACTATATCTGTGGAAGCTTCTTTGACATTGGCTGGTTTTTCAGGATTCACAACAACAGTGGGAATGCTTTGCGTAGTTGCTGTTGGCTTTGATAAGGCTGGTGTTCCAGTCTGTGGCTTTGGTGGTTCAGCTGAACTTGCTTTGAACAGATTAGAGAACCAGCCAGTATCTGCATTTCCTTTGGAAACACTTTCAAGCAGTGCGGAACGACTGGACATTGGTGATTTAACACCACCCTGAAGTCCACCAGGTCTAGAAGTACTGGGATCTTCCCCTGTTGTCAATTTTAGAAACCCAGACAGCATGCCGCCATCTTGTTTAGGTGCCTGAGTATTGACTGGTGCATCTGAGGAAAAGAAAGGGAGTTTTAATTTATTGCCAAATGTACCAGACACATCCTCAGATTTTGGAGCCTCAGCTGGCTTAAAAATAGAAAACACTGATGGAACCTCAGCTGGCTTATCGTCAGGGGTATTGTTTGATATGAGTGAGTTCAATGACTTCTTAAAGGGGCTAAAGAATCCAGTGTCTTCTGTGGATGTTTGACTGGCAGGCTTTGTTTCGGTTTTACTCTCTGCTAGCTTGGGAGTAGCCCCTCTGGGCATGGAATCGGGTAATTCACCAGATGATTCTGTTTCAGGTAAGAGCTCTACTGAGCCACTTCCTGATCCGCCACATGAGGACTGGTGCTCAGGTTGAGTCCCAGATCCCTCTAAAGACAAACTTTTGGATTTTTCTATGGATGACTCAGTGTTTTCCTGAGTTGTATTTGGTTGTGGAGCAGTTTCAGCACTAGATTTGTCTCCAAAAAGCCTGAAAGGGCTCAATCTTCCTAGCACCGAATCAACCACTGTTTGTGTCTGACTTGGAGTGGAGTCCTGAGTTTGAGAGCCACTTGGATCAGCAATGTTTGTAGCATCGGTCTCTGATGTGGCACTAGCTGGTCGACTAACCTCTGGGGACTGAAACGGCAACAGCGACTGCAAAGAGAACTTCTTGTCTGCACTAGTTTCCTGATTAGCAGGTGGTACAACAGCGACAGGAGTTGGACTACTAGTTGATTTAGGTATAAAAGAGAACAGTTTTGAAATACCAGACTCTGGCTGGGGAGGAACTGGAGATGGAGTTTTTGTTGCACTTTCGATTGATTCTGTATTTTCAGCTGCTGGTTTAGCATTTGTGATTGAGCTAAACAAAGAGCTCATGGCATTTTTAACACCTGCAATACCTTGTTCCACAGCATTTTCCTCTTTCATCTCAGCTGGTTTATCCTCAGTTTTCTTTTCTTCATTCTCCGTTTCTGTTTTAGTGGCAGATTTTTGCATCAATTCATATTTACTAATTTCCTCCTCTCTTCCAGCCAGGTATTCTGACACGGAGTCAACTAAGTTCTGAAGTTCGTCCATTGTATCATGATACTCCTTATCTGGCTTCTGAACAGGGGACCCCATTTCATCTGGGCTTCTTGCGCACTTATTCCCCATGTTGCTCTGTTGTTCATAATAGCCTTGTGACCATTCATCATAAGAGGAAATATTTCTTCTATTACTGTAGTAACTGTCATATTCATATTGTGCATCCTCTTCTACAAACGCCATATCATCTAGCTCTTCTTCAGACCCAAGAGAGAACTGCATTTCATCAGATCCTGCAGACCCATATTCACTTCTTGCTCTCATCCTGGCTTCCTCTTCCTCACAATAAATTGTGTAGTTCTCAAGGGTGTCTTCAAATGAAGTCTTGGCCCACATCCTGGTTTTGTACAACAGCCCCTCTGTATACGATGCTTGGTTTGTATGGTGAAGTTGCCTAATTGAAGGAATGATGGAAATCTCAGTAGAGGAAATTTCGTTTTCGAAGTTGCTAGCTTCCTTACAGACCAAACGGCCCCCACCGCTGCTGCTTGTTGCTGCTCTCGTGATGGGATTTTCTAATGTATCATACTCCTCGGCCTCCTCCGGGGACACTGCATCACACTCTGCTGTCTGGTAAAACTGACTCCCTTTGGAGTCACCCGGGCTGCTTGCGATTCTATAAATTTCACTCTTGGTGTCATCATCATCATCCCAGGTTTTCTGCTCTGGTTCCAGGTAATCATCCAGTATGTTGTCATTAATTTTGTATTTGGTCTCCCAGTCTTCAACCCCCATACCTGAGTCCACTGGAATCATTCTGACATCATCTGTACCACTTCTGGTGTGCACAATGTGAAAGTGCCAAAAGCATGAATGAGGAGAAGAACAAAAAAGGAAGAGAAATGAACAAAATTTTAAATAAAAAAACATATAGATGGATAAAAATAAAGAAAGACAGAAAAATGAGAATGCATGAAAAAACTAAAACGGAACATGTTTGGAGCTTAAAAATACTTTCTTAATAGTTGTAATTCTTATTGTAAACTTTAAACAAGAACACAAGTTTGTGCAGAAAGACAAGACATTGAAAATAAGTATTTGGGGTTGCCTCAAATAAATCTTTTTTTTAAGGTTTTTTGGTTAATGAGTGGGTAATGCTACATTTCAAAATAATGTATGCCAAGCTGTACACATATAAAGTGTTTAAACATACCTCTGTTCTTTTCCTTCTCTATAATCCAAGTCATAGCTCTGGATAGAGTCTGCTCTGGACTCTTTTGACAACACCTGATTCTCTAATCTTCGGCCGATAGGGTACTGATGTACTGAGGAATTGGGTTGAGCTGTGGTGTGGTATCGTGGAGGCCTGCTGTTCGTTTCACTGCGGTAATCACTGTCCCTGTCATCCACAGCACTGTCATGGTCATCAAAAGCTACAGCACAAAGAAATCCAGAAGTGAGTAAAGTGTGGTCAGGGAGGACTTTACCTAAAACTTTAAATGAATTAAACTGAACGAATGCAGAGACTCCAACTACCACGCTAAGGCAGTGATGGTACATGCTATACTCTAGCATAAATCATTTTTAAAAAAATTAATTTTTTCGGAAAACTCCATATTAAATTAAACAGAATTTATTTTTACTTAGCACAAAAGCTAAAAGTAAATTATAAAGGTGATGGCATCTTTGTAAGATTTAAGATAAACTTTTGTTGACAAAAAAAAAACTTAATGGACTTCACATTTCTAAATACAAATCACATGCACAACAAATTAATTCATAAAGCACAAATATATGCATAATGAAGGAATGATGAATAACCAAAATGGAAAAGAAGGGAGAATAGTGGAAAATTTCAGTTTGCCTATGCACTAAACTTCATCTTGTTTTTTGTAGACTACTAGTCATCAGATTGGACACACAAAATGTTATATTTTTTATAAAATTTTATAATAATATTAAAGTTACCAATCAACATAAAATGTGAAAACCATACGGCACAGTTAGAATTAATTCTAAGAGTATAAGTATTATTGAAAGATTTAAAGCTACGGTCAGACTAAATAAAAATTTATTTATAAATAAAATTTAATAAATAATAATGAATCAAAAATGTAAAACCATACAATCTACTTCCCTTTCCTGTAATACTGCAGTTTTACATTTCTGTCCTTTTAATTCAGCTACAAGGTCAAGCCTTGACATTTTGATCTGCTGTTAGTCATGAGCTTGCGTTTCCACTCTCTCACATTTGCACGTATATGAATGGAGGTGAATGAAGTGAAAAGTGATTCAGTCTAATATGTCCAAACACATGAGACTGGTAGCACATATTGGACAACTTGGTGTCTTACACTCTGATGTATTACTAATAAATCCTATTTTGCTGAATTACTCTCAGAATCTGTTTGTGAATTTGTGTCATGTAAATAAAATTTCCCATTACAAGAGCCTCCAAATGAACCTTGTTTATTCTATCTGTAAATAATAAATGGTAATAGGAAGAAAGAAGAAAGGAAGTGAAATGATTAGTTACAACACACATGAAGTACATACTCTGCTGATCATTCCATCCAAAGTATGTCCAATTGCCTAGTGGTGTGGAGAAAGTTAAACAGCAGAAGATAGATATAAGGCTCCAATTGATAACATTAAATTCCTATATTTGTAAGCAAGAACTAATAATGAAACAAAAGTCTTAAGTATTTATCTCAATGTTCATTTCCTAATTTACTAATGCATTATTAAAACCAAAAACGGTATTTGTTAATATTTAATATTATAAAGCTATTATAATATTATAAAGATTGAAATGCAATCTTTGGATGCAAAATTCACGTTTGCATGGTATTTGCATAAATGTGTCTTAGTAGGATACTTCTGCCCCCTACAGTTGTACCTTGTCCCTCAATTTCTCTGAACTCAAGCAGCTATAGCAAAAACCATGTCTCATAAGGAATGCAGGTGTTTTGTAGTTGGATGTAAAAATTAACCATTGGGGAATTTTGCAGATATTTTAAGACCCTAAAGAATCATAACAATTTGTGGAAAATGGGCATCCAATTTCCCTTTAAGAAAGGTTCATAAATGCTTTAACACTAACAACGAGCAGCACATTTGTTAGTTTAATGCACTGACGTTAACTAATGCAATCTTGTTGTAGGTGTTACTGATGCAATATATTACTGCATAACCCACAGAGAGTTAGACTCAAATCTGGGACCGGTTGCATAAAAGGTTAAGACTAGTCTTAAGAGTTTGTCAGCTAAATTTTTCTTTAAGACATTAAAAATGTATATTAGTCTAAAAAAACAAAAAAAAAAAACAGATTACTCTTGGCTGACTGCTAGTTGGCCAGACTAGCTCTTAAGACATTTTCTTAACATGAAGGCTAAGATTATGCAACTGGCCCGTGCTTTCTTATTTGATATCATAAACCTTCTTCTGTATTTTTTTTTTGTTACGAATCAATATCAATATGTCGGTAGATTACTTCACGGTGGAATGAATATTCAGTATTTAATATTCATATTGTTACAAATCTATAGAACAAGAAAGTTAGAGATGTCAAGAAAGTAGAATGAACAAGAAAGTAAATGCACAGAATGTTAGACATGCCAGTATTCACTTCCTCTTCATACAATGAAAGCAAATATTGACTATCACAGTGTCTTTCTGTCTAACGCTGTATTTTATATTCCAAGCAAAAAAAAAAAGTAATAAAGGTTTAAGTTAACATGACATGATAAAATGATGACAGAATCTTTATTTGTTGAGTGTACTATCCTTTTAAGCAAAAGCACATCTTGACACTTGCAATATTAATAGAAGAAACAGAACATAAAAGTCGAATGCCATAATAATCAGGGCTAAATGCATTACAACTGCTATAAACTACTGCCATCTACAGGCTCACAGGGGACTAATCACATCATATTTTCCCCAAGGTAAAGGTTGAAAATAGCATACTTACAACACTGGGAGGGCACTGGGGGCAGCTGTCTCCTCTGTGCTTCATCTTGCAGTGAATACTATAAACAATAAATAAAAAAAATAGAATTCAAATTAACAAAAAGGTCAAAAGCCATCAGCTAACAATACCTGTGCACTTTTATAAATAAGGTGAATCGAAAGGCTAAAATAAAGGTTTACACATTTATTTACTTTACTTTAATTAATTACACTGGGTAAAATAACAATACACCATGTCAGCTAGGAATTATATATAACTAATCAGAAGTGATGTTTATGTGCACTAATCTTCTCTCTGGCCTTTTTGCAGTAGAACTGTAAGGCCCTTGCAATAACTCAACGCTCACAGCAGGAGGCAGCAGAAGATCTTTTGGTTTTTGTTTTAATAAAACGGCAGAATTCCTTTTTTCGGAGTACCAATGTAATATTGATGAGAGCAAAATACCAAATACTTGTTCCAAATATACATACAACACATACATACATATAAACACACATACACACAGTCATGCTACATAAGAAGGTTCTGAGATGTCGTTGAGGCAATAGCTGACATCTGACACAATACAGGCTTCTATTTATTAGGCGCAAAAAAAGAAAATTCCCAAATACAAAAAATATATTGGAATTTTTTAAAATATGACATTCAACATAATCCCTTTTTTTTTTTTTTATCTAAATGGTGGTAACTCTTGTCCAGTTCTGTCAAATTAGCATGTTACTTCTACTGTACATTTTCACACATCTCTACTCCATCCAAACACACACAATACCTCATCATGTATCCTCATCGAGTTGATACGCTCCAGCTTTTTAGTCCAGTACTGGGCCTCGTCGTCAGGGATATCTGCACAAGTAAAACAGAAATAAGGGAAAAAGACAGTCTATAGATGTCTTTAGCTAAAACTCCAATGCATCTCTCTCGCTCCTTCCTTCCAGTTTTTCTGGCCACACAGCACTCAATTCTATATTCACAGTGTTTAATATGGCATGAGACACAGAGGTTACTGCAGCAACATCACAAATAAATCAGCACCCTTTGCTTCCTCTCTTTTTTCCTTAAATGTCCTCCATTTACCCCTCCTTGATTCATTTAGATTTTTTTATATCATACAGTGGCCCTAAAAAGTCACTTAAAAATTTATGAATTTAGTTTCATGGCCACTGTACGTATGTGTAGCAGGAACATGTTCAGAATCTGAACCGATAAATCGAAAAATAATAAAAAAAGCATATTCTATTCTATTAAATGTGGACTACCAAAAGGCAGCTCAAAGCGTGTGTCCAGCAGCACTTGGTGAGGAGTGGGGTTTTTAGTGCCATATATCTCATCTTCCTTCATCAGAACCTCAGAATCCAGTGAAGTCCATTCTCCGGGCCCCTCCTAAAGAAAGAAAGACAGAGAGACCCGTAAGACATCATCCCATACAGTGTGCAGCAAATACATGTGACCCTAGAGCACAAATCCAAAAATAAGGGTCAATTTTTTTGAAACATCATCTGAAAGCTGAATAAATAAGCTTTCTACTGATGTATGTTTTTAGAATATGACTGTATTTAGCGGAGATACAACTATTTGAAAATCTGGTTTCCGAGGGTGCACAAAAATGTAAATATTGAGAAAATTGTCCAAATGAAGTTTTTTTTTTTTTTTTTTATATATATATATTTACAGTAAGAAACCCACAAAATATCTTCATACAATATGTTCTTTACTTGCTTTTTGGCATAATAGAAACAATGTATTTTTCCTGCTGCTACTACAAATATACCTGGGGCAAGAGGTTTCTAGGAGGGATCTTAGGAGGGTCTTTTCAACAGGGGGACTTGGACTGTATCTGTTTCACAGTCAATTTATAAAATTAATTCACTCACTAATTAGTTTATTGGTGCCACATTAACTAATTCAACTAAATTTGAGCGGTCATTACCCATTACAACACTTTCTCCAATAAACCAGTCAGTCTTTTGAACTGCTTTCGTTACTTGACTTGCAAATTTTTCTCTCCCAATTCAAATGATACAACTTTTCCACCGAAGACAGCGTAATAGATGGTTTTTCAAATTTTAGTCAAAAGCAACAGCTTGAAGTTAAAAACATCTGTGCTGCATTGTGATGTTTTTATCAGCTGTTTGGACTCATTCTGACGGCACCCATTTGCTACAAAGGATCCAGTGTATAACGACGTAATGCTAAACTTCTTCAAATCTGCTGTGATGAAGAAACAAACTCATCTAGATCTTGTATGGCCTGTAGGATAAGTCAAGCTCCAATTAAAATTTTTATTTGGGTGTGAACTATTTCTTTAATTGACCACCTCTGACGGACATCACAGGGTTATTCCAGAAGTGTCCAGCTGGAAGCAAATGTTTTCGTCATTCTCACCATTTGCACTGCATTCCCCACGCACCTCAGCTCCGGGCATGACTCAGATGGTCTTAACGTCTTGTGTGAAACAAGGTGGGAGTGGCACTTTCATGCCTCGCCGGATAGACAGCTGAGATGTGTGACTGTCGAGGGCGTATTTCTCTTCATTCTGATAGGCTGGCGGTGCTCACTTACCTCATCTGATTGGCAGATGGTGTTGAGTGGGATCCATGCTGTTCCTATCAAGGTGTCCCAGATGAGTCCTTTATTCCACACCTCCACAACCAGACCCAGGTCCAGGCGATTAATCTCACTTAGACCACAAATAGACATACAGAAATAGAGATCAGACCATCAACAACTATGAAAAAGAAATGGAGCAGTTCTGAAATCTCCCAATTCATCCACACCTCTCCGAGACACTTCATCAGCGTCCTTTAGGGGAGAGTCTAAAAATAACCTTACCAATTGGAGGAAATGGGCATAAATATTTTGTACAGATCATAAAAATGTAATTTTGAATTATTAATGGACCTTTTTGGAATGGAATTATGTAGTTAGGTTCTCTTGTATATTGGTGGCTAGCTAAACGTGTCTCAGTAAAGTCAGTTTTGAGCTGGCTGATGTTTGATTTAGGAGATCGTCCCCCCCTGCACATACACACGATTTCATATCGCCTTCAATTTGCATATTACTTTATTTGTATATTATAACTATTAAACTTTACACATTTTCAGAATATTTCTTCAAAATTTTCAAAAATGAGGGCAGCAATTTACATTATTTAGGGGTGAAATAATTCAGCTAACTCAAAGAGTCTCCATTTTGGACCCTGCTTTAGTGTTATCGGTTTCTTCGCATCAAACTTTGCCTGAACGTCTCTTAATATTCATGATAATAAATGCCAAGCTCATGCAATCTAAACTACCCAAGCAAAGTTTCCCTGCACAAACCAGGCTAATTCTTCACAATCATATTCAATATAAAGACACAGTAATTATATTAAGAGGCGGGAGAAGAGGAGGGGGAATTAATTATAGGTCTCTCCGAACACTACGATCAGAACATTGAGGCTGTCAAGAGTCCTGCTACCTCTAAATATTTTAATTTCTCCGAACAACTCATAATTGTCTCTCGCTGTCTTCCTTAGTGGTTTCTAAAGAGCTTGAAGCTGGCAGTAAACCATTAGCACAACCATTCCATTACATTCTTGATTTAGAAAACGCTGTGTTACCCAAAGAAATCTACAGCAGTAAGTAGGTCAGAGTAGTGTTTGTGAATCTACCCTTTTAAGACTAGCCCAGTTAGCCATTAAAGTGTCCCTATGATGGGTTATAAAAGGTTCATATTTAGGTTTTTGGAGTCCCAAACAACAGTTTGGCATGCATGCAAGGTGAAAAAACACTTCTGTTTTCTTATATGCGCTAATTTTTACCTTATTTGTTCAAAGATTGTTCTCAATGAAATCGACCAATCACCGGAGGGGGTTTTTTTGCGTGTTTTTAACGCTACAAAAGCGGTACCTGGTGGCAAAGATTTTCATTCAGACCAATGCAAAAAGACCAAAAAGTAGGCAATATGCTTCATTTTGGTGTGGGAAATGTCTTGGGACTCATTTGAAAAACAGAGTCTACAGAGTCTGTGTTAATACACGGTTCCCTTTAAGATTTAAGACTTTCCAGAATGTTTTCATTCACTTGTCATTTTCGAAAATCCATAATAGGGACACTTTAAGGACTGTCCAAATCAAAATATTCAATATTAATATAATTACAAGAAGTATTTATTACCTTCAGATCAGCATATTAGAATGATTCCCGAAGGATCATGTGACACAGAAGACTGTAGTAATGCTGCTGGAAATTCAGCTGTCATCACAGGAAAAATTATTCCTCTGTACAAGATTAAACACTTGTACTTCCAGAGAGTACCTCAACAAATCTCTCGCTCTCATTTTATGTCTATTGCTATCAGTTTGTCTTGTATGTTTGCTAGTCTGATCCCTGCCCTGTTAGGTCAGCACGTGGCACAGTTTAACCCCTCAAAGAGCAGATAAATGCTTAACACTCATCCTCTTTATCTCTCTCACACACCTGGCAATGTACACTTACTCTACTAACACACAAGCATGGGAAAACAAACACACTCATATATAGCTCTCTACTGATTCCAGGCCTGCATTACTTTTTATATCATTTCATCCTCTCCGTTTCATACAGGGGGTGCATTACTGTTCAATAATTCAACCGGTCTTTTTTAAAGCTGTAAGTAACAGATGTAATGAAAAACGTATCCATTATAGTGTTGTCCATCATTATCTACAATAATCCAGCTGTTAGTAATCCTAATCTTCACATTACATAATCGGACGGTATTGTACCAGAATTTGTCCTGACAGTGATGCAAACACTTCCTATTCACATAACGTTCATGTAAGAAGAATCACAAACAAAATACTAATAGTTCAGCTGTGATCTGTATAGAATAGCGGTCATACCAAAGCCTCTATTTTGGGCACGTAAGCCTCTTAAGACAGGACAGATTTCAGTCCATATCGACTGATTTATAAACCTGAGGTCTAACAACACCTCAAATCAAAAAACAAACTTCTCTGTACAGCAACCCGAATAAAAAGTGACACTGCTCTTTGCTGAAATAATTAACAAATATATGTCATTTTGAAAGACACATTTACATGATGACATTTGATTTTAATATTCCAATTTAATACCCAATTCATGATTAAGTAAATGTGATACTAATATAGAGGCCACGATTTTACCGGCTCCAAAACCAAATAAGAAAATAAAAAAATAAAAATAGAGTGACAGTTACTAAATAAAATTCTATTTAAAATTCAATTCAATTAAAATGTTAAACACACAAGTAACCACTGCAATAAATGTAAAAGTAGTTTGATAGTATTGGCAAACCTAACTATGAATTTGTTTGTGATTATTCAACCTGGATAAACACTTGTAACCTAATCTATTATTGAAGACGCCCCTCTCCCCGTTTCGGACAGTTGATAAATTAATTTTGCCTGTCATATCCGGGGAGCATATTTAAACTGGCCATCTACTCATAACTGAACAGCACAGACTAGCCACAAACGCAGAAATGACAGCTGGGAATATTGCATCCGCTCTAAATAAGATAGTGTGACAGTTTTCTGCATAATGTGTCACACTAACGGACCTTTCACATTTACTGCTCTGAAACCTCCTCCTAGCTTCTCTATCAATACCTCTCTCTTTCTTGAATCCATTCACTTCATCCTTCTATCCTCTACAAACAATGCTGTTTCAATCCCTCAGGGAAAGTGTGTTATGTGTGTGTGGACTTTAACCTGCCGATCATTCGTGAGCGCTGAGCAGCAGGACAATAATCCAGGCACAGAGGATCTCCGTCTGAATAGAACACGCACACAAAGCTGAGCCACTGGCCTAGAATCCTAACACACTATCCCTATAATTATACAACACTTTCTCAAAGCCATAAAAGGCACATTGCTTTGGATTTCAGGCTTTCTGACTGATGTAACCAGACAGAGTGGCCGATATTGTTTCTGGTTGTCAAAGGTTAGTGGAACATGTTCACAGTCAATGTGATAAAGTACACCTGGTTATTTAGCTGTTTGTAAAAATATTGTTAATTTAAAATAACTTTTAATGCATTTTCAAATGTATACCTGAGTTGGTATTTCCAGCAGCCAATACTAGTGTCCGGTCACATGATCCCTCAAAAATTTATTCTAATATGCTAAGATTTCTTATTAGCAAACAGTTGTGCTGCTAAGAATTGTTGCGGAAACTGAAGACTCTTTAATGAATAGTATGCTCAAAAGTACATACATAATTAAACTAATACATATTACTCCATCTAATTGTCTTCAATACATATCAAATGACTTTCTTTATTTAAAATATCAATCTTTTAAAACATAAACGTTGATGTTACAACTGTCTGCATCTGTGATGAATAAAAGTATTTTAAAAAATTCTTACGGACCCTATATTAATGTATATATAAAATAACCACAACATCTCATGATTTAACAACAGTAAACAACTACTGATAATCTTTAAAGTCTTTAAAGGTGTCATATAATGCCAGATGCACTTTTACAAGTTGTTTGAAATCAACTGTGTTTTGGCAGTTTGTGTACACAACCACCCTATAAATGATAAAAATCCAGCAAGTGTTTTTTTGTAATCTCTTTAAATGTTTTCCCCTTTCGCAAATGGAACTGTCCGACCGTGTGATGTCACATCCCGATTGTTGATTGACAGCAGCGTGTCACACAGACTGAACTGGTGTCTAACCTCAGACCCTCCCTGAGTGAGCCGTCATCAGTCCGAGACGCAGACACAAGCATGACTTCTAAGTGATTAAGGGTGTTTTGTTGTCATTTACTCCCGACATCTGAGTGGCTGAAGACGTGGAGGATTAACGTTAACTTACATTTGGTTCTGAAGGGAACACATCCTTGATCGACCTAAATGCGTTTATGTTTGCACGAATCACTCATGATCCAGCCTCACCTACAGAAGCAGTATAATAGTATAATGTCTTTTAATGAATCTTTGCAAATCGCCTTTCCTAATAATGTGCTATTTAGCAAGTTTCACTATGAATAAACATCCTCTGAGAGCGCCTCGGAAAAGAGGGGCGGGGTTAGCAGAGCTGGTGAAGATTTAAAGGGAAAGTACACAGAACAGAGTGTTTTGAAAAGAGCTGTTTTTGACAGGGTAAAATGAGAAACCATTGAGAAATTTTAAACAAACTATATTACAGACTTAAGAATCATATCATCTTGTGGAAAATTGGCATTATATGACCCCTTTAAAACATATGAAATCACTTTATTTCTTCACTATATTGAAGTACAATTAAATGGGGATTGAGTCTTTTAATCCTCAAAAAAAGTATGCAAGAGCTTTAGGCTTCAAGTGCTTCGTATGAGAATCAGACTGTAATGAACCATTCTCTCATCATTATCACTCAAGATCAATGTGAAAAGTAGTCTCTAATAATGTGTAAAAAATATTTACATTCAACGGTTTTTAGATTTGATTACTGACAATATCGGGAAACAAGAAAATAACATTTCCACATCTCTGGTCTTTTGAAAGTCATATTTCTCATGTTACAAAAACAGCATTCTTCCATTCTTCCAAACATTGCGAAGCTACGAAACATGTTACCCGTTTCTGATGCAGAAAAGCTAGTTCATGCATTCATGACCTCTAGAC
>JAUCMS010000095.1:3829985-3847595 GCA_032357445.1 Enteromius radiatus | reverse complement strand
ACTTGACTCGGGACTTGAGGGCAATGAATTGAGACTTACTTGTGACTTGCCAAACAATGACTTTGTCCCACCTCTGTTAGTAATTAATTTTGTGCATTTGACTCATGAGATGAAAAAGAAAAGATAGCTTTATAAAGGCAAAAAATGCACATAAAAAGTTCAATTTAAACTTATTGGAAAGGATGAATTTCTATCTGTGCCGTGAACTGACCACACGTTTTGATAGGATATGTTAACCGTTTTTGTGGTGTTAAGAGAGCACCTTTTTTGCCCTAAACAAGTGATATTTGCAAAGATATTTTCAGAGATGATAAACAAGATGACAAAAAAATGACATTCGATCTATTTTTAGAATCTACAAATCTAAAAATATCTGACATCTGACAGGTTTTCCCAGATCTCAATATTTTCTGGGATTTTATTGATAAAAATAATTAGACAATATTTTGCTGAATGTGTTGCAGTGCTGGTAACGTATCTTAAGGACTACAGTGGACTGCTGACTCCTTATAAATATATATATATTATATTGTAGTGGATAAATTCATTAATGCAACAAAACAACCTGAAGAGCCACTTGGGAGCCAAAAGAGCCGATATTCCCATCACTAGAACCAAAGCCCATCACAAGCAGCTTTTAAATATGAACATATATAGAAGGAGCTCAGTGTCATTCACACAAACACTAAACACCATCATGATGAGACTCATTAAACTCAAATATGCAATAAACATTCCATGTGACACGCAACCCTAATAAACATAACTCATAAGAAAAAGCTAAGAAGAAACAAAAGTTATTTAAAAGAAAAAAAAACACCAAATTCAAACAAAAATTGAAATGCAATGCAATTCTGGGAATGTCAGTTTAGGTTCTTTCCCTGTAAATTTTACCGTTAACCATTTAATAGTTTTTACTGCTAAAATCACAGCCATTTAATAGCCATCTAACATGTTTACACTAACAGTGTAGCATATTAATAAGTGAAATCGATTAAAGCCACACAACTCTAATGGATGTTTGATTTGCAAAGCTGATATAAAAAGTACACTTAAATGGACCACAGTAAAGTCAAGCTCATTGATCTGAAACGTTATGGATGGCTCCCCATTTAACAACAGGTGCACAGTACAGTCGACATGGGTTTCTTAAAGGGCATAAATCCCAAAAACACTCAGGTGGGTGATATGCAATAATCTAAAGAAAACTGTGTGCTTGTTGTCACACATAATCACAGCGTACAGTAAGACAATCAGACAGGTGATCACAGCATATGCAATAACATCTCAGCAGCGGGAAAACCCGATAAGCGCATTAACGGGAAGATGAGTCGCCTCCGATCCACAATAACACACATTCGAGTCTGTGTTACACTAACATGTTTATCGAAAGTTGCACCTTTTCTTGAATTATAACTTAAAATCATAACCTGTTGCTCTAACCGGCTTCAAATGCACTTCAAGTTTAGCAACTACACGATATTTTAAAACAGACGGATATATTCACAAGATATACAATAAAAGGAAGACAATGCCATAACAAGAAAACGGATAAATATTTAAAGGTCCTTAACACTTACCTCGCACGCACAATAGCGACATTGCTGAGATTTTAGTCCAAGACCGCACAATTATAACTTGATCACCTCCTGTGGCATTTGCCACTTTATTTCCTGCACTTTTGAGATGATGTTTGAAGTTGCGAGACGCAATCGTAGTTGATTAAATTCATCCTAAAAATAAGAGTGAAGTACCGACTGTGTTCGCAACGCGCCAGGAGAACTGTGCGGTCCCCATGGCGTTAGTGACGTGTGCGAGAACCAATCATCTTTAAGAAACGGAGAACGTAGGCGGGTCTAAAAGACGATGCGCCCAATAACGTTTTGCTGGTGTACAGGTGTGTAAATCGCTCTTTAACTCGCCTTATTTATCTGTATTAGCAACATTTTTTTTAAATAAAACAAACGTTATGTTTTTAATAAATAACTTCAGGTTTGAAGTTTGTATTAAGCAAAATTGTATTTAATTAGAATTGTAAAATAATACATGTTGCAGGTTTGAGACGAGAATAATGTGTAGCTTCTTAAAATTATTATTTTATTTATTTATTCATTTTTTTTTTCAAAGAAAGACTTTAAATCAAACTGTAACAAACTCAAACATTAATCTGCGGTGCAGTCTGATTTGTGGTACAATCGCGCCATCTGGTGGTAAGCATATGCTGCTTCATAAAAAAATGTCTAAATATGAAATTACATTCACAATTTTGCCTCAAAGTAACCGTG
Source organism: Enteromius radiatus (assembly GCA_032357445.1). Classification (NCBI taxonomy): domain Eukaryota; kingdom Metazoa; phylum Chordata; class Actinopteri; order Cypriniformes; family Cyprinidae; genus Enteromius; species Enteromius radiatus. Next base: position 3,845,310 of record JAUCMS010000095.1, on the reverse strand, counting down.
AACCTGAACACTCTGGTTTTCCTGATTTAAATAAAAGCTTCACATAAAGCGACACAATCAACAGCTTTTAAAGATGCAAATGCTTGTACATAATGTATAAACAATGTCACTAAACGTTGTTTTTTTTATCATAATATAAGGTTAAAACATATTGTTGTTAAGTGCATTGGTTATTTAATCTAAAAACATTCGGTCTCCAGTTCTTGTGGATTTAAATTACATGACTTGCGACATTTTTTTAAGTAAACTGGAAATATGATTTTGTAGGGTTAAAACATACAAAATACGTTTCTAATTTAGCACTCATAATTCATTTTTTTTGTTTTTTATAAATGTATTTCATAGGGTAGAAACTTTAGCCTTACTTGAACGGTAGTATAGTTTATTTGAGGTTTGTAAGTAATTGTATTCATTTTCAAATTCATATATTTTGGATGTTTAAAATATTTATATTGTTAGTGCATACCCTATTTTTGTCCAGTCGTTATCTATACGTTTCCCCACCAAAGCGGAGTAAAAGGAACAACTTGCACGTGTACGGAGGCGTGGCTTGACAAGACGTTGCCTGCCACGTAACCAATGGAAATCTTTTTCTTCGAAATATATTACTATTATTCAAATATATTCAAATAGTGCATTAATACGCAACTGCTATTGGTTCGTAGACGAGAAAGCGACCAATCGCTTAAATGACAGCCCTTCAGCTGTTCGAAAGTCCCTCCCCCTAGTTATTTTTCAGCAAATCCCGGAAGTATTGTTTTTAAAGGGACAGAATAATTTAATGGGCGAGGGCTTTGGACCAAGAGCCAAGCAGAAAATAGCAAAGGCCCGTTGGCAGAGGTGCCTATAGGACGTGGAAAGGAGAAGAAAGGCAATCCAAACAGCTTTGTTGACATTCAGAAAGCAGGATTTGGTGTCTTCATCGGTCAGATATATCTTCGTTACACTGAGGGATTTCAACGCAGATAGTTTGACGTCGATTACAGAGAAGATCTGGAGATCCTGTCCGCTGTCTAAAATAGGATCAAACTCTTCCTCCGGCTATGATGGGAATGTTAGTTTGCTGACTGCTGCAGCCCTTGTCATTGTCATCGTTATATGTGTTTGCTGTGGGTGAGTTCTCTTTGTGCTGCCATCCATCCACCATTAGATCACTCTCATTTCACTCATTTATATATAGATCAGTCTCTAGGCTCAGAGATTATAACAATGAAAGATGGATTCTTAATGTTTAAGTTACAAGATACCATAGCAATCTCACTAATCAATGATCTAATACTCTTAATTTCTCCCTTTAAATCTAAGATGTGTGATATATAAAGATTCCCCGGGTCTTTTCCACCTTTTGTGTTTGAAATGAGCTCACGTGTGTTTGATAATGGCAGATTAATCATAGCCTGCACACACAATGCATACAGGAGCTTCTGTATGTTCATGCGCAGGGGGGCGTTTCTGCTTTGTCTGATTCATGCTATTTCATGCACTGAAGGCAACTTTCATCAGTGCACAAGGCACAGGCATCTCTCATCTTTTAGCTTTTCTTTTATTGTCCCTTTTTGATTTAATGCATGCTGTGTGATTGAAATGTGCACGGTTCTGTTGCTGTTGCACCTCTAGCCACAGGCCCACGAATCATGTCTGGCTTTTAGCAGCTGGGTTTATTTTAAAAGGTTGCCTTTATGCTTCACAATAGGCTGCTGTTGCCTAAATGCTCCGGTGAGAGATATTGTGGTGTTCTTATAGGCTCATTGCTTATCAGTATTGCTAATATTTCACAGGAAGATTGAACCAGTTTTGTCAGTAGGTGGGTGGGTGTGCGCACACAGGTTGCAGAATATGTAAGAGGCACCCATCCTGCTCATTACTGATGCCAGACAAGACGTCAATGGAAAGGCACAATGGAGAGCTGCAGAGAGATTTCCATTGTCCAGAAAGCGAGCAGAGAATCGGCAGTGACCCAAAGTGAGCTCTCTCTCTCTTTTGCAAAGGCCTCAGATGTCCCGAAAGAGCTGCAGGTAGAATGTGACCTTTTTCATCAGTTTGAAGCCTGAATATTAAGAGCTTCTTAATGCCCTTGCTGCGTGACCTCTTTCTGTGTGGCCGTCAGCAGAAGTATGTATTACATCACTGGGTTAGGGAAATGCATGGTAGGAATAGCTGCAGCAAATCTGAAGATAAGCTGGTGTAGGAAGCAAATGCGTGTTCAGGGTGAGGTGGCTTAGTATGCGGCGTTAAGGCCTGCAGTGACTCCCTGTCTGCTACTGATGCCTGTAAATGTTGAATGAGGAGGTTTCAGTTAAACATCTCCTCTAAATGCAATGTGTTCTGAGGGTGTTGCCGGTTCGTTAACACTGTTCTTCCACCGTTGCTTGGAGTTCAGGCTTTACAGACTTGCTACTACTAGGTTTGGGCTGTTTGAATTGGATACTTGTTCCTGTTTGAGGTGAACCCAGAATTAAATTTAAAATACTATATAAATAATAACAATAGAAATATGCTGAAACCCCCTTCAGGACGCTTGCATTATTGCATAACAACATTCTTGCAACCATTTAGAACACTTTATCAGTACGTGCTGAATGGGTGAAAATGAGTTTAACCAGTTTTGGATTTTCTCTCGCTCCTCCTTGACTTCTTTAAATAGCCATAGAGATGCCATGAATGGTTAACCACGATAGCCAAACCTATTCTACTCGTCACCTGTCTGAGCATTTTTATCTGAGATCCGCCTCACATTTTAACCGTCTCATGATCTGAGCTCAGCTTTAGGATTTCTCCCCGTAGTGGCTTAGATTAGGATTTCAATAATAGAAGCTTGTCCCATATCAGTATCACAAGGATAAATGCGGGCATGTGCTTTTATACACACGTGTGATAAACCTAGCTTAAAAAAAACAAGGTTCTAACCTGCTAAGCTTTTCCTTATTTATTCAAATTCAAGTAGTTTGATAACTGCCATAGGCTGTAGCTATAAAATCAATTAAAATCAATTCTCACCCCAAATTGCATTTAACATTGCTTGAATATCTTGTTCTGTAAAATACTGAAACTCTGCTGTATTGTCACAGAACCGCTATTTTTAGCCATGCCTAAGATGTATACTCTGAATATTATATAGTGCTTTTTGCTTGGCTGATTGCAGGTTAGTGTGAGTTTGTGTACACACATTAACGCATCTTTCTGCCTCCATATCCAAGCTCCCTTTTCCCCTGCAGTTATCTTTCATTTCACCTTTGCCCTCATATCCACCTATCACCTTTCTCTCATTACGCCCTTACTCTGTTACAGAGAAGTAAATTTGTCACCTGCCACCCCCACCTTGGAGAGCGTGTTACCAAGGGCATGTTAGTTACCGTCCTCATTCATCAGTGTCAGGTGCTAATCTCTACAGAGGTGCTAACCTTAATATCCAGCGTCAGCTATGTTTTTGTTATTGTAGTGACATTTACAGACTCCCACAGCTGATTCCTCATTAAAGGCTTTATAGTGTTTTGATGCCTTTGTTGGGTAGAATCATTTTATTGATCTATTTATAGAGTGCATGTGGCATGTACCTGACATAAATCTGCATCCTTCAAAGATTGTGCGAGTACAAGATTGCTGCACCCGAAATAGCTCTAAAGGCACCTTTTTCTTCTGCAACGTTCTGCTTTTCTTTAGAGCACTTCCAGTCTTTTTCTCTTGCTCTTCTTGTAACATCAAAAGAGAGAATGCTGCAGTGAGAAAGTATAAAAGTAAGTAAACTGAAGGTGTGACCAGCAGAAATGTACATCACCAGTGCACCTTTTGTGTGTTCTCACTTGGCTCATTGAAGTGGAAAACAGGAAGTTGAGCAGCTGACTATAATAGCGTCTGTCTGGAGGGACTTCTGTTCTGGTTTAAAAGCCTGAATGCTTTGCATGTAGACTTTTTGTTGAAAATATATTGCTAACATTTATATACGTTAAAGAAAGTTTTATATACTACTCACCAAGGCTGCATTTGTTTGAATGTTAGAAATATTGTTATTATTATTAGTAATAGTGATATGGAATTGTAGTATTATGAAATTAAGACTTCAGATGCAAATGTGCCATGAGCATCTTTATCAGGCTCCTATGTTTTAGGTTCAGTACATTTATTTTGACGGCAATGTATACATCCTTTCCTATGAAATTAAAGTGAAAACCTAAACCTAAGCCTGCTAAAAATGCTCATTTTAGAAGTCAATTTCCAGTGGCACTTAGAGACTATTGCATCTGAACTTTTCAATTAATATTAAAATTTAAAATAAGTATTTGTTTGTTCTCTATTTCAAAAAAATGCCAGGGTTTTTATCACCCATTCCTAATCTTCAGCCTCAGATGATCCTATGCTGATTTGGATCAATTTCTGAAAACAGTTGTTCCGCTTAATATTTTTGTGGAAAGTTCTTCTTTTCCCCCCCTCGGGATTCTTTGATGGAAATAAAGTACGAAAGAACAGCATTTATAGATGTATAAATGTCTCCGCTGTCTATTTCGATTCATTTAAGCAGGCAGGCACCAGATTTTATTCAGAAAAAAGTGTAAAAGTCAAGTCAAACTTTTGACAGTTTGAGTAGAAGGGGATACGACAGACACACACTCAAGCATGGAGGAAGGGAAGGGTTAGAATGTAGCTGTGAGCTTTAACAGTCCCTCATAGACCAGTTGATCCCAGCTACAGCTCAGAATAGCTGCTGGGGAAGTGTTTTGAAAGAGAATAAAACTCTTTTTGGAGTAGCAGCTGAGAGCTGTTGCTTGCTTCATTATTTTGCCAGCATCATGCACCAAATCTATGCTGGAGCACCACTGAGTTTGTGTATATAGGCGTGTTTGTGTATCTTTTGTGCACTTTTGTTTTGTATGTGTTTTGCTTCACTCTGTATAGCTGAATTGTCACAGGCTAGTTGAGGGCTGGCTCATGTCTCAAGCCACGCCCCCCAGGCATTCCTTATATGGGTACAGAGTGTAAGCTCTTAAAGGAGAAGTAGCTTTATGTGTCTCTGTAAGTTATGTTTTCAATTTAAGCCTGTCTGATCCCCACAACCAATGCAAGACATCACAACTTCACCAAGTGCTCGATGTAACGTTTTTCCTCGTTTACACCCACATGTACAAGGAAACCCTCATACATTCTCAGCGTAAGCTCTCCACACCTCCCCCTCCGCCTCACTCTCTGCATCTAAAGCGATGAAATTAATCTGTGTCTACATGTGTTAATGCTTTCGTTTAAGTGCATGCAGAATTACGTCTCCTTATTTGGAAGATGCTGCATGCGTCTGTGGCACATTGTGTGCAGACACACTTAGACAAACGTACATACACACACCCATCCCTTCACACCCATCAGAATCTCTGTTTCTGTGGAAGGGCAGATAACACACTTTCATGCAGAGACGTATCCGCTGAGCTGTGCCCACCCCCCCCCCCCCCCCCCCCCTATTTTTTTTTCTTCTTTTTTAATGTATTTGAGTAAATGATATTAGCATCTGCTCATGCATTTGTTGCTGAAATATGCTTATATTTGTGTACACTACTAAGTCTCTTATGCTCATCAAGCCTACATATATTTAAAAAAAGGAACTGTAAAAATATGCAATATTATTACAATTAAAAATTGCAAAATTACATTTTTTATTTTTCCCTGTTATGGCAAAGTTTAATTTTTACTGTCATTACAGCAGTCTTTACAGTCAATCTCTCATATGCTGGTACTCAAGAAACAATTCTCAATATGATCAATATCCGAAATCAATGTGTTGATTTCCAGGGTTCTTTGATGAGCAGGAAGTTCAAACAATTGACATTTATTTGAAATAGAATTATAAATGTATCCAAACTTTTAAAAGTTATCACTAAAACTAATGTGAATCGCTTCAATGGGATGTTTACAAAGTAACATGCTTGGGTTGTTTTGGAATGCCTCTATTAGGCAAACTTGCACATATACATACACAAGCTGGTGCTAATGCACACAATAACTCACTGAAGCTCTGTGAAGGAATACACTTTGCAAAACAAGCAGAACAGGTGGGCGGGACTTTTTGAGGTTTCCCTTTACCTTCACACCTATCAGGACGGTCGCTGTGGCATCTGATCCCCCTCCTCCCGGCCAATCAGATGACAGCACAGCCGGCCCCACTCTTACATGGGTTGTGTGCTGACTGAGCAAGCAAGCACGCCTTCAGTAACCAGCTGAGAGGAAGTAGGCTGAAAGGCAAAGCACAGAAGAGAGAGAGAGAGACAAGTGGTGAGAAATTTAGCAAGAAAGAGAGAGCGCAAGAAGAGGAGGGGGGCTAAAGGCGGTTTACCAAAGCTGCTTTCATTGTGTTGAAGTTATTTGTGGGGGTAAAAGATGTGTGTGAGATGGTGGTAGTGGTGGGGGGGTTAGAAGGGAAAAGTAGGGGGGTTACAGAGTTTATATGCATGTGCCAAAGGGAGCCTGAGAGAGGTTTTGTGTGTGAGTTATTGAGAGAGGGGGAGAGAGAGGGAGGGTGGAAAGAGAGATTCACAGTTGGGCATACCAGAATAGCAGTGCACAGAGAGCATAAACAGCGAGATGTGTTTTTACAGAGTGCTTGAACAAGAAACCTTGATTGGATTTACATTTTGTATGCTTCTCTCTCTTTCTCACTCCTCTCAGGGGAGGAACAGAAAGAAAGGCCTGCACTCCCTCATTCCATGCAAGTAACCTTTCAACTCCTCGCAGTCTTGAAGCAACAACAAGCACGACTCTAGAGCTCCAACAGAGAGGACGGAGAAACGGAGGAGGAGGAAAGGGCAAGGAGTTCTTAGAGAGGTGAGTCAGGAGGCTAGCTTGAATTTTGTGGTGTGTTTGACGTGAAATATCTAGCAGTGACAGCAGTGTGACATGGCATGCATCAACTAAAACCATTGCAAACATGTTGTGTAAGCATTGTACATGCAGACCTTGTTTGAAATGACAAGCTACTTTTTGAATACTTGTACTTTTAAATGTTTGTTTGTCATGCCACATGCTATTTAAATATATATATATATATATATATATCAACCACCAATTTATGAACATTTGTGGTTGGAAGTGGAAAAGGAAGTAGCTTCAAAGTGAATTTAGAAAAAGAGTGAGACAGCTGTTTTCTCCCCCTCTCTCTTGTCATATCTGTCAAAGCACAAATGAATCAATGACATCATGACCCTTGCCGCATATAGATAATATTTCAGCCCTTGGTTTTACAAACTGGCAGGCTTTTAGCTGCAGAGAGATAAGCTTAGTCAGGGCTGAGCTTGTGAGGGTTTGGTCTTTGTTTGTGCTGTAGTTTGTAATGACATTTTGTGACTTCCTCAGATGTAAAAGCCAGGTGTTTTGCAAAAACCTCAAGGGCTGCACACATCATTAGTGTGGAGGTCTGCGCTCATACCCATGAGATGTTCTTTCTCATTGACTCGCTCTCTCACATCCATGCTGAAATGGATCAATTGTCTTTTATTGTTTGAGTAACAACTCCTGTTATGTTTACGTGTGCCCTATCCAGTGTGTTTTAGCTATGCTTTAGCTTGCCCTAATTAAGTGTTGTTTGTTTGAGAATATTTTTATGTTTCCATTAAAACCAAAGAAGGAAGTTGTTCAATCTTCTCTTGGTAGGTAGAAGCTACATTTGAGGTTTTTGTCATCCAGATAATGTCCATAGTAAAAATATACAAATTAAAAGCCCTTAGCTATATCAGGTACTGATCTATGATAAAGAAGCTTCACTGTGGCTCTACTTTTTTTAAAAATAGCTTGGGTTTAACTAGTTTTACCAGAATGGTCAACTGTGAAAACAATGCTAACCTGAATCTCTCATGTATTTTTTAATTGTTTGGCCATAAGTGTACCCTTTGAGCCCTTCAATCTTTTATCCATGTTACTGTGATCCTCAACTGAGGAGCTGTAATGTGTGGAATCAATTATTTTTGCTTTAATCCACTTCCTTCACTTCATAATTATCATAAACAGATGCAGAGCTATGCATTCATGAATTCTAATAACTAAAGACAAGCCCAACTGTCTTCAATTGCTGCGTGACTCTAAAAAAATGATATTTTTATTTTTCAAATCCCTTTAAATTTCTACTAATTCATCTTAGGGAGTTTTCCATGGCTCAGTTGCTCATTGGGGTATTAAGACATCATATTATGTAAAGCTATTATTCACTATATAAATGAATCTGGCTTGACTAATTCTTGACTGACTTCTTTCTCCTGAATAACACCTAGTAACCATAAAAACACCATACAGCTGACAGCTGTTCAGGCTAGTCTTGGATGTTTGGTTTCCCCATCTATTTTCTTCTGCTCCGTATTGAATTCTCCGGGGGTGGGGATGAACATTCTTGCTTTTTTTACAGACAGAGTGGATAAACTGAACTCTCAGTGTGTCCTCGGTTTGATAATATGAGCTAGACAACAATTCATCGCAATTTAATGGTAATCAGTCAATATGAAGATTTGTACATTTTGTGAAGTGCCATATGAAGAGATTTTTGATCCAGAAGTTGATAATGAAATTGTGCAGTCTCTGACAGCAATAAATATTAATGACTAGTAAAAGTTGTGCATTTTAGGAAATAAAAACTGTAAAGAGTGTGTAGTCATATAACAGGCATCATGTGTTTAAAATAAACACACATTACATCTCTCATTATACTCTTTAGGCAACATGTTGGTGTGTAATGCCAGTTTGTTAGTTGGTTACTGTGTGTGTGTGTTTGTGTGTGTCTTGTCAGCTGTATTTGACCTGGGGTTCAGGGTTCTGTTCATGCTGAGTCTGAAAGATTCACAGCAATGCTCAGAGGGTCTTACATCATGTGTAACAGACCCCCGCATGCTTGGCAAACTAATGTAAAAATTAAAAAGACAGAACGACGATCTTCCAGACTTCTCAGAAAACTTGCCCTTCTATATTAACTTCACATGGAAACGGATTGTTTAATAAACAGAACGTTTAAAAGAATAGCATCTATTTGAAATTGATATCTTTTAAAGAATTGCTCTCTTGAACAGTAGTGTCTAGAAATGGATGAAAACAGAATTGATGATTTGTATCAGCCTGGTTGTATATCAGGACCTGAAATGCTGTTGGGATACAGATGGTGTTTTTAGGTCTCCTCTAAGTACATCTGGACCCTTGACTGAGATCTTCAGAGCTTATATCAGTGTGAGGTTTGCCCTGTTTGCTGTTTGTCCTAGCTATACAGTACTCTCAACCTCAAGTCTTCTGTCTACCTTTAGGACTTGAACAGGTACAAGACTGCATTCGGTGTCAACTTCTGTCTCTGTATATCTTTCCATCTGATGGAAGAAAGTCTGGTCCATACTGAGATATGCAAATAGGTCCTAGTAATTTTCTGCCAGGACAGGAGGATTACATTTACATACATTTCCCTTAATCTTAAAACACAATGCAATGCACAATTCGAAATATAGGTGAAAACACAGAAAAGTCCTTCATATTAACACAGTAGTTTGTGCCCTGTTTTTACAGACTTTTCTTAGTTTAAGCTCCTCCCTTGAGAGGCGACTGAATACTTCATTCAAGCAGTGTAATGCAAATGCATCGCTTAGAAAGGCCAGAGATCCTCTTTTCATATTTTGTGCAGTTTATAGCCGTCAGACTGGCATACTCGCTGCATTGCAAGATGTGCCACAAAACCTTGAGGTCGGTGAGATATTTTTAAGAAATGCTTACATTAAGCAGGCGTTATTTAAATGGATCAAAAAGTGTTAGAGTTTTCAAATAAATCCTGTTCTTTTGAGACTTGGAATTAATCATAGAATCCTATGAAAATGTAGCTTGGTTTGTCACAAAAATACACAAGTGACATAATTGTGATTCAAATTGTAACAATACTTCACAGAATTATCTTTTTTTTTTTTTTTTTACTGGTACAATTTTACTGCTCAATCAGTTAAGCGGTGGTACGCATAAAACCCTAATAATACAGACAGTGTGTTCAGCTAAGCTAGAGCAGAGTTTTTCCATTGCTTCAGTCTACACAAGTTGGTGTGTTAGTGCTTGCATGTTCCTGTTTTTGTCCTTTAATGAGCAGGACTGCTCGTTCTCTGATGCAAGACAGTACAAAGGTTCTGTTGTGCATCTCCGTGTTTTGTCTGCCAGTCTTGATCCCGAGCAGGACTGAGCTCTAGAGACAGAGAGCCAGTCAGAGCTATGCAGTACACAGTCTGTTCAAGCATGTGTCCTAATCAGATGGCATGAAATGAGTGTAGTGAGTCATACGATTGCTCTCTGTGTCTGTTCCCTATTTAGTGTCATTTTCTTGCTTGGTTATTTATTGACCAGTAAAACGATGTCTTGATTAAAAAAACGATTAAAAAAGTTTGATCTTGCCTCTTCAATCCCAGTGTTGACACAGTAATTTACCAGTTAACTTTTAAATCTGTTTACAACGACTGATTCGGATCATGTGCAGGTTGAACTGTGTGGCATGGTCACTGATTTGATCAAGTCGATTTGTTGTTGATCTTCTATAGGTTGTGTCTCTGGAATGCCTGGCTCAGGATGCAGCCGCTGAGCAGTCCACTCCTTTCAGGAGCCAAGGGGAGGCGTGATTGGCCGCCGGCCTTATCTGGGTGGAGCTGTAGGAGAGATATTACTTATTCATTGACACATACTGCAAGGCCCCTCCCACCTCACTGACGCTCTGCCCTTGGTAAGAAAACTAAAAGCATGCACTGTGATACTGCTAACTAAGTGATTGTTTAGCAGGCAAGAACTTGTCAATGTGTCTTTTTCCTAATGTTAAATTCAACATTATCTGTTGAGTGCAACAAAAGTGAGTGCAATTTTCTTTAATCCAACTATTTCCAACATTATATTGGTGTAATAAAAAAATAATAAGAAATGTTTCATGAGCTCCAAATCGGCATCTGTGACCCTGGACCACAAAACCAGTCATAAGGGTAAATATTTTTTGCAATTGAGATTTATACATCATCTGAAAACTATGTAAATCATCTTTCCATTGATTTGTGAGGATAGGACAATATTTGGCTGAGATACAACTATTTGAAAATCTGGAATATGAGGGTGCAACAAAATCTAGATATTGAGAAAATTGCCTTTTTAAAGTTGTCCAAAAGAAGTTCTTAGCAATGCATATTACTAATCAAAAATTAGGTTTTGATATAATTACGGTAGGAAATGTAAAACATATCTTGATGGAACATGATCTTTATTTAATATCCTAATCATTTTTGGCATAAAAGAAAAAACTATAACTTTGATTTACACAATGTATTTTTGGCTTTTGCTACAAATATATACTCGTGCTTAAGACTGGTTTTGTGCTCCAGAGTCACATATTACAATAATTTGTGAGGAATTATGATAATGCAAGTAATGTAACTTTGCCATCAGAGGAATTAATTAAATTTTAAAAGAAAATGCAATTAAAAACAGATATTGAAATTTGTACTATTACTTATAATATTTTTCCTTAAATAAATGCCTGCTTCTAAATCTGGTTGATTATCTCTCTGACATTTTATTTCCCTCTCTTTGTTTTCATCAGGCCCCTGTTAGCTGCCTGTTTATCTGGTAATGCTGTTGTTGCATCAGAGGGGCAGTGTTGGAGATGGCCGAACTCAGGGGCTAAGGACAGGGTCAAGATTTAAGGGTCAACACAACTCAGAAGCTGAAGGGGTGGATGTGGAAGGACCTGAAGCCAAGCTGCAGGCACCAACAGGCATGTAGGTTAGGGAAATTGTCATGCACACACTTAGTTTTAGTTAGTTTATATATGAATCTAATTGTATGTGTTAGTAAACCAAAAACATAGTATAGTCTGATTCTGGATTAATGAACCATTTTTTTTTTAATTAACTGTTCAAAAAGACAAGTTCCTGATTTGAACCTGACAAAATGATTGGAGAGGTTACTAAATTGAGATTTGTCATCCATACTGATACAATCGTCACATTTATTTAATGTTCATTGTATTTCATTATGTGATGTGTATGAGCTTTATTAAAATAAAGCAAATTTAGTCCAAAATGTATTCTGTTCTGCTGTGTTATCTTTATTATGCATTCCATGCCAGTTTGCTTATACATGTATCCTTATTTGTTTCTCTTCAGAAGCTGTATGCACTGTGGAAACCAGGTTGTCCTAACTCCACACCTGACCCGCTGGAAACGAAAGCCTTTTATCTATGAGACGGGAAGCTTACTTTCACTTCCACAGCCTTGTTGCACTTGTTGAGACATTCTAGAACTCTCTGGAGCTAGTGTCTTTATTATATAGCACTGCACAACTTCCCCTGAAACAATCACCGAGCACAAACAAAGTCACTATGCGTCACATCCACGTGGAACTGGCTCGTAAGGAGCCGGCCGTTGAGCTTCCAGCCCAGGACGGGGATCTACCTCTGCCTAGCACTCGGAGCGATAGCCCTGAATCTGAAGTACGGCGAGTCGTCCCCAGACCTTTTGGAGAAGAAGAGATCCGGCTGCAGAAGGTCTACCAGCTATCCATCCTCTCCCAAAGAGGTGGTTTCGGGGAAAGTCAAGATACTCTTCGTCCTGTCCGAGTAGGTATGAAACGTAGCCTGGAGGGGACAGCAGTTCCTGTCGCTCATAAGCGTCTTTTCCAACAGGATGGGGATAATGACGACGATGACGAGTCCGACGGGGAGGTGTTGTGTGGTTCTGGGGTGGAACCACTTTTTTCCAGCTCACTCCTTGAGCACAGAGACTCAGAAAACCCTAGGTCGCCTCCCCTTTCCCCTTCACATCTACCGATTCCTGGTCGACGGCCAGCCCAGCACAACCACGACAGGCCCATCCCGGATGCCTTCGCCCCGCTGTCCCCAAAATCTCCTCCTATGGTGGACCCACAGGGCCCTCACTCCACCTGGGGCCACTGTGAGGGAAGTCCTCCCACTCTTACTCCCAGAACCGAGACATCCACAGCAAAAAACATCCCGGCTGGCTCCAGTGATGAGCCAAGGGATGAAGGCCATAACTCTGTCGGCGTCAAGGGCATGCTGTTCGCCACAGAGAGCAGTTGGGCGCCTGTCCCGTTTTCAACACCAGCTGAAGCTGTCGAATGGGGGACGACTTTTGAATCTTCTCCTCCACCGGCAGAGACGAAGACCTGCTCCTCTTCTTCTAACGGACTGAGCTCTCTTGAGAAAACCCCAGTGGAAGCGAATGGCCTGGTATCAGGAGCATCCAACTCCTGTTCAGTGAAGAAAAGACTTCTCTCCTCCAGTGATACAGGAGAGTCCTGCTCAGAGGATGAGGGTCCATCTACATCAAAACGCAGTCGACTGGCACTGTTGGCACCGGGGCTCGGATTAGCATCCTGTCGCAGCACTGATGCCAAGGGCGCACCCTTCTGGAACCACTTACTGCCCTCAGCAAGGGAGAATACCAAGGTAAAGTGCAAAGAAAGTAGAAATGAAAGCAATGAGCAAATTAGGAGTGGGTACCTCTGACAACAAACATAAAACTAATGTGCGTTACCATAAACAAATCCTATTTTGCAATGACTTTTTCATAGCTGACTTTATTTTTACGCTTCTGTTCAAAAGTTTTGGGTACAGTGAGGATGTTTATCATGTATCATTCTGCAAAGCGCTCTAATTTACTTTTCATACTGTGGCCTCTCCTCCATTGACTAAAAACAGCCTCTGGTCTCCCATTTGAGATCCTGCCACATAATGCGTTTTTGAGCTAACCTTGAAGGGCTCCCCCTGGGGGAGGGGATCTGGTAACGCATCTTTCAAAGACTTCAACTCAACAAAATGGAAAGCACAATGTTATTAGATAGTGAAATCATACTATTCACGTTATTATTATTGTAATGCGCATTAGGAATTCTCTTTTGCAGTGCTTTTCACGAGATCAAAGTGGCATTTGAGAGATGCATTGAATGTGAGTCATATGAAAGGGCCTTAATTCAAGGGTAAAAACATGCTAGATTTGTCCACGTTGCATGGGAAGGTGCTGGTCGATTTAAGGAGAAGCCCTTTTTTTGGTAATGTTTAAGTGTGAAGGGGGTGGAGATGGGATGATCAGGTCAGGTGAATAGTCAGAATTAAAAAAGACATTCATTTTAGAATATGCATGCTTAATTTTCCATTGCAGCACAATAAGCATTGGGACTCCAGAACAAAGCCCATTGACAGAGCCATTGTTCAGGAGGTGAGACCTGCCTCACCTGACCTAACAGATGCACACGTACAGGTTCTGGTCAAATTCAGTTCCAGAATGAGTGAATTTGGGGTGAGAGGGGTTACGCGGACTACAGAGGCTCATATGCTGTCAGTTTCATCCCTCTGGAGTCAGTGCTTAAAGGCTCAGCTCGGGACTGAAGGAAAGAATAAAAGAGAACGTGAAGAACAGAGAAATGATCATAGAAACAGGCCAACGAAGATATAATCACAAAGAGAAAAGAGAAAATGTAGGTTTAGAATAGAGAAACAAAGAGATGAATAGACTGAAATAAAGGTTCAAGCTAGCTGAAAATGCACAAGTTTGAAACCCATTCTATAGTTAAGTCTAGCTGATATTTAATAACTTATCAGTATGATACTATGGACTACTGTGATATGTGCGATATTGCCGCCACATCTTCATCTGTGAGTATTTCTTAGTCTCCACTGAAGTTTGAAAATTTGAAATTGTTCAGCATTCTAACTCTGATGTCATAATTCTTTTTAATTTTTCATTGACTAGGTTTACATGCGCACGAATAATGCGATTATTTCCAATAATCAGAGTAAGCACTTAATCGCATTATGGTGTCACTCCTGTTTACATGCTGTTTCCATATTCTTATTATTTGCTAAGAATTGTGGTTAATTTCCTACTGCCATATTCACATACCCCACTACATAGGGCAAATTATGGACTTAGAAAGAGCGCAGATGCGTTACCTAACTACTATCTGCTGATTACATTTATTTTACATCTAACGAAAAACACTTTTATGTTTATATTCCATGCTGTTCCAGCACCAATGTAATGGCAATTCGTTTGCCGCTGTCGCTGTTTCTGGAGAAGAGTGAAGGCAGCGAAGTTGTGTTTCTGAGTTTCCCCAGAAATGCGATGCTTTCTTATCCGCAAACGTTTCTAATCTGCATAGTATTACAGGTGCATGTCACGTCATTCATGTAAAAGTAATTACTATAAATATGTCGGGGAAAATGGTAAGGAGATATTTAAAATAATATGTAATAGTGTTTTCCATGAGTTCTTGTCGCAAAGACGAATATGACAATCTCGCCATATGTAATTTAGAAGTCTTAATCTTAATGGATTATGATTAGGCTATAATT
>JAUCMS010000095.1:3802118-3829885 GCA_032357445.1 Enteromius radiatus | reverse complement strand
CAACAAAACAGCAGTATTTGCATATATAACGAGGTTGAAAAAGGTGAAAAAGTCATCGTAGAATACCGGTAAAAAAAAATTAGAGCACTTTTATTGTAAAGATAACTATGAAAGTGTGAAATTTCCCTTTTTGTTTTTTTTTTTATGCAAAACATGATCAAAGGACATGAAAGTGCCCGTAGTCTAAGAATCGCCCTAATACGATTATGCTTGCTGCGATTACTACTACATTTTAACATTTATCAGCAGCCTGGTTTTACATGATAATGAAATGAATATTAACTATTTTTCGAAGCAATTTACTGAAGTACATCTTTTTTTTTCTTAATAATACTATTGGAATAAAACCTAGTATTAGTTGTAACATCTTTTTTTATGTGTATTTTCCAGACTTCTACAGACTGTTCGCGATCAGGGAGAAGGCTCAAAGTAGGGAGTCGACTCAAATCGTAAGTCACCCTATTTTTCTTTTCTTTCAATTATGTTGGGTTAATATATAAGAATGTGTGTTTATTACTTTTTTGTTTTAATAGTCGACAGTTACGCAGTGGATGCCGAACAGACACCAGCCGCTCCTGTAGTTCAATCTCCTCTTTATCCTCCATTAGCAGATCTCTTCTTGGCAACTTTGAGGTACATAAGTCTAGTTAAGCCATAATTAAATAAAATACTAAATTAAAATAAATGATCACACAGCACCTCTTTTATATACATTTGTATACTGCTTGTCATTGAGGCCAGTAAAACCATGGTATGCACATTTTGAAGACTTGTTTTAAAATGTGTTCATATTTTAGGAATTGTGTGGTTTATTTCAGCCTTTATCAACAATGTTTTGATGCATTTATGTGCATTTGTCTGCAGGAGTCGATTCTGAAGGGTCGTTTTACTCCATCTGGGCGGATAGAGGGCTTCACAGCAGAGATCGGGGCTAGCGGCTCATATTGCCCGCAGCATGCCACCTTACCTGTGCAAGTGACTTATTATGACACCTCAGAGCACAGCGCCCCTTCTCCTTTCCTGGTATACAATATCCGCCTCTGTGTTTTCTTTCTCTGTTTTTGTCTTTTTCTACATTTATTAAGATGTCCTTTTTTCACCCTTCTTTGATAGGTAAATTCTCTTGTAAAATGCATATTAACAGTCATATTTCTTTGCAATGCTTAGGGGGTGATTTTGCTAGAACCACTTGGAAAAAAAGGATACAGCGTACCCAAAGCAGGGACCATTCAAGTGGTAGGCTCTTTTTCTATTTCTTTCCATATGTTGTACTATATATTTAATCCTTTTGTTGTTGTTTTTTTCCCCTATCTTTTTGATTTGATTGTTTTTTGTTTTTTTGCAGACCTTATTTAACCCCAATAAGACTGTGGTTAAAATGTTTTTGGTAACCTATAATTTTGGGGACATGCCCGTCAATCACATGACCTTCTTGCGCCATCGTATCTTCTTGGTGCCTGTGGATGAGGCGGAGGGGTCAGGGGAGGGGCAGGAGGGCTCACTGTCTGACAGGAAGAAGATTCTCTGCTACTTGATACACCTCAGGTAAACTTTTACAAAATGTACACTACTACTGTACAAGCTTCTTATGCTCACCAAAGTTGTAAGTATTTTATCACAAATATAGTGAAAACAATAAGAAGAAATAATGAAACATTTATTTATTTTCAAAATAAGAGTTTTCTATTTTAATTAGTGCTGTCAAAAGATTAATCACAATTAATTGCATCCATTTGTTACTCAAGAAATATTTCTTAAAATTGGGGGGAAAACTGTGATTTTTCAGGATTCAAACAAACAGAAAGTTCACGAGAACAGCATTCGTTTGATTTTGATTGCTTTTTTTTGTAACAATGCAAGTCTTTAGTGACATGTTTGATCAAACTATTGATATTTGCACTGTATTTATGTCTTTTAGTTTAAAAGAAATACATTTTATAACAACATTTGAACACCCATATGACTACAAACATGTAAATACTGTATAATGGGTGCAAAACTAACCCTAACCCTAACTTTCTCATAGTTATAATTTAAATTCTATAGCTCTGTGTATTTTTAGGCTAGTTTGCAACCAACTTAAATGGTTGTTTAATATATATTTAATATACAAGTGTCAAAGTACTTCTCCTTTAAGTAGTATAAAGACAACGGAAGCAATGAAGCCTAATTAACCTGTTTTTCCATGTTTCTCTCTTGTCAGATTCCAGAGTTCCAAATCTGGGAAAATCTACTTGCACAATGATATCCGGCTGCTATTCTCCCGCAAGTCCATCGAGGTGGACACTGGGATTCCTTACGAGCTGAAATCTTTCACCGAGGTGCCAAGAAACCCCAAATACTCCCCCAGAGTGTGAGATCGGGATGCCCTGCAGCAGTGGGGCAGAAGGACTGCATTAATAAAGATTGCAAGACAAGAGACCCCTATACACTTGAACACAGACACACTTGCACTCATACATGCATACGCAGACAGATGTATGTACATACACACAGATATCACACTTTCATGAGGGCCAGCTCTAGAACTGAGTGTGTAACATGCATGCCTTGTGACTTAATTGAGTTTTCCTCTAGTGCCGTTAAACAGTTAAGCTTTGCCCTTCACTCTGCCTGCACCTGCCCATTGTGGACCAGTTGTAACCATGCCCACCAACCTGCTCTGTTCTAAAATGTTGGTGACCATCAGTAGATACGGACTCCCTCAACTAAAGCGGACTGAGTGGATGCACAAAGAGGTGTTGAATGAGACCAGCGGGAATGTATGGAGGCAAAGCAAATGGAAAAAGAGACTTCTGAGGACCAGACTGAAGTTTCGACAATGGACACCACCTGTAACTTGTTTATTGGAAGGGATAAGAAAGTTCTGGAAAGAAAGAGACCAGCAGAACAGAGGACTGAAAGTACATCCATTCAGCGTTGGCGTGTTAAGTGTAAAGCATGGGTTGTAAAGAGGAGAATAGCTCATTATTTTGGACATTTTCTCTTTTTGGATGGGCAGTTTGGAGGACGTTGCTGTTCCAACTTCAGTCCAACAACAGAGCAGAAAACAAATTGTAGTATTTATGTTCGCAAATGTCTTAAAAAAAGCAATATGCTGCACAACTAGAGTGATTTAATTTTTGTGGAGGTAGGATGTAGGGAAAAGATTGCCAAGTGAGTGACGGAGGGAGGGAATCTGGGGTATTTAAAATCAGAAAATGTTGTTTATGTATATTTTAAAAAATCGATTAAACTCTGCGACTTGCGGGTGGAACAAGTGTTTGACCGTAATTTGCCAAGGGATACTCGAGAAACAAATGCCAAGGTTTGCTCCTGTATGTTTTGTGTATGATCAATAAAATGCATTCACTTACGACATTAAAAAACAAGCTTGTGTAGATTAAATTAAAATGCATCGCGTTTCATGCCAAGAGGGATCAACCACAGCCCCCTAAAGAAATTTGCGGACACAATCTAGTTTTTGGGCTTTGGCATGAAGAAAAAAAATCTTGAAAATCGTGTACACCTTGTTAGTAAGATATTTAAAGTAGATTAGAATTGGTATTTGAGCTTTGCACAAATTGTGGCATAGTTATCAGGAGTCACTTTACTGATTTACTGTTGTGATTAGTAAAATACTATTTAGATTTCATCACTGAATCATCATCCTCAGTTATCTTAAAGCACTCACTGGTTGGTTCCTTTCTGTGGTTCCAAGGTATTACTTTTGCACACAACCTCAGGGGAAAAAATAGCATTGGATTCAGCATTCGTTTTCTTGAGATTTTTGTCTTTCACTGTGTTTCACATAACTTTCCCAGAGTATGCAGAATGAAATTGTTTATTCTTATTTTATGGTGCATCATATGGTATATCAGCCAACTTAAAAACATAGAGATAAAACACATGGCATCCAAGTTCATTGATTGATTTTGGCTATTTTTAAACTAGTGCCAAACAAAAGACTCATTTATTTTGTTCGTATTGTCATGTAAATTCAAACAATTACAGCATTGCTTTATAATTTTCTAATGTACACAGTTTTTGTAACCTTGCATTAACTATATTTATTGTCACACTGTAGGACTTTTACAATAAATAAATAAATAAAAACATGTATTAAGTTCTTATGCAATATAGTATACCTTTAAAAACTGATTTAAAATTAAAAACATTAATAAATATATATTTGTTAGCTACCATTAAAATCCAAGACCAAGGCTGCAGTACAAACTTGAAATGTGCACATGACACGTCTGCTTCTATTTTGCAGGAAGGTTCAGTTTGGTTGCTTGACCCCTGTTCAGGTGAAAGTTAATGCAATATAACTGCAATGCTTCCCTAAAGCAATCAAATAATAGTTGTTTTCACTAAATTTGAAACTGACGTTACAAAAATAGCAAACACTCTAAAGTCTGAAAGCATGAAGTATGATTGGGAAAATATATCTACATATATATATATATTTTATATGGGAATATATTCAATTCGACAATTCTTGCAGCAGTGGAAATTCTTCTGTATTCATACAATATAACAAGTTGTGTAGCGACATTTACTTGTCTACAGAGGGTCTGGACCATATAACTTTACGTTGAATGTAATTACCTATTGGTGGGAAATCTTAAGAGAATGTCAAGAAAGTTATGGCATACATATTTGAGAAACAGATCAAGAAACAAACATAAAATCGTCATCTGTTTACTGCAGCTGGAGCTTTAATAGTCCAGCAGAATTTGTGCGTAGCCGAAAGTGCGCGTTGACGTCATGCTGACGTCCCCGCCTCTCTTCTCCGGTTAGGCGCGCGCGAAAGTAGCGGAGTGAAATCTCACGAGCTAACGCTGATCAAACCGTACAGAAACTCTCCCTAATCTTCAAACATCTGCAAAAACTATGGCTGACCCAAAGGTAGGAATGCCACCATCTTCATCTTCTGTCCCTTTCGAATCGCGACGGATGGTTATTTCGGGTGTTTCGTTGGCGATAAATGTTTTATGAGGGTCTTATTTAATAGAGAGTGGAAAAAGCAGCTATTTTTTTTCCAATTCCTGCCTGGCGCGCTGGATTATTAGACGTTGCAAATGCACATTTCTGCGTACTATTCTGAATATCATCAATACTTTTATTGTTATTTTTAGTTATTGTACCCTGTTGAAGTTGTTTGTTTATATAAAATCCCGCTACATTGTCAGTAGCAGATGTAACGTTCTGAAATTCATAATTGTATCAATATTTGTGTTCGTCACTTCCTTAAACATAACGCGCAATCGGATATTTGTGTTTTTTTTTTACGTAGTAACAATATCCACGCGATGGTCCGCGTAAATGTAGCTTATAATTTTAATAGAAATGCATCATGCTAAGACCATGTTAGCCTGTGTGCGTTAGCATCGTTAAACCTGCAGCACATGTGAACTTCAATGCCGGTTTATTAACACCCTTCCGGGTTCATCTGCGTATTTTAACGGTATTTGCTCAGTGTTGTCAAAACCGTGGGGGTGACACGGAGGTTTAAACACTTAAACGCATTAAGGCCTCTTATTAGCATCTGTTAGCCCGGATGCTAACTGACTGTCCACTTTTGAGAAACTGATGTTACTCGCACGTTTAGTCATAACCGTCCGATATCAGTGCTCGAGTTTAGTCAGTTGTTTAGCAAAATGAACGGCTTCGTAATTTTAAAATGCTGACTGAGCAAAACTTAACTAAAAGCGGTTGAACCAGTTCAAAGCTTCACATGTGTAGGAGATCTGCTGCGAGAGTTGGTAAGAAAGCCTTTGAATAATGCAAGCTACAAGGCCTTCATGGATGTTGGTGATTAGTGGATAGCAAGTGCACCAATTCCCCAGCATCACAGCATGCGAGTTCAAGTTCGCTGCTCTGAGCCGGTGGGTGTAAGTTTGGTGTCAGCAGCACATTCAGAGACAATAGGCCAAACTCCAGAGAATGATCCCTCCAAATCCCACAGCCTTTCACTCCACTGATCTGATGAGTAATGTGGAAGCAGGATCCCTGCAGACGGGATCAGGACATTGTGAAGCTCAGCAGAACAAATGCTGTAGCAAATTCGTCATGCATCTGATCCTGGATCATTTTCCAACTGCATTACACATTAGTTTGCTCTGTTTTTAAGTTGAATTTACAAAACTGCTGTTATAATTTCCCCCTCCAGGAGGCACAAGATGAACATGAGGCGTCCACAGAAAATGTTGAGGACTCCAACCATGACCCTCAGTTTGAACCCATCGTCTCACTACCTGAGCAGGATGTCAAGACCCTAGAGGAAGATGAGGAAGAACTTTTCAAGATGTAAGTCGCTACAACTAAAAGGGGCACATTGCTAATTTGGGTGATACAGCACAAATAACTTCTAGCAGGATCATGTTCCACAATCTTATCACGATTCTTACTGAGGAGTAAAAACTAGTAGAAATTGAATGATCAAATGTATAGTGCAAGTTAAATGTTTTTCTTGTGCTGTCTGATTAACATTAATAACAGAGGCTGCTGCTGTCACTATAACCTATTTGATAGATCTGATATACGGACACTTATCCTATTTTCTTTCAAGTGGTAACGTTTCCTTAAGACATAGCTGATTGTGTTTACTTTATACTATGAATTCTGGCCATTTTTGACCATTTTGTTGCACTTAAAACCTGAAATATGCTTTGTGTCCGCATTCCTCTCTGTCAGTACATTACCAGATTAGGTTCTCTTTTCTGGCTTACTGCACTTTTAATGATTCATTTGAATATAAAGCATGTCACACCCTTTGCTTACTGGAAGCTGTGCAGATATATGTGCATACGGATATAATTAGGAAACATTTATAGGACAGAATGCATTCTGATAAGGTTGTTGCAATGTCAGAATATGATACCACATTGATTCATGGTTCCACAGCAGTTCCTTCTAGCCTGGCTAATATAAACTTCAAAGATTATTATAGCAAACTAGACAGAAATAAAAACTACAAACAGTATCAGAAATTAATACAATGAACAAAGTAACAAATTAGAGTGCTTTAGGTTTTTCGTGAAGGTCTAACAATGGTATTCGAATAATCAAAAGTAACACTGCGTGATCTTCGCTGTTTAAGTTAAACGTAGATTAGTTGTTACAAAAACTACAAAAGTGTTTGTCAAGAGCAGTAAACGATTATTTCTTTGTTTTTTGTTTGTTGAACATTAAGGGCCCAGGCCGCACCAGGAACATTTGACAGCTGTCACTTTAAGAGAATGTACAGTATTTATACACTGATTGATTTACTGTTTACGTTTACATAACCCACTGCATTCATGAGGATGATCCAAAAATATGCGCAGTTTCATGTGCATTTGTACATTCGAACGCAATAAATGAAAGTGAGTTTTAGTTTTTCCACATCCTGTGCTCAAGTTGACATAAATTGCATTAAAAAGTGCAAATGATGAACCTTAATGATGACAAATCCTTCCACTCTCTTGTTCAGCCTTGCCGAAGTACCAGTATGCTGCTTCATCACGGTTTCTGTTCTCTAATATAGTCTGAATAATATATGACTGCTGACAACTTGAATGTGATTTTTTTTTTTTTTTTTTTTTATGTAGGAGGGCAAAGCTGTATCGTTTTGCCAGTGAGAATGATCCCCCGGAGTGGAAGGAGCGTGGAACCGGTGACGTCAAACTCCTGCGACACAAAGAGAAGGGTTCCATCCGCCTTCTCATGAGGAGAGACCGTACCCTCAAAATCTGTGCCAACCATCACAGTGAGTGCAGCAGTTTATCTGCTCAGCTTCTGTTAGTTGTTTTCCAATAATGTTGACTGATTTATGGAAATCTCTTACTGTAGTTATGCCGCTGATGGAGCTGAAGCCCAATGCAGGCAGTGACAGGGCCTGGGTGTGGAATACACATGCTGACTTTGCAGATGAAAAACCCAAACCAGAGCTGCTGGCTATCCGATTCCTCAATGCAGAGAGTGAGTATAAATGAACATCATTTCCAGAATAAGTAGTTGTATTAGTTTATTGTAATGTTTTGAAGCCCAACGTCAAGAAACTACCAGTTTGATATTTTGTATTCATTCGCAAGATTCAGAAAGCTACTAAAATGTATAAAACTGATTACTTGAAGTCTCTTAATACAAAGCTTAACAAAATATAAAAAAGTTAAAGTTGCATGTAGGAAGCGCCAAATTTCTTTCTGTGTTGTCATATACATCTGAATGAAACGGATGATCAAAATAAGGGGGAAGAACTGGAGAAGAGGATTTTGTTTTAACTATTGGTTGGTGAGATTTCCGTAATGCCACCTTAGGAATGAATAAATTGCACTATACATGGATGATCCATTCATAATAAGATATGCATTTAATAAACGGATGAATTTCCATTTTATGCCAATTGTGATGACAGTTGTGCAGTATATAGTATAATTGAGCTGCGTTTAAAAATTGTAAATATATATTTTGTTCTTGCAGATGCACAGAAGTTCAAGATGAAGTTTGATGAATGCAAAGAAGAGGTCAGAAAGTTCCTAGAAGGTAAGATTGATTGAATTGTCTGCCTTGTTGCCATGCAGACTCACTCTGTTTAAGTCTGACACATCCAGCCTTAGACTTTTTCTGTCTGCGACAGTAACGTTATAAGAAGAACATTTATAACCTTGCCATTCGCTTGGGAGGTGACCGTGTCTTCTCAGACATTTTTTTTCTTTATTTCTTAATGTTTTGTTAGGCTTGTAATGGAGTATTCCTTCAACTGAACCTTTTACGTTCGCTCCACAGGTAGCATGAACAGCGCTAACAAAGTGGCGGAGAAGCTGGAGGAGCTGTCTGTGAATGATGACAAGACAAAGAGTTCAGGGGACAAGAAAGAAGAGGTGAAGGAAGAGAAGAAAGAGGAGAAGGCTGGTGAGGAGGAGAAGAAATGAGCCCAGGAACGTATCTTCATACGGATCCTCCACTTGCCATTTTCCCCTTTTCTACAACAGACTCTGAAATTGAAAAATTGGACACTTGTTTTCTTTTTGGCCTCGACTTCACAAGACCTTGGTGCCACTCTTAATGCGTCCATTTCTCAATCATTAAGATGTTGTGAGCTTTTGTCCCATTCACAAACTCTCATATCGCCCTTCATTTCCCCATACATTGTGGACCAGTCATCAGTCATCATGTATTTGTGTATTTACATGACATGCTATGATACAAGGCTTGTGCTATTGATTGATTCCCACATTGGGTAACCTCTTTTTTTGTTGTTTTTCTTTTGTACTTTAAAGAGTTATATTGCGAGTGTCTAGATGAGCACTGTCTGATAAGAGAGCGGGCTGTATGAGTTGATAGGGAGGATGAGTATCTAAGATCTTCGACTTTTTCTTACAATAAAGTCACACGAGGAACATTTGACTTCTCTGTGGCTTGAATTTATTGAATGACTAAAATGATTAATTTTCTGTGGAGGGCTACATCTGGCAAAAAATAAAACGTCAGCTCTTGTCATGAATAATTGAAGGAATTTTCAACCTGTTATGAGTGTTTGAACTGGTAATAAGAAAATAAAAAAACGGTTCACTGTTAGTTGGTTGTCAATAAGGATTTAAAATGTTGAGGGACCTGTGTTGTGATGATGCACAGTAAATGCTTTTTATAAGCTTAGGAAGATGCTGTATAACTAAACATGCTTTTCATTCCAGAAAGCTTAAGTTAAATAAAAAGAAACGGCACTGATCAAGATTTACAGGGCATATCTGACGTTTATCATATGGAATCTTACAATGATTGCATGCACAATAATTTGGGCTCTTAGACATTTTGTTTTTATTTATTTATTTTTTTATTTTGAATGTATGTGTTAGGAATTGAGGTTTTGATAATGCTTTTGTTGAATAGCAAATTTTCAGCATTCCTGGTTCTTGAGCATTTTTGATAAAAACAGCAGGGTCCCTTAAATTACATTTTATAGAGGTGACACATAAATCGTGTAAAAGGATTGTGATCAAACCAAATTAAAGACTGATGCTTTGTCATACATCAGTGTCTGTCTGGCTTCCATTTACAAGCCTAATGGGACAAAAAACGAGTTTTCTGCTTTGTTACTAGCATGTCACATAAAAAAGCTCAGTTTAATCTGATATAAATCAAACCGTTTAAAATGACAGATTTTTATGTAAAAAATGCTGCTTATTGCAGCATAAGGTATATGTTAGATAAGTAAATTCGCTTTGGGTAAAAAGTTAATAATTTAGGTATATAATGTTATTAACTGATTACTGTGAAATTAGGTAGTTATAAAATCATCGAGTATATGAAAATAGATGTGTTCGTTTTATTACGCAGCAATGCGGAACCTTTATTATTGAGAGGAAACGTAGCGAGTCGGATCTGTTTGAAGGACGGAACCTAAACAGCCACGTAGTATAGGCAGAAGCGCGTCTGAGGTTGGTGCTTAATTATTTTTTTATCATTCCTCCTTATCACTGCATTAATTACTCACCATTTCACGCGATAATAGCTTTGCAGAAGCGAGGCCGTTTGTCACTCATCAGTTGCTAAAGGTTTTTGGATATCGTGCGATGTGGCTAAGCGGCTAAAGGCTGATGCTAATCAGATCAGATTTATATTAATAAACTCACATTGACACAGTATCTCCTTCATTTTTCGCCGTTCCCGTGCTGTTAATTATTTATTATGATTACTCTGTTTGTGGCAGCGCTTTCAATTTCAGTTTTCTTGAAGTCAGAGGTATTTTCTCTATGCAGAAAGTGACAGTTAATCAAACACGCTGTTGACAGCCTGATCTGTCCTTATGTCATTTTTAAAATGAGTATATGTGGGTTGATTTTACAGTCATGTCAGCTTTGGTTGATGGCCAGTCTAATCATCCAACCTTGAGTGACACATAAATCTTATTACTTCACCATACTGATGTGTTGCAAAAAATGATAGTGTTTTGTCAATTGCTAGTCTATTAGGACACTAAGCTGACTTATTTATGTGTACTAGAACATAATAAACTACAATAAGTAAGAAAGATTATGTTCAGTATCGTACTATTTCTGTTTTGTTTTTTTGTTGTTGCCGGATATCTGTGTAGATGAAAACATATTTTGCATACCACACATACATTAAACACAAGAACAACACTTTTGAGTTAAAGTTGTGGAACATGTTTTGTCCCATTGTCTCAAGGATCAGACTGTCATTGAAACCACTTCTGTATGAACTACTGAGTTAAAATTTAAAAATTGGTTGAATTGCTTTTGCCATTCTTTCTCCAAAATGGGGTGGGGTTGTGTGACTTAACTGGATAGTCTATATCAACCGTCAAAGACAAAGCCTGTTATTTTAATCTTTGCAGAATAGAGTGAAAAAACAACTTGTGGTTTAACTGAGGGGAACTTGCCAGTGCCACATCCAGTAACGTGTCAGCATTGTGTGCCACATGGAAAACATTAGTTTTGATTAAATGATAAATTAGCTTTTAATTGCTGTTGCTAGTTTTGCTTTAATTGAGCAATATCTCTTGAACTCTTCTCACCGTATGGATGAGGTAAACCAGTGTTTCCATTCTCCAGGATCACTGAGGACCCGAGCTGTCTGCACCCTCCGGGCCAGCCTGCAGTCTTAACCAAAGTTTACAAAGCATGAAGTAAAGGTGAATTGCACTAGTGAGACCCAGCTCATGTTCATGGATGCTAGACCAGCATCTGTGGTTCAAGAAATATGGAAAATGGAAATAATGAAACCACCTCAGTGGAGGCCAACCCTCAGCAGCCGGACGCACAACATGGCAAAGATCCAGACAGCAATACTGTAGAGTCTCTGAAGCCGGAGAGATCCCTCGTAATGGAGAAAATCCCTAACGGTAAGTGTTCCTTTGAGATTAAATTTGAAGGTGCTCATGCTGTTGATTTAATCAAAACTGAGGCTCTTTATTTGTACTTTCTGATTTATGATAATCTTTATGCTATGCACAAATTGTGCAGGATTCACTGTTAATCTTATTTTTGAAAGTTGTTTGTTGTGCTCATTCAAAACCGGGCAAGATTTCAAAGTGAACATTTGCTGCTTTCTGCGTCACTTGGCTTTGAGATGTTTTTTTCTTCCCACATCTTCCATTGCTATTTGTTACCTTATAAAGAAGTGGGTGTGTTTTTTCTTGAAAAATCCACAAACTTCCCCCCGCTTTCAGTATCAGTTTCCTAAACTGTCACTGTAGCTCGATTAGGCTGTTTGACTTGTTCAGCAAGAATTGCGCAAAACATTTAAAGGCCAAATGACCAAAAAGCACTAGTCATAACCTCTTAACCTAGATATCAGCTGGCTTATTTGGATTATTATCCATTAGTATGAGCGGGATAAGTAAAGTTTTTACCTGTAAAGACAAGAATCATGCTTTTGATAACTGCGCAAAGAATTATGCACCCCTTGCATGAGATGAAAAGATGGTAGTGGACTGTAAATAAGACATTATCTAGAGAATTTTTTGTAACGCTTTACAATCAGGCATAATTTGTTAAAATAGGTTAATTGCATTACTGTTGGGCTTGAGCTAACATGAACGAACAGTGGATAACTATATTATAAGATTAATAAATATTGTATAAAATGTGTTGTAAATGTTAATGCATTACTAATAGGACCTTACTATAAAGTCTTACCAATTTGCATTTGCACAGAGTAGTTTTTACCAAAAATAAAGTATTGTTTAATTGCGATAAATAATTGCAATTAATCACATCCAAAATAAAAGCTTTTGTTTACACACTATAAGTGTATTGTGTATATTTATTATATATGTATAAATACACACACAGAGTATATATATTTAAAATATTTGCATGTATTTCTCTGTATCTACATATATGCAAATATATTTTTGCATGTGTGCATTTGCCGCATGCATGGATGTGTGTGTGTGTGTGTGTGTGTATTTATAAATGCATAATTAATATACACATTATGTAAGCAAACACTTTTATTTCGGATGTGATTAACTGCGTTTGACAGGCAGCACTAATTAATATATTTGGCTGTATTTTTCTCAATATTAATAATTGTAATAGTTAATTTTCTAGGCCTACAATTGTAAAAATGACTAGCGAGTAATTTAACTTGGTTCGACTGCATGTAGTATTAAATTAAAGAGTCGATGTTGTAAACCCGAAAACGTTTATGAACGTGCATGATAATTCATCCGTGCTGATATGTTGCACCAGCATATAAAATGTAAAAACACACTTGGTTTAATGTCTTCTCTTCTCTCTTTTTTTTTAGGTCATGTAAAAGCAGAGCTGTTGCCAAACGGAGAGGCCGTGGTGGAGGCTCAGGAAAGTCTCGGAGGCAACACCCCACCTCTGGCAACTCCATCCCCGAGCAGCCGCCTTCCCGATTCCCCACTGAGCGCAGAGCTGGATCCAGGTGTGGCCTCTTTCCCTGACAGCCTAGAGAAGTCTGAGGCAGCTCTTGCAGAGGGTTCTGTTCACAAGGGTGACGCATTGCAATCGCTCAGACTAAGTATTCCTATGCAGGAGACTGAATTGTGTAAGCACACAATACTGGATAAACCCCCGAATCACCCCCTTCCCTTCCTGTTGTGTCGTAATTCCCCCAAATTTTGGCTTTTGAGGCTGATTTAGGCTAACCCTCCTCGTTCGGTGTACCCTGTTTTTGCCTGCTCCTTGGTTTTTTGGCTTGCCGGAGATTTTAGTGGGAAGCTCTTCATTGCACCTAATGAATTAGTAAAAGGCTATTTAGTCTCTCCTGTGATTGTGAGTGCTTTATGACAGCAATCCTGGGGTTGTTGTGCTGGTTGGCGATTCGGGAAAAGATACGCTTTTCTGGGAACAGCATAAATACTGGCAAGACTTTGTGTATCTTGTTAAGTCAATTTGGCTTGGATGTGAAGTATGGCTGAACTAATAAGAACTAACTGACACAGAAACTCAAGTGCGCTTTTCTCTTTTTCTGACTAAGGCAGCTGGAATGGCTCATTATGGGTTGCAGAGCTGCTCACAAGGTGTTTGCTGTATCGGGACCAGCATGAAGCTTCACTCTTTAAAGGCTAGGGATGGGAATCATTCTTGTTCCATTTCTGCTTTTACAGTCAATGATTAGTAATAACATCAGATAAAAAATATACCACTACATTTCTTTTAAAAATTACTTTTATTAGTGCACTCAGTTGCACTGAAATTATGAATAATTAGATTCAGTTCACTAAACAGGTCTGTGTATATACTGTAACATTTAGTTGCAAACAAACATTCTATTTAACATTCTAACATTCAATAACATTCTATTTTTTTAAAAATGGAACCAGTTGTCAGTTCCTATCCCTAGAAAAGACATTGTCAACCAAGCATGTTTCAGTATTGATGAGCTGTTCTTGTATAATCAATACCATGTTAAGTTCGGTCGAGTACTGCTTGGTTGACAATATCTCAACTTTTCACCCACCTGTTTTTAGGTAGCAAGAGTTTTGTTTTTTTATTGACCGTGTCTTTCTTGTAGCTTCAAAAGAGCCTTCTGTGGAGATGGAAAATGAAGAAAAAATCCGCCAGGAAGCTCGTCGGCGTCTGGAGGAGCAGCTCAAACAATACAGAGTACAGCGGCACACTGAGCGAGTGAGTCAGACAAATGAGAGCTGTCAGTTTCTGTGAAAATGACAGATGTTGAATTTAATGAATAGTTGGCCAAAAATGTTAAATTGGCATCATTTACTCTCATCGACTTTCAAAAGAAAATCCTTTCCTTACAGTGAAATTGAATGGACATTGTCAATCTCCAAAAATAAGCACAAAAAGTAGTTCCCATAACTTTTGTGTTATATTTAATGTCTTCTAAAGTCGTATTATAGCTTTTAAATTATATTTAAAATGTCTTAAAATTAGACTTCAAGAATATAAACTATTGGTGTATTATTGCTTTTGGTCACCTTAGTTTTTATTTTTATTCTATTTTATTATTCTTTTTTATTTTATTTTCCTCGACTTATAAAAGGAAATTAAATCGGATTGGAACAACATGAGGGTGGCAAATCACTTTTGAGTAATTGTTTTTTTTATGTTGCTTTATGTTGTTTATTGTTGGACTTGACTGGATTTAATGTTACACATTAGTGGCTTATGCACCGGAGGAACCTTCTCATAGCTCCTTGAACTATTGGCAGAGGTTCACAGGAACTAGGAACACGTTTAGTTCTAGGAACTCCATTTGGGGAACTAAATTAGCTCCTGCTTCAGAGTAGGGTCTATAACAGTTCTATAAGAACTACCAGTGATGTAAACACAAGCTGAATGGCCAAATGCATACGAAATACCGGTTACCTGAAATTTTTTAAAAAGCCATGTTTACTCCCTGAATATGGAAAACACATTTACCTGTTGTCTGCAGTGTTGTGTTCTTTTCTCAGCCTCTATGATAACACTGCAATTTTTTTTTCTTTCAGTCACACAAATTGTGCAAATTGTACGTTTCCATCTCCATAATCATGAGACCTATGACACACCGTCCTCCATTCACCTGTTAATGCTTTGATCAAAGACGTTTCTGTCTGCCGCTTTAGAGTCTCAGGACTATGCAGCCCCTATTGATGAACCGTACTGTGTTTGTCCTGTTTCTTGCTTAACATGTATTATTGCATTTAATGTTCATTTCTTTTTCTCATTCAGACCCGGCGTTCCACTCCTAAGAGCCGCCCATTTAGCACTTTGGATCCGGAGCTCATGCTCCACCCTGAAGGTCTCCCACGAGCCAGTACTGTCGCCATGACTAAAGAATACTCTTTCCTACGCACAAGCGTTCCTCGTGGTCCCAAACTGGGAAGCCTGGGGATCCCTTCAAGCAAGGAGAAGAAATCCAAGTCATCTCGCTCCAACAAGATCCACTCTCTGGCCGACTACAGAACTCCCGAATCTGACGCTAAAAGCACAGATGCATCAGGTGGGTTAGTTTCAGCGTCTGCCGACTCGTCGTTTAGCTCTCTGCATTCCACCATCAGCTCAGTCTCCACAGTTTCGGAAATCAGCATCAGTTCCGAGACCAACGCTCACTCCGAATCATCTCAGCTATTCAGAGAAAACGTCTCTGAGGTGGATGGAAGCGAATCAGGTTTCAGAGCTGATGGTAATGACAGCGATAGCTCGTCCTATAGTAGCGTGTCTACTACAGGGACATATAATATGTTAGCTGCAATAGTGAACCGGCCAAAGGCTCCGTACACTGTTGAAGGGAGAGAGATTGCTCCGGAAGCCATGGGCCACTTTCCATCACTGCAGGAAGTCCTGCAGGCAGCCTCTGAAGAGAGGCACATGGAAGAGCTGGAGCAGGAAAGAGAGGGCAGCGTGGAGCCTCGCAGTCGCAGGGACAGCTTCTCCAGCAGGTATGAGTAAATACTTTGTAGATGTCTTGAATCCAGCCCATTACACCCTCATGATGACTATTATGCTGCGTTTGCAGTGTGTCCTATGGGAGTTCTGTGATGGGGACTCATGATGAGATGCTGCAAGTGCTGAAAGAGAAAATGAGGTTAGAAGGACAACTGGAGTCTCTTTCCTCTGAGGCCAATCAGGTGAGTTAACGCTGGAGTCCCAAATATTGCTACTTGGTACCAACAGAGAATATATATATGAATATATGAAAAATATAAAAAAAACAACATTGAAGATAAACGTCTCTCATGTTATTTATAACTATGAATGAAGATACATTTTTCTTATGTTATTTGTGTCATTTTGATATAATTATATAAACTTGATATAATTATTTAACTACTTTTGATCAATTAAATGCACACTTGCTGGATAAAATACAATAATAATAAAACAAATCTAATTCCAATTTAAGTAGTTGCTTGTTCTTGTTAAAATGAATAATAAACACTAGTCTCTTTTTATTTATTATACAATTAACAAAAGCAAAAAATGCCTCTAACACCAGCTTTTTGTATTATTTTCATTATATTATAAAAAAAAAAACCTTTACTACGTGTACTGTTAAGTAAACTGCGACTTAGCATGTGTATATACCTTCCCCTATTTTCAGGCTCTGAAAGAAAAGACAGAGCTCCAGGCCCAGCTGGCTACAGTAACTGCTCAGTTGCAGGCCCAGGTGGAGCAGACCCAGACCAGTCAGCAGAAGCAGAGCACCCTCACCTCTGAAGTCACCACACTGCGCTCCAGCTGCTCTACGCTGGAGAAGGCCATGGTGGATCTCCAGGCCAATCTAGAGGGGAAGAATGCCAGCCTGGCCTCGCTGGGCAATGACCTACAGCTGGCTGAAGAGCAGTACCAGAGGCTCATGGTCAAAGTCGAGGAGATGCAGCGGAGCCTGAATACCAAGGACAACACAGGTGAAGATGAAGTAGTAGATAATGTTATGGTTGAGTCTGGTCAGTTGGGATTATGGGATATTAGTCTCAGTTTTTAATTACTCAGGATGGTTAACATTGGTAATATCCCTTTACATCACTATAGTTCCAGATTTGAATAAATGTAATGCACTGGGAAGTATTTAAGTTACTGTGAAAAAAAAACAAAAAAAAACATCTTTGCCTAATTGACTGATTAATAGAAGTCTGGACTTCTAAATGCATGCTAACAAGTGAAATGTTGAGTGTATATATATATATATATATATATATAGTTGTTTAAATGTTTCTCCTATTCATTGTTTCTTCACTCAGTGTCTGAGTTGCGGCAGCAGATGGGAGGCCTACAGGCACAGCTTCAGCGTGTCCAGAGTGAGAGGAACGCTCTGCAGAGCAGACTGAAGACCTCGCAGGCAGAGGTGGACTCTCTACAGCAGCTCCGCCTCTGGTACCAGCAGCAACTGACTATGGCACAGGAGGCACGAGTGCGACTGCAGGGAGAGATGGCAAACATGCAGGTATAATGTAATCAAGGTGGCAATGTTGTTTACAGAAGGTTGAAGAGATTTTTAAATTGCAAAGATGTTGTAGATGAAGGACAATTGAGTGTAAATTTGTTTACCCGTAATATGTGTATTATCATTTACATTATGGGGTTGGTAAGATTTTAATATATTTTTAATGTTTTTGAGGCTGCATTTATTTGATCAAAATATTTTCGATATATTAAAATCTGAAAATATTGACCATTACAGTCTTGTGAAAAGGGTCCATATTTGCGTCTTGTCAGTATTGAATCAATAGAAAGACCTGCATTTAAAAAGAAATCTATGTATTTATTGACACTGTTATTGATGTAATTTGTCATAATTGAATGCATTCATCTGAATAAAAGCAGCAATTTCTTTAAAAATAAATAAAAATCTTACTAACCCTTAACATTTAGGCGATAGTGTATGTATTCAAAAGGCTGTGTTTATCATGAAAGATACAAATGCAAAATGGCCATCTGTAGTGTGTATTTGTTTGCGCATTCTACTTCCAGGCGGGTCAGATGACTCAGATTGGAGTGATGGAAAATCTAAAGATGGAGAATGTTACTCTGTCTCATAAACTCACAGAGACGAAACATCAGTCTATAAAAGAGAAGGAACGGATTGCTGTGCAGCTACAGAGTATAGAGGTCTGGCACACTAACAACATTTTTTCCCCCTCATTTAATCTTAAGCTTTCTGTCAATCTGACATCACCCGGCAATTTCTTAAAGCACACTAAACTGAAAACTAATTCAGTTTGGTGATTAAATTCAGTTTTCAGTTAAGTGTGCTTTTAAGAAGTTTATGTATTTATTTTTACTTGGCTCTATAAGTAAAATTGAATGAAGTTGAATGAAGAGTTTTAGAATTAAGTCTAAAAAGCATACAAAATAATAATATTAATTTACTGATTGTCATTCAGGTAGACATGCTGACTCAAGAAGCAGCCATCCATCAAATCCAGGAGGCAAAGTCAATGGTGGAGGAAGATCTTCAGCACAAACTGGAAGAGTTCGAAGAGGAGCGAGAGCATCTGCTCAAACTTGCCAACACAGCCACAACACTGGAGAGAGAGCTCGATCAGGTAACTAAATCCTCACACACACTACCACATTTGTCTTTTGTGGTGTATACTAGTAATCAAGATCTCACCTAGTAATTAAAGAGTTCTATATTCAAACGTTTTTTTGTAATATGTGACCATTTTCAAATATGTCATAAGTATCAGAAGTATATTTGTATCAATAGCCAACGATACATTAAATGGGTCAATATAAGTAAAGATAAGATATTTTGTACATTTTCTACCGTAAATGTATCAAAGCTTAATTTTTGATTAGTAATACAAAATGTGCAATATGTGCATCCCCTAATAATGACTTGAATGACTGATTGTTCTCCTTCAAGGTCAAACTTATTCTCTCCCAAAAAGACGCCCAGCTGGAATCGCTTCAGCGTGAGCATCTAGAGCTGATGAAGCAGCTCACCACTACTCAGGAGACCCTCCAAACCAAAGAACAGGCCCTTAATCAGCTGGAAGCACGTTACCAGGAGCTCCAGACCCAGCTGGAGGAGCTACAAACTGACGCCACAGCTAAAGAGGAAACCCTGCAGTATCTCCTAAATGAGAAAATAGTACTGGAAGTTGCTCTGCAGGCAGCACGGGCTGATAAGAGCGAACTAGATGAAGGAGCGGAAAGACTTGGCGAGGAAGTGCTGGTGGCGTCAGACACTCTCGACCAGCTTAGGCAGGAAGTGCAGGTTAAATCATCCCAGGTGCGAGGTTTAAAAGTGAGCATTTTTATTTAAAAAAAACAAAACAAAAAAAACATCAGAATGCAAATTTTCTTTTCTCTCCACAAGATCGAAGCTCTCCAGCAAGAGAATGGCAACCTCAAAAAACAAGCCCAGAAACTGAAAGAGCAGTTCATGCAGCAGAAGGTATGATCTCAGTGCCTTAAAGTGCAGTCCGTTGGATTTATGCCTATATCTTTAACATAAGAAATTCAATTTGGCCATTTTGGTTTCAGTAAGGCATTAAAGACTTGTTTGTTGCTGCATAAGACCAACAAAACATATACACCTAATTCTTTCAAAATAAAAAAACTGGCAAACGTTTTTTTTTTATTGCAGGTGATGGTTGAAGCTTACAGGAGAGATGCCAGCTCCAAAGACCAGCTGATCTCTGAGCTGAAGGCTTCTAAAAAGCGTCTGGTGGCAGAGGTGAAGGACCTAAAACAGGAACTGTTAAAAATGGAGGGAGAAAAGAAGAGCGCAGAACAGGAACAGGCTCGTCTGCAGAAGGAAGTGGAGAGAGTCCAGCAGCAAATGAACGGTCTGGAAGCCCATTTACAATCTGTACAGACCGAGAGAGACCATCTTGATTCTCAGCTGCAGGTACACACTGACAGCATTACTATTACAACACAGAGATACACACAAAAAACATTGCTATTCAGCAAGTATGCATTAAATTAGTCAAAAGCAAAGAGTTATGATGTTACAAAAAAGGTTTCATATTAAACAATTAGTTTTTTTTCTTAATCTGAACATTTATTGACCACCAACTTGGAATTTTGGAACTATTTCTGAAGGATCATGTGACGCTGTGAGGTTTATCAGCTTTTCCATCACAAAAATAAATACACTTTTAAATAATAAAGAACAGCTGTTTTAAATTCTAATATTATTTTACAATATTACTGTTTTGCCCTTTTTTTTCTGATCAGATAAATGCAGCCTTGGTGAGCGTTAGACACCAAAAAAACTACAACTTTTGAACAATAGTGTATAGCACATTCTGACACTCTCCACATTGTTGCTTCAGTCCCTTCAGTTTGACCAGAACCAGCTGGCGGCTGTGACCGAAGAGAATGAAAATCTGAGAAAGAGGATCGAACAAATGCAAGATGAAGCCAGAAAGTGAGTCACAATCACACCACCTCTCCTACCATAAGGGTTTCCATAGTGATCGCTGCTCAGTCTTTGACACCATGAATATGATGTGACGTATAGACAATAGTGCGTGTTTGCTTGTGATCTATTAAATGATGAGGAATTGGGATGCATTTGTCAACTGTTTGTTTAACAAAGTAAAATGACCCAGAGGAACCTCTGATGGTGAAGTAGACCAAAAAAAAAGGTATCTAACTTACTGTTATGTGCTGCTCCTTCCTCTTCCAGGGCCATCTCAGAGCAGAAGGTGAAGATGAAGCGTATAGGCACAGATTTGACCAGTGCACAGAAGGAGATGAAGGCCAAGCATAAGGCCTATGAGAACGCAGTCGGCATTCTGAGCCGCAGGCTACAGGAAGCCCTCACCACCAAAGAGACAGCTGAAGCTGAACTTGACAAACTCAGAGCTCAGGTTTCAGAGGGTGGAAATAGCCTAGAACTTCAGGTAAACTGCTACAGATGGTCTGCAATTTAAATATTAAAACGTACTGAAAATATTTGACTGTAATTGTCCAGTTTACACCTTTCACAGTGGCGCTGTGTGTAAAAATGTAACGAGTTGATGTGTATTTGTTGTTATTGCTTCAGGCCAAGGTAGAGTCCCTGCAGGGAGAACTGAAGGCAGTGAGCCAAAGTAAAGCCATGCTGGAGAAAGAGCTACAGGAGGTCATCACCCTCACTAGCACTGAGCTGGAGGAATACCAGGAGAAAGTGCTGGAGCTGGAAGACGAGGTGAGAGAACTTATTAGTGTTTAACTTATTATTTATGAGTTTTAATTACTAGCTAATTCCACTTCACTCTCGGCTTATTTAACAGCAGAGTGTTGCCAAACTATACAACACCAACACTCATGACATGGTTGAAGGGTGTTTTGTCTGTTTTTATTTTATTTTTGAAATATTCATTTATCGGCCATTATAAATGCTGATACCGATAGTTCGTAAAATGCTTAATATCGGCCTGCTGATAAATCGGTCGGGCTCTAATTCATTTTTAGTAATTATGTACAATAATTTAATAAACTTGGATTACAATAATTTTTAATAAGCTGTGATTACGGATTTCTTTTAACATTTAACTTTTATTTTCTCTTCATTTCGCTGATCATTTTTAAACCCCTACAGCTTCAAGAGTCAAGAAATTTTAAGAAGAGAATTCGTCGCCTGGAGGATGCCAATAAGAAGCTTGCACTTGAGCTAGAGCATGAGAAAGGGAAGCTCTCTGGGCTTGGGAAATCCCACAGTGCATTGCGGGAACATGCCAATATTCTTGAGGCTGCATTGGCAAAGCGAGAAGCAGATCTTGTCCAGCTCAACTTACAGGTGTTTAACCTCACAAAACTGTTCTTTAACCTAAGAAATCTTTACTTATTCTGTTTGTTTTTAACATCTCGGTTATCCTTCACTTCAGGTTCAGGCAGTGTTAAAGCGTAAAGAAGAAGAGGACCAGCAGATGAGGCAGTTGGTGCAGACGCTGCAGGCTGCCCTGGAGAAAGAGAAAATAAAAGTC
Source organism: Enteromius radiatus (assembly GCA_032357445.1). Taxonomy (NCBI): domain Eukaryota; kingdom Metazoa; phylum Chordata; class Actinopteri; order Cypriniformes; family Cyprinidae; genus Enteromius; species Enteromius radiatus. The sequence goes on along the minus strand of JAUCMS010000095.1, from coordinate 3,807,549 downwards.
AAGGATCTGACAGAGCAGGTTAATACATGGTTTAACAGCTGCAAGGCGTATCCAGTTCCCCTTGAGAACTCCCAAAGACTTTTGGTTTATTTTGTTACGTGCATGAATGTGACCTGTGTGTTTGTATGCTTTGTTCAGGTGGCAGAGGCCAAGCTGGAGGCAGCCCATAACCGCAGGCATTACAGAGCAGCCATGCTGGAACTCAGCGAGATCAAGAAAGATCTGCAGGCCAAAGAGGAGCTCATCAAAACCCTGCAGAAAGAGGCTAAAACACTTGCGTAAGTTTGTTTTCTTAAGATCACAGCTGTCTCTGAAACTCATGATACAGTCACACTTCAAGAGATCTTCACGAGGCCTTTACTTTTTTGATTTATGATTTATTAACTTCTCTAGGTACTTTTGAAGAGCAGCTTCTCCGATTGTGTTGGTGTGATTTGTGAAATATTTCTCTCTCTCTGACAGGGCTCAAGATGAGAAGCACTCTGAAGAGGTTTCTCATTTCCAGGAGGAATTAGCTGATGCTCACGCTCAACTCCAGATCCTTCAAAAACAACTTAACGATGAGCTCAGCAAACAACCTCTCACTAACCAAGAGGTACAAGTGCAAACCTAGTCAGCTGGCTCACTTTTTTTAATCTTTACACTCTCGCAATATAATGCCTTTTTGAAATAAAAAACATGCTCAGAAACTGTTTTACAGGTCCATTTACAACCCTAGAATTTGACCCTAGAATGAAAGAAAGTTTTTGCCTTATTTGGAAGGTTCATGAATAGTAATGAGGAGGTCTGCTCTGATTGGCTGTTTCTCAGCGGTGCTCATTTCAGTAGCACGGGTATATGCAAATGTGGTGAGCTCAAATGTGGTACCTCAAGGGTACATGTTACCGCTCTATGCAACTTTCAGTGCCTAGAGAAGCTGTTGTGCCCTTGCGAGTACAGTTTTGGACAGTGAAATCAAATTTGAACATGACAGACCTACCACAAGTTAGTGGAGAACCGTGGCCACCCCTCATTCACAATCACTATATATCAAGTATGCTGTCTCCCTGCAGGTGGAGGATCTGAAGTGGGAAGTGGAGCAGAGGCAGCGGGAGATCGAGACCCAGAAACAGCAGCTGGACATGGTGGAACAGTGTCACCAGAGAGAGATGGACACCCTGCAGGACACTCTACAGGTCAGACGCGCTAAGTCAGCTTCTGTTACCAGAACATGTATTATGATTCTTTTCTTCTGAATGCTGCCGTTTCTGTTTGATATGACCTGCAGAGGATAAAAGTGGAGCTGGAGATGGTGCAGGAAGAGCTCAGTGGCACACGGAAGGATAAATTCATGCTGCAGGCTAAAGTGGGAGAGCTGAGGAACAGCATGAAGACCGTTCTTCAGCAGAACAACCAGCTCAAACAGGACCTCAAAAACGGCAAGCTCAAAAAGGTAGGACTAATGCTCATTTTAATTTGATATTTAGTCAACATGGATGTTTGTGAGTGTGTAATTTCTGTCCCCACAACAGAAGTTGGATTTAAAGGGGGAATCGACCCCAGTGACTCCAGTAAAAATCCCAGACTGCCCTGTTCCTGCTTCACTTTTAGACGAACTGTTGAAACCCTCAGCATCCGTCAATAAAGAACCTCTCAATAACCTCCACAACTGTCTGAAACAGCTGAAGTAAGATCATCTCACCATAACTTTCTATGGAGAGTGGTAACATTATTAGAACAAATTAACGATTGAAATCTCTATTATTAATATCTAAATAATTAAATGGCGCACGCATATTCATTATATTCCTGAAAAACGCCACACTTTTGTAGCAGGCATGTAAAATGAATGAGATTTGCACCCAATCCTTTTCATATAAATAAAGCTACCACAACAAAACAGATGGCGTTCCTTTCCCACTCATCTGATGGTCATTTGTCATAGGCAGGAGATGGACAGCCTTCAGAAGCAGATGGAGGAACACACGGTCACAGTGACGTCGCTGGCCAGTGCAGAGGAGGAGCTCCAAAAACTGGGGCTTCATGACGACTGTAGCGACGATTCACCTGAAAAAGACGACCGCAATGAGATGCAGCCCTCGTAATACACAAAGAATCCTTTAAAGACAATATCATCCGAGAAGAAAGTTTGTTTTTCATCTCTATGGGCACTTCTAACTTTCTTTATTCCTTATCAGCTGCCAATATTTGGCTTTATCCCTTTTCATAAGCAAGATTGTTCGGGGTGAAAGCACAGCTTTATTTTCGGGGGTAATTTTGGTGTTTGTGTGTGTTGTAATCACTATTTATTTTCACGTTGAACGAATCGAACTGCTCTCTATGTCTCGCTTAGTCGCCCACCTGACGTTCATTATTTTTTTCTTTCTCATCTCATAAGAGGTGCAGAGAGAGGTTTGTGAGGGCTACTGCTAGGCTGCTCAGTCCTGCAGAAGTGAAAACACACACACACACACACACACACGTGATCTACAACAAACACCCAGGGCACCAGACTCCAGTGTTATAGTAACTAGTGACCTATTGACCTGATTGGTCAAATGTATATCTACATATCCGTCTGGTGGTAGTTCTCACTTCTTGCATGGAGATTTGAGCAGCTGAACTGTTCTTCCATTCCTCTGTGCCTGTGAATGAGCTGACCTCTCATTCCATCACTGGACAGACGCCTGATCTAGAGCTGTTCCCTGCAATATAATGCAAATATTATCTACTAAACAATACGAGGCCCCATATCATGCATTTTAGAGCACAGATCAACCCAGATTCCCCCAAAAACAGTGTTCTTAGTTTTCCCAGGCCTCAAATAAATCAAGTCTAAAGCGATGCTGACAACTTCCTGTCTACATACACACTGCTTTACCTGTAAGTCTCCGAGTTCAGATCCACTGTTCTTTGCGAACTTGAGGATGCGCTTACAATATTGTACTTCGCACTACGGCCTCTTTCTGATTAAAACTCAGGACCTGAAGCCCCAGGAATGTACGTGAGAGACTGGGAGAAAGTATAGTAGCCCTTTTGTTCGGGGTAATATATTATAGATCAGATCATCCAATATCAGCTAGTATCTGGTTTTTGTTTATGGTTTGCAGAAAAGGCCTTGATAAAACTCGACTAGTTCTGTTTAGGGCTGCGCCTTAAAATGAATCCAATAAGGAAACCTTTAAATGCTACTAAAAATGTATAGCTTGAATGAATTCTTTTCTGTTGAGAGATCTTGGGAAATAATGTAAAATAGGTTGTATGCGCTCTCGAAAGTGTGTTGTACGTATATATTTATAATATATATATATATATGAAAGGTGTTGACTTCTATTGCACAATTGATAAAAGAAAGCAAGTTTACTGACTTTCAGGTATGGACTGATGTAAAATATTACTTTTCGATGGAAAGATTTTGCCTTTTTTTTTTTTTTTTTTGCCCGATGCTATGTTCACTTATTTAAAAACATTTTCACTTCCTGAAATTCTCATGGATAGTTTGTCATTACGGCCTTAATTATTGAAAATGTTTGCAAATATATTTTGAATAATGTGTTTTAATTAGGTGTAATATTTCTGTCTTTATTTCACAAACTGCATTTTGTCTATTGTGTCTGTGGCGCTGGAATTAACCATCTAATAGGCTTGAACTGTTTTAAAGTGTGTTCTGAGACGATGACGTATGGTAATAACCTTTAGACTGCTTTAAGACAGATTGGGAAGTGAAGCTTTACACACTAACATGTACATTTATCTTCAAAAGAATAATACATATTCAGTGAAAGGGAGGGAACTGTTTTTAATTAACTGAAAGTGTACTGTGTGTTAATTACTGTACTGACTAAAAGCACGAGTTTCTGTTCCGTGTTTATAAATAAGAAACAAGTTTGACTTCATTCTTTGCTTGCTCTGCATTTTTATGGGATGTACCATATTGAGTGTAAAATATAAATCATTCTGTAAAAGGATCACATCTTGTCTTTTGTTCCTATTTAATGTTCTTTAGACAACAGTATTTATATTATAACAGATATTCTTAAACCAACTAGATGTACTACTGTATGTTTAGGGTTACTGGCATGCAATTATGCATTATTTATTAAGTAACCACATGTAACTTTCTATGAATTTTCATTAATGACATAGTTTTACACCATTTAACTTAAACTAATATACAAATATAGGATGAAACTGGAAGGCACAAGCTGAATTAAACCTAAATGATTAATAATGTATCGTTAGTTTTTAAATGTACTCATCGTTTAATACATACAAATGTCAGCCACTAGGCGGCGCTGCTAAAACCCGTTCAAAGACCAGCAAAGGCCATCGAGCAAGAGAGACTTCCGGGAGGCACATTTTGCTCAGACGTTAACTTGAAACAACTGGCGAGATCTCTGCGAAGCCTACATCTTCATGTGTACATGATTATAGTTGTTCTGGTACAGAAAGAGCCATATTCGAGCGCGGCATATTTAGTTCCTGTTTTGCCACAAGAAGTGTCAATAGGCATGGCTGTATGGAAACTAAGCATGTAACGTAAGGAGCTCTTGGAGTGCGACCCATCTCCACCTGCAGCTTTCATACATTTGCAGACAGAAGCAGAGGTAATACCTAGATTCTCTTATCTGGCTGAGATCCCTCTCATCCTCCTTTTTTGTCTTCGTTGGCAACCTGTCATTGTTAAATATGACGCGATGAGATCCTGTATTAGCATTAGTATTTGCTTTATTGTGGCATGTCTTTGTCAAAGTATTGACTTTCAATATGTGGGTTTAAGCATGACTGATGCCTAGTTCGACTCTTTCGCGAATCGGTTCTTTTGAGCAATTTGTTTCAAATTATTCCGTCATTCTTTTACGTAATGACGTAACACCGCGCTGACGCATATTACATACAATGTTCACCCTGGACCACAAAACCAGTCATAAGGGTCCTACATCATCTGAACTCTAGATAAGCTTTTAGTTGATGGTTTGTTTAACATAAAACAATGTTTGGCTAAGATACAATCATAGTCATGGCCTAATTACCTTTAAAATCTAAATGAAGCTTTTAGCATTGCATGTTAATCAAAAAGTAAGTTTTGATATCTATTTACTGTTAAAATACTTTAATTGAACATGATCTTTACTTTAGAAACATTAATAAATTTGATCCATACAATCAGTTGAAGCTATTGCTACAAATAATATACAGTGGGTACGTAAAATATTTAGGCCCCATTAAATTTTTCACTCTTTGTTATATTGCAGCCATTTGCTAAGTTCATTTTTTCCTCATTAATATACACACAGCCCCCCATATTGACAGAAAAACACAGAATTGTTGAATTTTTTGCAGATTTATTAAAAAAGAAAAACTAAAATATCACGTGGTCATAAGTATTCAGACCCTTTGCTGTGACACTCATATATTTAACTCAGGTGCTGTCCATTTCTTCTGATCATCC
>JAUCMS010000095.1:3711387-3726090 GCA_032357445.1 Enteromius radiatus | reverse complement strand
ATAGAGTCAATATATAGTTTCACTTCATTTTTAAAGGCTATGAAGCACACCGCAACACCTTTCCAATACGCGCGCGCCACTGACGTCACCGTCTGTGGTAACAACCGCAACTTTTGGTAACAATTTACACATTTCAAATCATTAAACTTTATTGCTTATTTATTAAAAAAAAGAAGTGTTCATCGCTTTCCCAAATGCTCTGTACACTCACAGTACTCTCAGAGTTATTGTGAAGCGAGCCGCTCTGAGACACTGAAAACCCTGGATCATGAGCTGCTTGCGTGTGAATAAACACAGTTTGCAAACCTCTGTTTGGAAATCTCTGCTCCAGAGAATTAGTGGAAATGTACAGTAGTTTGGTTAATCTGTGTCCTCATAAACCAACAAAATCAATAGTGTAGTCTGTAGCAAGCTCAGTCACTATTCAGAACAAAGAATGCACTGCATTATAACAGTTTGCTTCGTTAAATCTTTAATTGACATGCCCCCGACTCATTTCTATCTCAGAATTACGACTTCAAGTTGGCATTCTCATTTGCTCAACTCTTAAATATGAACATTATTTGTAGTGTTTTTTTTGTATGTGTCATAATGATGTTCTGTATTTGGAGTGACTAGGCCATGCAGATTTTTTCTTTGTTTTCAGTAGTGTCTCCGTTTGACTACAAAAAATGGTAAACTGCTAGACTAGGTGTTCTCATTCGGTCTCCCATAAATAGCCCACGTTACAGCATTATGGCACCAGCCTCCATATTTCCTCACTTTACATTTCCCCTTATCGTGACCTCCTCTCAATCTTTCCTCTTTCACTTTAACCTTTGATCTTTTACCTCTGCCCTCTACATAAATCCTCATGCCTCAAATCAGATGCAATGCATCACGGCCAGATCAACATTTCTGAACGCTTACAATCTGCTCCAAATTCTGCGAGTTTGAAAAATCCTCACTTTAAATTACACATAATAGACGCTTGCCAGTTTATCGGTCATGTCCTGCTTCTTGTCTCCGCTCTTTGTTTTATCATTATGGATCTCAGAGGAGCCAGTAACAGATTGGTGCCGAATACGGGAAAGGATTTGGCTGCGTTTTCCAGATTCTTTCAGACGAGCGTTCCCTCGTGAGACGCTGGAGTACTCAACGCTTCTCTGAATACGAGATGCAGTTCAAAGAAACGTTTGCACCTCCGGTCCTGTGCAGATTGATGACTCGCGACACCCGTATTTCATCCAAAGAGGCTAGTAAACAAACCATTCCAGACAGGCGCAATATGGAAATGTGCTTTAGATGTCTAAGAGACCAGGAAGTTATGACTGCACGCGCTTTGTGGCTCCGTTCCGGGTAATATACTCCCAACACATTCAGTCATTATAAACGGACCACGGTCAGGGCCAAATTGACATCAAATGAGGGCTTTGAATTAGCCCTTCTCGTCGGCATTGATTTATGCTCAGTGGTAAATTGCATCTCCTGAGGAGACGCGCGTTTAAACAACAGCTTTTCAAGAGCGTAATTGATCTGGTTGTAAGAGATCCTGAAAGCGCTGGAGGCCCTCAGTCAGGAAAACGTTCGTTTTTTTCTGCAGGGGAAAGAAAAGCATTCGTTTCAAAGAGCGATTGCATTTCGCCTGTTTCAAAGGCCGAGGTAACTTAAGTGATGAACCGCAGCTAATTTGCATAGCACGATCTTATGAGTGTGTTTCGTAATATTCATTTTGATTCTTTCGTTATGTGACACAGGAGAGCCGAAAGTGCTGCACTGCAAACACAATCGGTTTGATGGCCTACATGATGGCGTTCATTTGCGTCAGTTAATTATTTAATTGTGTGTGGCTTCCTTTCTTAATTGGAATATAGGCTGTGTAATTGGGATGCTGGTGTCGTTGGAGTTTACGATGGCTTGTTTCACTAACTAATGAACGGTATGAGAGCCTGTGGTGTGTAACGCAGTGTTGTCCGCCCCGGCGATGTGCCTGCTAGCATGCCCTCTGAGCCCTGCAATTCACCCACTGTTAATGAGATTCTAATATATGCGGTACGGTTCAACAAGCACTGAGCTGTCTTTCTGCGCCGAGGCTCATGTTCGCTGTGTGTGTATCTGGGACAATAGTGTTTGTGTGTTTATTCTAATGAGGATCATTGCGGTTTCTGCTGATTGCTGTCCTCTCTAAGGCCAGGTGAGCTTCCTCTAGCGACAGCCGCCGCCTTTATTTTTATAGGAAATCATTGTAGTCATCACAAATGGTTTTTAATAAAATCAGTTTTTGTTAACTCTGTCATCATGTAGTCTCCCAAGATGATGAATGGCATCCCAAAAGTGGTTTTTGTGGTGTGGAGTTTGAAGAAATTGTGATTTTTTTATTCGTTGACATGCAGAGGAAACTCCCTCTAATTTGTATATGTTCTCGTGAACTCGGAAAATTCATCACAACAACAGATTTTATTGGGAACATTTGCATATTAATTGCCACAGCTTGCTAGTGATGGGGAAAAGGTTCACGTTTTAAAACTACATACATTTGAGGTCATTGGTGGCTCAATGAATGGTACAAGAATTATTTGGACCTTTTTCAGGTAATTGAGCTTTTTCATGATTATTGACTCATTGATGATTATATATATACTGTATATGTGTGTGTAAAAAAAAATATATATATATATATATATATTGAAACATACAATTATATCTTTTTTATATACATACATACATATAATTTATATTAAATATATTATAATATATTATAATTATCATTCACATGAATAATTAAACTAAAAATGTTCAAATAGTGAAATTTCTCAACTTTGCATGACAATCTCCTTACTGTTTGAAATTTGCTGAATTGTTGTGAATTCAAAATGTTTGTTTGCTGTATTAAAAATAAATACATTTTACAACCCTAAATGCACCTTTGCAGTTTTGCAATTACACAGAATGTAAATTTTAGTAACTAATGGGTTAAATAACTAGTTTCTTAAGTGTGAAATATATGACCGGAATAGTGCTGGGGTCTCTTAGGGTTGATGATGTCTGTATGCTAGTGTGTGCCTCTGCGCATATAATACAGGAATAGAGGGTAAGAAGGCAAGAATAAGAGACAAAGAGATACGAGAGAGCCAGTGGTATTTGTTCTAAATGCACAATGCACTGCATTCAGAAATCTGGGCCAAAAAACATCGATCCGAAACAGAATGCATCGGATTCATTAATTGCATTTATCATTCGCACTGCCGAAGAAATAATAACAATATGGTTAAAAATACAGCCACTGTAATCAACAAAAAAGTAGATAAGGAGTTAGGCCTTGTTTAAAATTAATTAGTTTTGCTTTTGACCAAAAAGAAGGGGAAAAAAGACCATATATGAAGATGCATTGAGCTCTCTGCTTTATTTAAAAGACAACATTATTTCAACTAATGTGAGATGATATATGATCTTTTCTTTATGGCAGATTTGCAAATAAAAACATCAAAGGCATGAAAAATAGGAAGGTGGGAAGAAATGTAAATTGCTTGTGCCACTTAGACCACACACCGAGACAGGTTATTCAGTTATTCCTCACTAGGGGTCCCTGTTGCTCCTCTATTTGATCAGAGACTCGCACTTACTCATGCTGAGGCTCCCACTAAATTAGACCTTTTCTCATACTGAAAATATATCCTGAAGTACTTTATTTGTGTAGCCAAGGTCGTAGGTTTGATTGCCAGAGAATGCATATACTGGAAAATGTGTAATGTAGAAAACGAAAACTGCTTAAAACGACCTGGGTTTAACTAGGTTTGGTTTGTTGGCTGGTTTTAAGGATTTTAGCTTTTCAAAGCTGGCCAAGGACCATCTTAAACCAGCTAAGTTTTTGTTTCAGTAGGTAAAATGTAAATTTATTTAAACTCTGTCAGCATGTTAACATGAACCAAAGTCATATTTGTATAGCCAAAAATCAACTTTAACATCTAAATTCTAAACTGTCCGGTTTTGGAAGGCTTATGTTTTGCGTTAAAGCTTTATCTATCTGTTTGCCTAACTTTAATAAGCACTACAGCATAGCGCGTAAAAACTGCGTTTTGTAACATCAAAATGTGTTTTTGTTAATCCATCTGCCTCCTTGGTTGCAGGCATGAGGGGTTTTCCTTGCATGTGATTGGCTGTGTTTTTAGTGCACCTGTTCTGTGGGAAAACCCCATTGGCCAGCCAAGATGTCACTCATTTTCGCCTCTTCTTCACGCGCTTCCCGCTCTTAGCGCCGGAGTACCAGCTTGACTGTTGGCCTTTCTGTCTCAGGAGAACTACGCGAGTAAGTTCAATTAGGGAAAGCGCAGATAAAAATCAGACATGTCAACGCAAAAGCAGCGTCACAGGAGCGATGGGAACATTTCAGAGAGAGTCAGCGGCGACCGTCGTTGGTTTTGCGCTCCCGTGCGCCAAGAGACGGATTCGTAGGACGCGCGGAGAACATCACCAACTTCTGCGGCGCGTAACTTCATAACGCCACCGGTCCGGACCTCTATACTTGTTTTAAACTTTTATGTATTGAAGGAATAATAGCACCAGAGGAACAATGACAGTGACTTTCCCTGGCTTCTAATATCGCCGGGCCACTTTAGTGAAGCGTTCGGTTCTCGTTTCTAACGGAATTTTTGGTGATAGTTAAAGGACACGGATTTTGGGGACCGCAACAACGCCGTCGTGCTAGTTACATTATCACATGACTTTCCACAGGATTATGTTATTTATTCAACAACTTCCCAAAGTAGACTATCCATAATGTCGTGTTTGAACAATACATTACTACCCAGAAAGCCAAAGATGATCGCTTCACGGATGGCGTTGCTGCAAGCGCTCCTCGTCGCGTCTCTCCACGGAGGTAAAGAAACATTTACGCACATCCAAAACTTGTTGCGAGATCGTGCAGAATAAATGTAACGAGCATGATAAAAATGCCTAGCGTCCTTATTTAAAAACAACCCCTAAATCAGTGCGCTTTCGCGTCTGTAGCGCGAATGCAAAAAAAAAAAAGTTGGTGCAGGCTGCTCCCTATTCCACTTGACCCATTTTAACATCTTAATTTACTCTTGAAATATTTATAGATGAATACACACACTTCTGTGGTTAGTGGTTCGTGCGTTGTGGACGTTGGAAGAGACTGTGGCGCGCAGCGACAGCCGCGGTGTGGTTTTGTTGTGCCAAGCGTATAAATAATAGAAATGTTGGTTTCTCACCTTGTTGTTTTGCAGTCTTATCATGAATTATGCATGCATGTAGTTAGCTGGCAAGACAGAGATGTAGAAACGGAATGATTGAAGCGTACCGTGCGAAATATCGTTTTGTGATGGTGAGCACATTTATTCTCGGACGTTTTGGAAGAGCGCGTGATGTGAAACGTTTCAGCTGTTTATTATATAAATATTTTAATTTCTACCTAAGAATATTATCCATAAAGCCAAAAACAATTAATGTTACTGTGCAAATGAAAGTAAGCTACAGGAGTATTTTCTCTTTCTGTCATTAATGTGCTGAGTAACATAGATGCATTTCATTTTTTAGCCTCTTTAAATAGTTTACAAGGACAGTACTGTTATGTCTGAGTGGGTATTGAATATATACAGAGATATTTGCTGTGCTAAAGGTGAGCCACCCTATTTTCATTGTCCACAGAAGCAAGAGACAGTGATGAAATGAGCAGACTTGTGTCCCAGCGGCGTGCTGTTTTTATTCATCCTCTCCAGCTGAGGACCCACAGTGGCCTTCACATCTATTTTTACTTACACTATCCCAGCAAGTCTGAAACTGGACATGTCATACAAACAAACAATTAGGCTGTGGGGGTGAGATAGAGACAGACAGAAAGTGTGGGGGATTGCAAAATTAGAAAGAACGTGAGGGATGACAAGTTTGTCCAAGTGTGTGAGGGCTTGGATGGTATCAGGGATGTTGTCTCTGGAGACAGCGCTTGCTGATCAGGCACTGAAACTGTCATCATCATCATTACTGTGTTTTTCTACCCTCCTTCCCTGCAACCGTGGCCTCATACTGCTGTGTGTAATGGACTGCATGCGAAGAGTACATCGCTTTCAAGTTCAGACAGCATGTGGTTTAAATGCATGGAATTGTGTCCGGTGAACTGTGCAATATCCGCAGGAATATTTGCAGATTTGTGTTTGTAGAGAAGCGCGCAGTGTTTGCAGGTTAGCGGCTGTCAGTATGATTACAAAAGTGCCAGTTGTTTGATTTATTTATGCTTTTTCTTTTAGAACTGCTGACATACAATAGAACGGACTGTTCGAATGGCGCAGCGTATGAGAAATGGAAGCAAGAAGCAGAAAACAGCTTATAATATGCATGTGTCTGTGTGATATGCTGGCGTTTGATGACTGAGGAGACAGATTTGTGAGTGAGTTACAGCAAATTTGCAATTTGTCTGCAATTGAAGGCCTGAAAACGCACCTGTTCTCAACGGCGCCATCGATAAATCAGTGGGATGAAAGGTTTTTGTTGCTTCAGGGAGTTTTAGGAGCTTAATTGACAAAAGCAGATGGATGTTTACAGAAGGACCGTCTTCCAAGTAGGGCTTAGAGCTCATTTTCCTAGCTGTGCGAAAACTGACTGTGAAATATCACTCGTCTTCAGCTTCCCCTCCCTTCGGCGTCCGAGGGCAGATATCTGTGTGTTTCGGGGGCTCAAGCGCAGGTCTGGACAGTTGTAACAAAACCAGAGGTGTTATTAAAACTGTCAGACTATCAGGCTGTCAAACACACACACACACACACACACGCACGCAGTGGCCGTGTCTGTGAGCCAGGCCGAGCAAGGGGCCCATATGTTTGAGGGTTGGCTGACACCAGGGAGATGATTTGCTCTAGGGAGACTGTGAAGCCTAAATCTCTTTCACTCGTTTTTTCTCTCTCTCTCTCTCTGCTCATTCGTACAAACACACACAGCCATGCAGGCATTCAGGCATGCTTATGCGCACAGACACACACCTCCTTGGTGGGTTTTCTTGCTGACAAACTTTCTAGCAAAGCAATAAATAGTGCATTTTTGCTTTGTTTCTTAAATTCGTCAGATTAAATTTGAGATTCACAGCTAGAAGTGTGAGAGCTGCGAGTGTGTGCTTTTAATAATCCATAGCCAAAGAGGGGTAATCAAGAAGATATTTCCCCACAGATTGGCATCCAGAGAGAAAAGAGGGATAGTGGACGGGAGGGGGGCAGATGAGTGAAAGTAATGACTGTGATCATTATCTTCTGTGTTTTTAATTGAGATAATGACCCAGAGGAAGACAATGAAACTCCCAAAGGAAAGATTTCTTTCTCTTTTTCAGCCCCCCCTTCTCCTTTCGGTTCGTAGAAGTGACTGCATGAAATTTCATCAGGTTTGATAGCCCTGCTTCCAAGATGGCTCTATAACCCCCGAACAAAGAAGCGCTGTTGTCTAAAGGTAAACGTTTCCTTAGAATCCCTCTGTTGTGTTCCTATACGAAATAACTAAATGCGATACTGTCACTTCTAACCCTCAGAGGCGGGGAGAAAGAAGTTTGCTAAGACCGAAAAGATTTTCCATTACAACTGCAGAAAGACCAGTTAGCGAGTTCCCATTTTGCAAACGTAATAAAATTGAAAACTTTCATCTCAGCAAATTGATTTCAGTCGGATTCAGAAAGGAAGAATGAAGAGGAGGGAGAAAAAAAAATCATTAGATCATTGGAGCATGACTGTACCGTGGGACTTTAGGAATTTGCGTATAGCGGTGAGAACACACACGCAGGCTCCCGCTTCACATTTATTAATGCATTCACTCATCCTGTGACTTTGTGAAGAAGACTTTTGCATTAGGAAAGGGCATGTGGGTAAATACAAAGCCAGACTGAAGAAGAAGAAAGGCAGACTGTGATACAAATTGGCAGCAAAAGCGAGAATTGAAGAATTTATGCACATCTCTATTTTATACTTTTGTTTTCTGTTGTCTTTGTCTCCGTTTCGCTATCTGTTTGGAGGCCGCGGGGTGGTATTTCTCCCTCATTAAGGACTCTTGGCCAGCAGTTCATTTAACACATACATGCCCTCTGAACTCCTGAGAAATTATTGGCATTATCGCCAGATAGGCTTCGCATATTCTCGCGCTCTCTTTTGGATGTATTGTAGGGCCATATGGTATTTGCTCTGAAAATGGGAGTTGCACTTTTGTGTTGCTAGTTGGCTATCATTCTCTTTTTCGTCTCGCTACGGCAGTTTTCTGTATCGATTGGACTTGGTTCTTTCTTCTGTGAGGATGTGAGAAAGGGAGAATGAAGGAGGGGAAAAAAAGAGTATACTGGAGGTGTTGGAGGTGGCTCTTGTTTGTGTAGATGGAATAATTAACGCTCATTAAGAGGGTGATGAGAGGCTTAGGGGTGATGCTACTTGTTAGGATAATTAGAGTCAAATAGGCCTCATTATGCAAATTGGGAGGAAGTGTGATTCTGTCAGTGTTTACCTGAACTCTGTCGTACTGATGACCTCAGATAGAGATGATGGTGTCGAGTGAAGGCGAGCGTCTAAAGAAAAGCCGTTATAGGGTGAGAGGAAATAGAAATAAAATAAGCAACGATCTATTTAAGAGGTGCGAAGGAGAAAAACGAGTAATGAGATGACAGAAACGAGGGAGGATGGATGTAATCTGTAATCAAATATAAGCTCCGAGGGCAATAAAGAAGCCGCTTTGTTTTCAGGGAAATGAAATGTTTCTCAAATTATTTTACCGTAGAGAGATCGCTGGATAAGCCTTTCAGGCCAACTCGCAGTCGCAGAGAGAAAATCGTATCTCTCTCTGTATAATAGGATGGGTGAAAATATTAAAACAAGATACGATGGCCTCCAAGCTGCGGTGTCAAAGCTAACACCGTGAAGTCATTGCGCTGTGGTGAAGACCGCTCCATGTGTCCGTGTTTTTCGTTCCTCTAGAGAGGACTTGTGTGGCGGCCTGCAAAGCATTTTGAAGCGCCGGAAGCCGAGGCTGTGAAATGTCGCAGGTATGGGATTTTATATATTTATGAGGCTTGTGTGTGTCTATGATTGTCCGCAAGGCACCGACCTCTACTAAAGTGTGTGTGTGATGGATCGAGGCTCTCGTTAACCGCAGGCCTCAGTGGGTGATTACTTCTCAACATGTTGCCTGTCCTGCTGAGTTTTGGCAGCATGATACACACACACACACACACACACGGTTAAGACCTAAATGACTTTGCTCAGAGTTGGGTGGAGCGCTCACAGCGCTGCGTGTGTGTGTGTGTATATGTGTACAGCTCATCTTGGCACTAGATCACTCCATCACTTTGCCTGGCATAAGTTCTGTCAGATGGTCTGTCTGCTTGGCGTGACCTCACTGCTCTCTGTACGCCTGCGATGCAGTAATAGATAAATAATGCTTCTGTTCACAACATAAAAGCTTCCTTGGTGAACAACTTAAAATAGAAAGAAACAAATTAACATTCCGCATGGTGCAAGAGTATGTTCCGAATGATTCACGCCCCCTCATTGGTAATTTCCGTTTCTCTCAGTTGTTGGTTAGATGAGCGCCCCGCTCCGTATATTATTCTAATAAATAGTTTTGACTGAAAACAAAGAGTTTTGTTTAGCCAATTAGAATACAGGAAGCAGATGAAGTCATTCTTTATGAACACCATATAGAATGTAATTGCCAGTTTTCCTCAGACCATTTATAAAACAACTTTAGCAAAATGTTATGCATACAGTAAAATGGGTATTTATTTATTAAATGCATGTTATAGATGTTATTGTGCATGATTAATACATATATATGTTTTATTTGTTTTAATGTTTAGTCAAGATGTCATAACTCAGTCTTGTAAAAACAACAGACTTCTCCTAAATTATGCATGCTGGACTTCTCCAATCATTTAAACCCTGCTTCTTCACAATCCAACATCCCTACCTCTGCTATTCTCTCCTACTTTCACGTCTAATTTTCACTGTGCAAGTTCTATCAGCTCTGTTTTGTTGAGCCATGATGCGATGCAAAAAAATATTAACATACCGCATATAAAAAGAAGATATTGCATGCTCTTGCATACGGCATAATCTTCCCCAAAGTAACATTTGATGTTGTGAACACTGAGACAGTGTTTTATGGAGTGGCTGATTATAAATATCATGGAGATTTGTGTCATCCATGCAAATGTCTGATAAACATTTCTACTAATTGTACCGGTCCCGGACAGTCACATCCTTGTGTGTGTGTGTGTGTGTGTGTATAATAATGCACCTCTGCGAACGCCTACGTCCTTGCGTCACGTGGAAACACACACACTCACAATGATATTGATGCACATCTGACATTTTGAGGCTCTATTCGTCTTGAGAGGTGGGATTTGGGGGGGGTGGGTGGTACCGGTGACATTTCATGCAGCCATAATGTTATTCATTATGGCAGAGGTGCACTGGAGAGGGTACAGCGGGCACTGCCTGTGTGTGCCACAACCCATCTGTCTCTTTGCCCCCCTCTTTCGCTTTCTCACTCTCCCTCTCTCTCACTTTCTGTGGGTGAAATGGCAGCAGCGTTTTTCCCTTCACCCCGAGGCCTCAGAGATATCCCCGCCTGCTTTCCCCTGATAAGACAAACCTACAGCACTTACCTTTCCCTCTCTCCTCCACTCTCTCTTTTCCAGCCTCTGCTTTAGGAGGCAGAAAGGGGTGTAATCTTTGGGGAACTGCAGTAGAGGAGATCTGTGATATTTGCTTTCACTCAGAGTTCTGCTGTTGGTACCTCTTTAAAGTACCAGTGCTTTGAGTGGGTCTGCTAACACGTTAGGAGTGATGGTACGAAGCCAGTTAGTTACGTAGCCAAATAAATAAACTGGAGTTGTTTAAAAGCACAGAGGAGCGTTTAATATACACCTTGTGAAATGACTGATGGTCGTTTGAGTGCTGTTGTATAATTTCATCTTATTTTTAAGAGTTTTGTTTAGCAGCTTGGGGTTGCATTGGT
Organism: Enteromius radiatus; assembly: GCA_032357445.1. Taxonomy (NCBI): domain Eukaryota; kingdom Metazoa; phylum Chordata; class Actinopteri; order Cypriniformes; family Cyprinidae; genus Enteromius; species Enteromius radiatus. The sequence continues at coordinate 3,715,116 of JAUCMS010000095.1, read as the reverse complement.
AAGAGGACTGAATGAAGGCTCAAGCGGTTATTCTGCTGTGGCTAGCGCCCACTTACCTGCCTTTTCTACAAGTCAGTTACATCACCTTATTAATATTCATGAGGCAAGCTGGTAGTCTCATAAATTTTCAGAACAAATTTGGATTACGCATACAGTAGTATATTAATATTATATTTTTAAATATTCATTTGAAATGTTTGGGGTCGGTTTGGAGATTTCTCTTTGTCGAAGAATACGAAAAAGATTGTGTGACTCTGAATATCTCAATATTTGGCTGCTGAAAATTGTTTTTTTGCCATATACAAATGATGTAGTTTGGTGTTTGAGCTTGTGGGGGCCAAAACAAGCCAGTCAATTTGGTCAGTCAAACTTTTTAGCAATTCTGTAAGTAAAAGTTCAAAGTCACAATCTCACTATATTTACATAGAGCAGCAGGAATTGCGCGAGGTTGTCATGGCAACCAGATACTGCACTGATTTTTGTAAAGGCTGCGCTGTCTATTTTTGATGCGCTAACAATAAATACATCAAATTGAATACACTTTTATGTTTGTTAATAGCATCATAAAGTAGACTTTAGTCAGATCAGCAGGTGATTTACCCACAGCTTTAAAACAGATCTCTGTTCGACATGATTCAAGTTAAATGCAGAAAAACAGGCAGACAAAATTTAGTAACGTTAAATCTTACTGAAAATGGCAGATTAAGCAGTTTATATTCTGAAATCTATTTCTACTGTAGGTTCTGTTCTGTGTGCAATAAATTATATTTAGATGTAAATAGTCCTTTTTCTGACATAAATGTAAAATACTGAGCTGCTACAACAGAGTGTCCTACAGATCACCTTTATGAGATTGTCAGGAGCTGGAGTCATCATCTTCATATTTACTTTATTTTGGTCCAGATTCCTCTGGGACCGAATAAATGCACTTCTTGTCAAGAGAAAAAGTGACAGAATCAGCAGCTGTGAGTGGGGTGACCAATCCTAGCCACGCCCCTGCGTTGATTGCGTTAAATAATTTGAATGCATTAATCTGAAAAAATTAATTGCATGTGTTAACCCGCTAATTTTGACACTACTAGTATATATAAATATTAAAAAACGTTGAATATACACTCACGTCATGCAACAAGCATCAGTAATAATAGGCTATTATCTGACAATATGCAGATTCTTCGTGTGACAACTTTGCGCAAATGAGATTATGGAAGGAATTAGTAAGTTTAATTTTATTTATTAATTTATTTACCAAAAAAATAAAACATTTAACATACATTAAAATGATGTGCATATTTGCTGTTGAGTTTGAGATTGACATTAACAATTAAAAAAATATTTAGGATCATCTAAATATTCCCTGCAATCTCCGTTCATGATCAGTTAATCTACAGTAGCTAATTAACCAATTAATTGCCATTTTGTATATAATTGCTTTATATTGTCTGTTTGAGTTTCATATTTTCTAGTATTAAATGGCATACGGTAATGTATGCATTATGTTATTTACATCAACCTTTTTATCCATCTGCCACCCTTCTCCTTAGATATAAACTAGGGCTTTGACAATAGCAAAACCTATTTGGCTCCTATTAAAAATGATCTTTATTGTTGTGTTGGTGATGTTTTGTTTTTGGCCATTTGTGCCTCTGTAATGTCACCATACGCTTACGGACTCCTCGATCCACGCGCCGTTAAACTGCTCCGAGTTCTTTCCGCTCTCCATATCTCTCCATTGCTCCCAGCTGGCTGTTTAAGTGCTGTTTACTCGTTTGCCATTCCTGAGAGAGGTAATTAAGGATGGTACAAAGAGAGAAAGAGTGAGAAAGCAAAAAAAGGAGAGTAGGTTTCCACCTTCCATCGACTTCCACTTGTGTCTCTCCTCTTCTGCTTACTTCCCTTTTTCCACCTGCCTCTGTTTTTGCATCCCTCCTTCTCCCTCTCTATCTGTCTTTTTGCTGTCATACAGCTCTCTGGCATGCGCTCTCTCTAAATTTCGCTCACTGTCTTCTCTCTGTCTCTGATCTTTCCCTCTCTGTTAAACCTGTTCTCTCTTGTTAGAGCAGAAAGGACGTCCAGAGCTGTGCGGTAGAGTGAAGTTTAGCCCAGGGCTTAACCTGTAAGTATCCCTACAAGCAGACGGCAAGATTGAAGATCAGCTTGTATGGGTCTCTCTCAAGAGGGAGGGAAAAGAGAGTGAAGGAAATTGAGGAAGAGAGAAAATCATTGTTCAGGACTCGTTCACGTCTCTATAGATCAGAGTCAAAATCTTTTAGTTTTGAGCTGCCGTTCTCCTCCCTGAAGCCTTTCCAAGAAGAGGAAAATCATCCTCTCTTTTTCTCAATCTCTTATCAATCTGTACTTAAGCCAAGTGTCTTTCCGAACTGTTCTGAAATGACTGAATACACGCACACACACCGGTTCTCCTATTAGTTTGTGTCTAACAGGATGGGTTTGTGTTTTTTTTAGGTGTGTAGGAAGGTTTGAGGCTGTGTGTAGAAGAAAGAAGGATTTTCCGAAATGTGTATTTTGCCATCCGCGTGGATTTCTGTATGTAGAGCGTTGGAAGAAGTCTCAATGATGTGGGCATTCCCTATTGAAAGTGAAAGTAAGTGTGTGTGTGTGTGTGTGTCTGAGGAAGACAGAGAGCGCTTGTACTACTTTCAGTATCCAGCGAGTGTGTAATTGTCTAAAGTAGCTTTGCGTCCCCAAACTCCCAACCATATAATCACAGCAGAACAATGCACTGAACATTAAGACAGTGAGAGAGGTAACTTAAGACAAGTAAGAAGGCTCTCATCACCTCCTCCGTGTCCAATATCCTCTTTGTACCTGAATTCTGTGGAAAAGTGTGTTTGTGAGTAATTTGCCCTCATGATAATCTGAAACTGGAGAGAGTGCTGATGTGACCTGGCAAGCTTCTCTGTTTCCAGAGTGAAAGAGAAAGAATGAAGGCATCGGTTTCTTCCTAACCTTTCTTTCAACCCGAACCTCATCCAATTTAATCATTCATTGTCTTTTTATCTGTTGATGTCATTAAAAAGTACAGAAGGTCAGAGCTGTGGTTTTCAAGTCCAGCTTGTGTCATTTATATCTTTTCTGCACTGTTTCTTGTCCTATCTCTCAGCGCCAAAGGCCTAAAATAGAACTGACTATCTTTTTTTGTACAGAATGTTAGTGCTGTCTTCCAGTTCTGAAATTGGCGGCATGATGCTAGTGTGTTCTGGGTGGTTGGCAGAGCATTGCCGTACGGTTGCTAGGTGGTTGCTTACTGGAGCAAGTCAAAAGAGCCCACTTGCGAGTCTCTGATATCCTGGTCCCTAGATATAGCTCGAGTCCCTCCTTCAATGCAAGGCTACGTTTTTTTTACGTTTTATCATCTTCCAAGTGGAAATCATAGGTCTGTTTTCTTAGTATAGCACACTTCTCAGCAAGCTGCACCATTTTCGAGGTATCATTCATATCCAGCAGCACAAACGGTGCAGTTTACTACAATAAGGGTTTTGAACAAAAAACATAAATATGTGCAATAGTAATGGTGATTCCTGCCTAATAAACGCATACCTCATGTTTTTTGCACTGTGTGCAAGTTTCGAGAGAGTTTCCTTCTAGGTCATTGAGCCAAACCCAGTTGCTTAAATTTCAAGATGTGCAATAGGGGTGGGCGAAATGACGATTTTTGATCGTGGACGATAAAAATTTCTCCACGATCTGCTTTTTAAAGAATATCGT
>JAUCMS010000095.1:3658632-3669214 GCA_032357445.1 Enteromius radiatus | reverse complement strand
AAACCGTTTCTGGGCATTTTTTCCCCTTACCTAAGCTACATACCTTCTATGTACATATCAGACAACAATTTAAAATACTCTCTTAATGCATTCTATGGCACCTTTACGGCCCTGTTTACACTCCCACAATTCAGTGGCAACAATACACATGCATGCAGTTTGGTGATCCTTATAGTCACAGTTCACACATGAGCACACCGCTGCTCGCGTACTCGCTGGCAGCTTTTCAGTCTGGAGGCCTTGGGGCTTTCCCAGACATATGATAGATTAGACTTATTCATCAGTGCGCAGATAAAGCAGAGCTCCAGACTACCGCCACACACGTCCCGCCAGCTCCATGCTGCTCTATCACTGCTGTTGAGTTTTATAATGGGCAATAATTAGTCTCCGCCATCAGCACGTAAGGATCATTAAAATGGATGAAGGAGCACTACGTTGAGGTTGTTTCAGGGGGTATAACAACCGAGTCTCTAGTATAGTCCCTGACAAAATTTGGTGTGTATAATTTGCATCTGCACACAGCCATTATTACTGATTTAGGAGGGCAACACGCGCTACTTAATACTTACGATAAGAGACATATTTTAGTTTGGTGCAGTGGCGTCGAAGCATGTTTACGTCTGGGATGGCGATTATCTGCTGGAGAGTCACTATGGAAAATGTCTCTCCTATCTCAATTAACTTCCGTCAGTAGAGAGACAGACGCATGCTGGCAGAGGAAGATGCTATTGTTTCTGCTAGTTGAACGATGCTGCGACATCAAAGCCACTCCTGCTGGTGTCGTTTGGGTCTATAAAAGATGTGTGATGTCTTTCATTTCGCCACCTGCTATCTGTTTAGATGGAGAAAATCAAAACGTTTTCCTCCTGCCGATGATGGGAAAAGTCTGCCAGCCGTTGTTTGTTTGTCTAGAAAATCACAAATTTCTGCCCTCATTGTTGCAGAGGAGGAGATTGAAATAGCTAAAAATAGCTTCATTTGTTCCCTCTCAAATCAAAACAGAGTTTGTAGTTGGTGGTTTTCTTTGTTTGTGTGTCATACATATGGAAAGACGCAGGTCTTTGAACGCGCACCTCTACAGACGTTTGAATCGACCTAACAAAGCCAAAACGTTTATATATTCTATGTCTTCTGTCACAATCCAGACGCCATTTAAAGATTCTAGATCAGTAAGAACCAGGTGTATATAACTGTGCTTTAACAGAAAAAATAAAGAAGGTTTTGGCATTTATTGACTATAGATAAGCAGTTATTTACAGTACTGTATATATTCATTTTTATTTTATGCATTAAATTATATTTCCAAGAATTTTGAAAATAATTACTATTTGACTTTTACTATTAAAGTCATTTTTTATTTGTTAAAAACTTGTAAAGAGTTTCGAAGAGGTTTAGATCAAATTTTGGTCCACAATCCACTTTCTAATTTGTAGTAACTAACAAGTATTTAAAATTAGCATCTCATTATCTTAAGAATAATGAAGATAATAACGAAGATAATAAGAATACGAATAATTAACATAGTATCCTTGTTACACGTTACATATACTTTCCATAATTACATGCAACTAGCACTTAACCGAAACCTCAGCCTAAATCAAACACACACATATATGTATTTATGAATGTATTTAAACGAAATAACAATGTGTGCATCTCTGGTGACCACCAAATGAAGTTGCGACTGTAATATTATTATTTATTTAGGTCAAGATTATTATTTATTATTATTTAAATGATTAAATTGAGATTATTCTTACCAAATGTGACTTGACTAGCTGAATATTAATTAATTATAATATTATTTTTCTTTGGGTGAACATTAGCACCTCTACTGTCAATACTCCTTTTATTACATTGTATATTGCAAGAAGCTGTAGACAAACTGCATTTTGTTTAGTGCATCTAGTATGAAGTTATGAATTAGAATATCTCATTTGATCACAGATTTGGAAATAATTTTTCTGTCTGTCCTGCTCCATCATGACGCAGCTGTCAAACAATGTTTCAAGAGGAAACGGTTACACTTGCTAATGTGATGCTTAGTGAACAAAACATGGCAGATGATTTGCCACATTTTCCAAATTTAATACTTGTTCTCAAATCAGTAAGCAAAGTGTCTAAACTGTTTTGCATATCTTGCTGTTTAACAGAATCTTTTCGCCTAATTTGCAAGGCTTGGTTCATTTATTTTAAGAACCCCAGCTAAAGAGAAGAAAGACAGAAACCAAACAAAGATCTTAAATAAAAAAATAAAATTTGTGAAAGAATTATTTTCCATTTCTTTGAAGCAAGAAATACTTTCAGTGAGGGTGAATTAAAATGATCAAAGGTGACATTTTAATGTTTTACAAAAAAATTATTGAAGTATTGTTTTTTTTTTAGTATGTTAACTAATGTGTCGTCGGTATGTTAAATAAAGGTGAACTCAATATTATCTTAAGTGTCAACGTGTGACGTGACATGTGGCCAGGTATGGTTTCCCAGGCTAGGAATTTGTGCTCTGCATTTAACCCATCCAAGTGCACACACACACATCGTGAACACACACACACACCCGGAGCAGTGGGCAGCCATTGCTACGGCGCCCAGTTGGGGGAACGGTGCCTCGCTCAAGGGTCTCACCTCAGTCGTGGTATTGAAGGTGAAGAGGGCTCTGGTTATTCACTTCCCCCAGCTACAATCCCTACCAGACCTGGGACTCAAACCCACAACCTTTGGGTTACAAGTCAAGCTCCCTACCCATTAGGCCACGACTGCCCCAAAGCACTTGTCTGTATTCTCTTTCACTGCTGTTCTTCAACCCTTCCCCTATCCTCTCCCTACAATTTTTCCTGACTGCATAAAGTAGTAATCAAAAGTATTTGAATTGTACGTGCTTTGAATTTCATTTGCTTATACACTTTATACATGCTTAGCAAATCAAAATGTAATACAAAATAAAATTTGAGAAGAATATTGCAGGATTTTTCAAGAGTTTTGTAATCTGGAATACGCAATTACATTCAGCTGAAAAACATGTTGTTTCTCTGCTTGTCCTCAGAAGATTGGTGTGAGACAAAAGTAAACATACTTGCAAACATCACATTGTTTTTGCTGAGATCTGTGCAGTGATGTGCTGTAGTTAAAGGAATAGTTCACCCCAAAATGTACATTTTATCAGAATTTACTCACTCTGTGTTTCCAAACGATGTGATTTTTTTTTCCCAGTGGAACACCAAATAAGATATTTATACCTTTTTTATGCTGATTGCATAGTGCTATTGAGATTAACATGTTATTTCTGCATTCTGTAGGTCTGTATGTCGGTAATGCGAGTTTCAATGACAGAAGTTGATCAATGACAGACTTTACTTTACTTTCAGGTGCCAAAGATATTTTTAGTCCTGGTATTGCAAAGCTAATTCCACAAATCTTAAAATTGTATGCAGCCTCACAGAGCTGTGCTTTAGACAAAAACAAAAGGCGCTATACAGTAGCACGCACACGCTCACACACACCTCACAGGATGTGCTAATGAGGACTAGGATAATGATATTTACTATATACTGTACAAGCCCTGAACCTCACACAAACCTAATAATATGATTTGGTGCATAATGAGCATGTCAGAAGCTCACAAGTCAAATGATATTTGTTAGGATTTTTTTTATGGTTAAAATACCTTTTAATAACTAAACACTATTTGTAAAGTTTTTATTGTTAAATAAAACAAAAACCATAAAGGAAAAATGTTTTCCGTACTTCTTGTAGATTTTTTTTTTTTTTTTTTTGCAGTTGTTACAAGAAAATACTGCTTTAAAATACTAAGAAAAATACTTTCTTCCTTAAAATATGATGTTTATGAACAAATTTCGGGAGAAGCACGTACGAATGATTAATCACACCATATTCCAAAACAGGAGTATTGAACCCAACGCGTGGACCACTCCTCCAAGGGTCGCTCACTCATACAGGGTTCCCTGAGCTTAGTCCAACCTTTGCCGCCAAGGGGTTAAAATCCCTGAGCTCTCAGCCCTCTCCCCAGACAGCACACCAAACATGCTTATTCTATTTCACTATTAATAAAGTAATGTTTAGTTCAATGTGGAATTTGCGTTTCTGTGTTTATTTATTTTTATTTCATGAAATATTTTTATAATTAATTGTGAAATTTACTATCAATTTCTGAGTGAGAATTGTTTACATATATATATATATATATATATAATTATTTTTTTTATATACATAAATAACTATTTCAGGTACAGTAGTTGCCAAACATTCTCATTTTTGTTTAGTTTAAGTTGAAGTAGTAAAATGACTAAAATGATTAAAAAATCTAATTAATTAATATATATGTGTGTGTGTGTAAGAGTCAGTATGTACATAATTTATAGAATTTTATTTATCATTTATTTACATTTTAAAATGAAAATAAAAATTGTATTATCTTTATTTATGAATAATTTTTACTGGGGTTGTCCACGATAAGTTTAGTCAGATTTAGACCATTTTTTGGCTGTTTGTCCCCAGTACATTGTTAAATATGTGCACACACACACACACACTCATGTGCACCCAGCCATTGTGTTAATGTCTGTCGTCCGGTGTCCCACAGTGCATCAGTGCTGTGGCTGCCTACTAGTGTGGCCTAATGTTCAAGCGCCAACCACTTTACCTCCATAAATCTCTCTTTCTCTCTCTCTCGCTCTTTTTCTCTCCAATAGTGCGCCTTCTCTCTCATCCTCATTAGCCAACTCTAAAATATTCATTTGAACAGGCACTGAGCATCATTAGTCCCTGTTAGAAGACATGATGTATAAGAAAAGGAAAAAGACTCAGACCTACAGGATCTCATGGGAATTGGTCTTAATGAAAATGAAGTCCTAGTGTTTTTTTTGCTTTCTTTTATTCTGCTCAGCCATACACAGACAATGTTGTTGATGGCTCATAAAGCATATATGTGTGTGTGTGTGTGTGTGTGTGTGGTTGGGATGACCTGTTCATCCATTTAGAACTACAGAAAGCACTTGGCTTCCTCTCTATCTCTGTAAATGTGCGTGACTGTGTAGTTAAGCTGGCCCGTAGACGTGATAAGTACAGGACTGCTGGGTAATTACGTTCAACAGGAGAGGTGATAGGAAACTAAACGTGTGTGCGTATGCACATGATTACATTAAACTGCGAAGTTGATGGAGGGTCATGAGCACTTGTGGCTCCCCACCTGTGCTGGAGCTTGTCTTATTACCCGTCTGGTTTCATTTCGTATCGTTCTAATCTCAAAAGCACTTAGCGTAGTGCTTTTGAACACAGAGGGCAAGGCCTGTAGAGAGAGAGAATGTCTGCAACAATCTCTCTTGCAACTCTATTCTTTTTTTCCCCGTCTAACAAACACAAACACACACATATCGAACTCCCAGAAGAGGCTGGGAGCTTATTTCTTGATCTCGCTGACTTCTGATAGCAGCATTGAGTGGCTTCAGTACAAACTTATGGAAAGGTAAGAGGTCCCTGAGGGCTTGTGTATCGTTCATCCAGAGGTAAAACCCCTTTATCTCGATCCCCGAAGACCTACAGTGGGTCATGATTTTGTGGAGGCTTTTTCGAAAGCTCTGTAACAGCAATTTAATTCTGATGGCAGTAATGTAAAGCCGGTTTACACTGTTGATTCTTTACCCATGGTTAACTATTAATTTTGGATATTCATGAGATGCACACTGTATATTCCTAAACCCTGGGTTAATGTTCTTTTTGCATATTTTCATATGTCGTTGTCATTGGTCAAAGTAGCATGTGCACGTCCTCATCGCCGAATCTGCTATCAAGTCTTTCCTGAAAAAGAAAAAAAACAAAAAACATCTCTTAACTCCAATTCTTCTGTTTTGTATTACCATTCTTCATACTTTCCCTTGAAATGCTACATCGACACACTGTTTTTCTGTGATTGTTCAAAGCCTGTGAAAATGAGGCATGGGATTGTTGGATAGCCGTAACATAAAAAAAAAACAACATATTGAGTACTAAAACTGTTCAGGAGCAGGGTTTCAAATAAAATGCGGTGTTTTTAAACCACATGTAAAACACACCTTTACCTGCCGTTAAAACAGGGTTTAAAATGACCCCGTACAACCCAGAGAAAAGCAAAGAATAGCACAACCCTTGCAGAAAGGACCCACCTAATAAACCAAATGCTAGGAAAAATCCCAACATTTTTTTTATAACATTTTTTGTAAAAAGTTAACAATGTCTAAAACGTATACTAAAGTGCAAAATAATATTTCCAGGTATGATTATTAAATGATTTAATACTTTTATTCAGTAAGGATATATTAAATTAATCAAAAGTGATGGTAAAACATTATTCTTTTGAACATATCACAATCTCCATTAAAAATATTAAGCAGCGTACCCTTTTTTACATTGTTTGCTGAGCACCAAATCAGCATATTTGAATAATTTCTGAAGGATCATGTGACACTGAAGATTGGAGTAATGATGCAGCTTTGTCATCACTGGAATATATTACATTTTAAAAGACATTAAAATGGAAATAGTTATTTTAAATTGTAATTATATTTTACAATATTATTATTATTATTATTATTTTTTTCAATATAAATAAACGCCTTGATGAGCTTACTAACCCCAAACTTAGTGGTATATTAAAACGATACATTTGTTTATGTTTAAAAAAAAAATGAATATATGCATTAAATGCAATATACATTGCTTTGCATAAAACCTACTGCAAAAAGCATAAATGTAAATTAATTAAATACTGTCAGAGTTAATTGCTTTTTTATGGTAGCTATTTCATTTACTGAAATGTCCATTTCATTTACTTAATAACCATTGTAATTTAATTCAGTGATTTTATGCCTCGCACTTCATCATGAGCCTGGCTACATGTTGCTATTTAAATATGTATTTTATTCTTGCAACATTTTATTTTCAAATGGACAGGAAAAATAATGCATCTGGAATAACTACACAGAGTGGCAAAAATAGGATGTCTTCATGAGCAGAATGTGTGCCAGAGAAGCGATCTAGTTTTGTGCCTTTCCAGCCACCTAGAGTCCATCTAGCCAGACTGAGTTGTTGTTGTTGTTGTTGTTGTTGAAAACTTCATGGCGAGGACATTGGATGCTGGCATTAATAGTTTCTGGTTTAATGGGCTGGTTAACTTTTTGAGTTTTTGGCTTTGGCACCAGCTCTCTGTGGAGATTGAAAACCTTCTCTCCACTCTTGTTAAAAACAAGACAGGACTTGATTTTGGTTGCATTTGTTTTGAGAAAACGTAACAAGAGGTTCAATTTGCAGTGAGGGTCTCCTACTCCAATTGATTGAGTGTGTGAGAGGAAAACATACATCATCAAATCAATATAGCCTAAGAACAAGTGTGCAGGTAAAGCTGGCAGAAAACACACAGATTTGGTCCCTGGAGTTGAAAGCGGGTCAGTCGGGAGTCCCACACTTTGCTATATACACGTTAATGAAGGAGCACAGGCGCCCTGGAACAGTCTCAAGTCAAATGTATCCTGTCTGCACATGGTTTCTCCCTTCAGAGAGAGATCTTGACCCCCTGAACAATTTCGGTCAGACGGGGGCCCTGGCAGTTAACCTCAAAAAGACAAAAATAATGATGTTCCATAAAGTCTGGTCTCCAAGACCTCAGATGCAACACATACAGGCCTGGCTGCTCTTTTCGCACATAAAAAGACTCAACTTGCAGCCAAACCTGCAAAACGCATAAATTAGTGAGACATTCTCTGTCCACAGTGGACAAACCATCAAGCTGAATTCAGATAATCTCCAGAAAGTGTACATGCGCTATTAAAAAGAAAACAAAAAGTGGTGGTCTAACAGCTTGATTTTGAGTTACAGTGAAAAACTGGTGCAGAAACCATTTTCACAAATAATTACAAAGAAATAAGTTGTAACGCATTTAAATAAATGTTGAAATAGACTGAAATAGTATTGTCTAGTAAAACATACTCCAATAATATCTGCTGTACTTTGTAAAGTAATTATTGCATCTGTATACGTGAAATGTATTTTTATACGTTTGAATGTATTTGTGGGGGGTTTACTTATTTTAGCTCTGCCTCTAAATGCCTATTCACACTGCTACAGTAGTTGCAAAATACGTCCGACGATTTCCCTCCAAAATAATTTGCAAACCAAATTTTTGTTGAGCTGAGCAAAAATTTTGCATAGCTGAAAGAAAAGATATTGTGCTCTGGCCATTCATGTGCTTTAAAGCAATGTTCAGATGAACTGACAATACAGATACTGTGCCGTTTGCTTTAATGCACAGCATAACCCATCTGACATGACAGATTTTACTTATTTGGCAAGATTCAGTCCTTCTCATAATACAGGCTTCATTAACTGTAATGCAAATACATGTGTTGTCACTCTCATGCAAGGGTACAACGGGTGTAAAATAGAGTGATTGTTTTAGAGTGTATTATAGGCTATGGACTAATGAGCATGTGTCTCTGAGAGGCTGACGTGTGTGCCTGTAGGTGTTGAGCTGGTGTGTGTATGTGTGTGTTGTTTAAATCTTAGCAGGACTCTTTGCAGCACACACACACTGTGCAGAAGGGTCTGAGCTTGTGTATGTGTAGGTCTGTGTAGTTGGAGGAGGTCAAGATAACGCAGATGTTTTAAGAGCTCTGCAACCACTATCTGATCCTGACTAAAGCCTTGTGATCCCCAGAATCTCTCTCTCTCTCTAGTCATCTCTTGCTGTTTTCTTCTCTCACTGACCCACTGTGCACCTCTCTACCTTTTCTCTAACATTCAGAGTCACAAAGAGAATTTTTAGGGTTGTACCTTGCACTATGCATTTTTGCTTTGTAGTGAAATCATTTGTACAATGTTATATTAAATAAGAAAAAAATAAATAAATGCAAAATGTATTTTTAGCAGTGTCCTTGTTTAATGATGCAAAACATCTAAACATTATAGTAATTAAGGATATTAAAAATGTAAGATATTAAATATATTGTACTTGAATTCGGTTAATTTTCCTCACCACTGGCATTATTTATTGATATTTATTTATATGGTTTATTCATAATGGTTATTGAAGTTTATTTTATTTATGAGCCTCAACACAGGTTATGAACCTCTGCGCACAAAAAAAAAGTACTCATTTCAAGATATATTCTGAGAAAGGCTTCTCCTATTTCCACTCTCACATGCTAACATACAAAATCAGGAAAGAGTATTTCTAAAAGTTTTGCATTGTCTAGTCTTATTATTGTAAAAAAAAAAAAAAAATGCCGTAAACATTATTAAATTAAAAATAAATGCAAAATTGCATTTAAATAAAATGTAATAAATATTTATGTGTACTTGTAAACCTTACTATATTTTGTGACCTTTATGCTTAAATGAGAAATATACTGATATTACAATGCATATTCTCAGAAAGGAAGTATAAAGATACACCATGATTGTATGAATAAAAATGGTTCTTTCACCAAATATATATATATTTGCAATAAACCAAAGTTAGGACTAATCTTATTTCAGTTACAGGCCTGCTTTTCAGTCTGCTAAACTGAATCTGTCTGCCCTGATTTCTGTCCATCTCTGTCCATCTGTCTATCAATCTGACTGTTTTGCATGTCATACTGGTTAGCAGGTTTAAATCTATGTATTGCACGTGGCAGGACTATTCATAGAGAGAGAGACAGCCATCACATCCATCAGTGTGACGATCAGAGCCTGGGAGAGTAGTCGTCCTGCACACAAGCTCCTGACGGTCCCTTGTTTATCCGACAGCGGAGATTCTGTGCTTTGACTAATCCTCTACCTGACAGGAGATCCTTAACTAGTCACAACTCAAAAGAAACTGTGCCAGTGCTTTCCTGCTCAGGACTATGTGGTACAGCTTTGACTCTCCTCTCCCTTTAACCTCAGGTTTTCTTTAACTTCAGCCTAAGTCCAGCTCTGCTTTAACCTTAAGTGTAATAAAAACCCTGCCTACCTTGTTCTTCCTGCTCTAACCCATTTGACAGTTTGAACCAGGGCTCAGTGTAACCCATCGCATCGTGTATGGAAAGTGAATGAATCCGTTTCGGTCATCCTTTCCTTCTCCAGCCACGCTCTGTCACTCTGTACAATGAAATTTCACCCCTCTTCTAAGTACGAGAGCACAGCAAGCTGATCCGAGGGTGTGTGAGGCTCAGGTAGGCTGCTCTGGGCCACTGTGTTTGAGTCGAGTTACGTGATTTGGACAGGAGTGAGGAGCCATTTTTTTTATTTCTGAGCATCTGGGTTTTTTTTTCTCCATCCAAGGGTACTCTGACACTGCTCTAGCACAACATGTGAACTCAGGGGCTTTCGGATTGAAAGTTTGAGAAAAAACAAAAATAAGGTGATTGAAAACTGAAATATTTAGCAAAGTGTATTTTTACGCCTGACATGTTTGTATTTATTAATAAAGTGGAATTTGGAAATATATTCATTGTGAAAAGTTATTGACACACAAATCTGGGGCTCGTTCTTCATACCTCGCTAACTCAATTAGCTGGATTTGATTGTTGTGGATTTGTCCTGATCTTGGATTGTTTCGTTCTTCGACGCT
>JAUCMS010000095.1:3587890-3604714 GCA_032357445.1 Enteromius radiatus | reverse complement strand
GACGCGGAAGATTAACGTTACGTTTGGTTCTGAAGGGAAACGCACCCTTGATCAACCGAAATGCGTTTATGTTCGCGCAAATCATTCGTGATCCAGCCTCACCTACAGAAGCAGCGAGTATAATGTCTTTTAATAAATCTTTGCAAATCGTCTTTCGTTTCACTATAAATACGGCTAAATAAAGATCCTCAGAGAGCGCCTCGGAAAAGAGGGGCGGAGTCAGTGGAGCTTGTGAAGATTTAAAGGGGAAGTACACAGAACAGAGGGATTTCTAAAGAGCTGTTTTTGACAGGGTAAAATTTGTGTTTTTTACAGTATCTTTGAGAAATTTTAAAACAAATCAAATGATCCTATAGAAATCCTTCTATATGCTATTCTGGTGTTCGAGAAACATTTTTGATTATTATTAATGTTGAATATGATTGTGCTGCTTAATATTTTTGCAGAAACTCTACTGCATTTCTTTGCAACTAAAGTCTTTTGTTGCTTTATGGATGTCTTTACTTCAAAAATAAATAAATAAGTAAAAAAAAAAAATCATACTGGACCCAAACTTGTGAATAATAGTGTATTTTCTCATTTGTAATAATTTCACATTATTTACTGTAAACATTAAATCTAACAACTACAATTTTAGGGGTCTCAAAGGATAACCATAATCCATCTTTGTAGTTTATTGCCGGTCTGTGATTGGTGGAGGTGGAGCTGTCCGCTGCAAAAACACCAAACTTGGACAAATCATTCAGCGACTCGCCTCGCCTCAGCAAATATACAGCCTTTGCCTCTTGAAATATATTTCCTTTGTCATCACATCCTTCTTAATACACTTGCGCTCTCACAGTTAATGGGCTTGATTGTAATTTAATGAAACTTCTGGTGTTTTCCAGAACAGACCGAGCCCTGCCTATGAACCCTCTTAAGCAGTCAGTGAATACGCTGTACGAGGCTGCATTCAAATTCACTATGACCTAAATACCACAGAGGATCTCAGCGGGGAAATGACAGCGTCGAAAGAGGCATTGTGTTCTAGACAGAGCAGAGAGGTGGAGAAGGGGAGAATGAAGGTGAGAGAGGAAAGAGAAGGATCGCTAGCATGACATTTCTGTCTCTTTTGGGCTCTATAGCGTGTGAAGACTCTCTTGGCTCTGTTGGCGAGGCCGTACACACTCACACACACTTGTACGCTATTGTGTGGTGTGTACGATAAGGCATTGTAGCCGAACGGACCTCGGCGTGGTTTATCGTCATACCGCTGTGCTCCACCCGTCTGTCACCGCGGTTACCGTCTGCTGCATACTGGAACGCCACGGCAACCGTGAATTTCTGACACATTCCGCCGCCTTCCTCTCTTTCTCTCGCTCGCTGTTTTTTTTATCCACTCATTCTTTGTCCCATGACAGCTTTAGTTCTGGATGGTGGCCAGCGGTCAGTAACGAGGATATGACATTGTTCTTCTTCCAGCCATGCTCGCACTCACACACTCACTCTCTTTTTGAATGTTGACTCTGTAACCTGCCTCGCTTGCGCATGGTAAAATAGCAATTAGGTCAGTGTCTGGCACTATATTTAGCTCACCAAACTTCCATGAAGTGATTGTTCCTCAGCGCTGGGCTGAACTTGAGCCTGAGTCAAGAAAAAGACGGCTCTGAATGACCGGTCTCACTGCTGCACGGGAACAAGACCACATAGGCCGCTATTGTAAATGCTTCTAAAATGCTTCTTTTTGTGTTTTATTTACTGCATATCTTTACATTACAGACTTTATGCTCATAAAATGTTGAATGTTAAGATAAACACCTGTCAACGGGGAACGCAAACTTGTTTTTACATTGAATTACGGGGAGCCCCTTTTTATTACATTAATGGAGATCCATTGAAAGTTGTATTTTCAAACCTTAACACATTTTCTTGATAAAATGTAAAATTCCACTGTATTGTTGCCCAATGCATGGAGTAATTGATCATGATAATCTATCAGTTTAATGTCGGCATTACATAAAGGTGCTGTATGTAAGATTTTGACTCTGCTAAAGCCAAAAAATAACATAATATGTTTACAGATATTTAGGAAACGTCATGTTTACATAGCTATTTCTATGAAAAAACAGATTATAACCGTGATTATAACAGTAAAAAACTGTTTTTTAAAATAAAATTTGATGTTTTTTCTTTGAAATAACTATGTTTCTTCTTAGTTTTTTTTGTATTAGTTATGTTTATTAGGGTTGTGTGTCACACGTAATGTTGTTAAATTAATGTTTGTTGTAAATTTGAGTTTAATAACTCTTACCATGATGGTGTTTAGTGTTTGTGTGAATGACACTGAGCTCCTTCTATATATGATATTATTTAAAAGTTACTTGTGATGAGCTTTGGTTCATCATGTGACTTTCTCATCAGCATCTGCATTTGGTTCCCATCAGTGTATTTCAAAGGTACAAAATAGATTTCACTACTTTAATAGGTTGGTATATTAACATTATATCAGTTATTACGGTTTATTATTAGAAATTACGGTATTTAACTGTAAGTTTATCAAAAATATTGGTACCGTATTTTTCACGGTTTTATTCTGGTAACCACAGATTTTTTTTTTTTTTACAGTGTGGCAATATTACATACTGTACCGCACCTTTAATATGTATGATCCTGGCCACTTCCAGTTGTTGGAAAACGCAGTGTATTGTGGTCACGCAATTATCTTATGTTTAAATGTTTTAAATGCATGTTATTGATCTTATTTTGAAGGATTCATCCATTCATGCTTGATTTTTTTCCTTATGACGTTTGCTGTTTTTTCTTCCAATTACATAGTCTGCTTAAACCCCGCCTCTTTCTTTTTGAAGCTCACATTCAAATTTGCCTCCATCCAATCAACAACCAGTGGATAGAACAAAGTCCAAACAAAGTCCCACATGTTTTTCCTGTTACCTTTCACAATGTTTTCTCGGAAGAAAGGATCAGCCACTATTTCCATCACAACTTCGAGCAGAATGTCATGTAAATCCGAACCCTGTTTTCCGATTGTGTCCTAACTCCAGGAAAAACTTCTGTTCAGTGGCAGATTAATTAGAGGCGACGTGACAACTGAAAGCCCTTGGCTCGCTGTTCCCGGACACCTGGGGAGGAACTCTCTCAAGCAGTGTCCTGAAGTACACGTTTACCTGAGTGAACCCGTCACGGGTGACAAACGGCTCTTTAAGTCTGGCTGACTGCACTTCTCCGTTCTCTCTGCTTCTGTCCAGCACTCTAAAACACGACTTTCTCAACAAAGGTTAAACAACAGGCGAGTGATGTATGGTTGTGTGTCTGCCTCTCAGCTGCTCTCGGTTTCTGACCCACCATAAGATAAACACTCCTGCCTTTTCGGCATCTGTGGCGGCCACAAACCCTGAACCGATCGATGATGGCTAATTAATACAGCCAGGGACAATGAGACTCCTCTTTTCTCTCTTCTTCCCTCTGCTTAAATTAATTACGGTTGAGAGAGAGAGTGAAAAACCCCGACTGAAGGTTTGTGTTTTGACTGGGCCTGCGCTTTCTCCCCGTTTGCCTCCAAATTTACTTGAAGTAAAGATAATTGCTCAATTGCATTAGGGTTTCTGAGGGGGTGAGAATCTGCACGTGATCGCATGTGCTTAAGATGCAATGCTAATTACATTTGCAAGGGTTTATGTTATTGGTCATTGGTTTAGGAAGAGCTGTTTTCACTGTTTGCTCTTTGGGCAGTTGTTTATGGTAATGCATTTCACTATACTCGACTCTTAATTTCATGCAAAATTTCAGTTCTGTCATCATTAACACTGTATGACTTACTTTCTCAAATGCAGATCAAAAAAAGGAAACACTCTGAAGGTCATGTCTTCTATTTTCTTTCCAAGGCATTGCAGTTGATTTTTTTCAGGCTCCAAAAACACGTGAAACCTACCATTAAAGTATTATAGAAGAATCTGACATCTGCTGTCTTTTTTGAAAATAAACTCATATTTGTGCCGTACATTTCACTATAGTTTGTCACATTAAATCATTGTGCTGCTTGTTTCTTTGTAACTAATAGTGAAATTCGCTAGTAATAGCAGTGTTATTTTAGTATCAGTAACTACTATAGGTTTTTTTTCAAATTTAATTAGTACTGTTTGCCTACTGTATGCAGTACTAGTACTATTTGAATATAAATGCATACACACACACACACACACATAAATATATATACACTATGTAGACTTTTTATTTGATGTTTTAGTTACATTTTTAATTATTTTAGTACATTAAGGTAAAATATTTTATTTTATTTTAAATTTATTTTATTTCCATTAACAAAAATGTGTGTGTTAATATTTTTAATGAACTACTGTATGATAACCCTGTTTCTGAGTGAAATATTTCCACATTTCTATATATACATATATATATATATATATATCAGTGAATTAATTGGTAGAAAAATCTAATTTGCATATTTAAACTGTCCATCTAAAGGTTTGCTGTGAGTAACTGTAACTGATTATGACTTTTAATATGAAGGAGCATAGTGTTTCCGTGTTCCATGGATGAATAAAAAGGTTCACACAGGTTCAAGCATGAGGTTGAGTCAGACTTTCCATTTTGAGGCAACTCTGCCTTTTCAGAAGAAATTCAGAATTCCCACGATACACCGCTCCCTTGCCGTTTGCGCTCTTCGTCCGGCTTGTTATCCAGCCGTTTGTAATGCTTAACAACTTTCCTGGAATACAGAATAACTTTGCTGTCCTCTCTACTTCTCATCTGCTTCTACATAACTAATCCTCTTAACGCCTCTGAAAGTCCTGTTCGGCGCATTTGTGTTTGCGTATAATTGCGCAAGGCCGCGTGCGTGTGCGGTTTGCTTGTCTGCGGCTCATTGTTGAGCACAGCGAGTGTTTGGGTGAGATCGCTGTCTGACTCAAACACTGAGTGAATAATGACAAAGCGCTCGTGCTATTCAGAGAAATGACATTGCGCTTCCAGAAGAGACAGAGAGGGACTGTGACTGATTCTTTTTTCCTTGCTCTCGTTCTCCATAACATTATTTATCTCTCGTTTTCTGACTGGCCGCCCCCTCCCTCTCTCCCCGCTCCCCGTAGACGTATGCCATCTCTGCAATAAAGTATTGTCTGTTGGTTTATTGATTCATTTACTGCTTCTAGAACATTCTTTTTGAAGGAGGAAGGGGTCAGACAGCAGCACATCCATCAAGCGGCCGATTGGGCGAGTGTAATTGAACTCATTTCGGGTGTGTCATAACAAGGATGGAGGGGGGAGGCGGTTATTTGGCCCCTGATGATCTGAGGTCAAAGGTCAACTCGGAGCATTTAGAAAGGTCGTGCTCTAACTGTGCGCGTTCATTCAGAAGAAGGAGGCGAGGAAGGAATCAGGGAGGGTTTCCTGTCATTCAGGGAAATGGATTTTGCCGCTTCCCATCAGTCTTGAAGCTGAGCGCATGTGCAGTGTACGTGTGAAAGACTTTTCTCTCGCGGCGTGAAGTTCGCTATACTTTGTAATGTGTTCAGCCAAGAGCTGGCCACTGTCTGATCATCACGTAACGTGACTAAAAACTTGTAGTGTGGTCACTGATCAGAAGTAATCAACGCAGATTATTCAGCAGGCATAAAATAAGTGGTGCTATAAATAAAACTTGTGACTATATCTTGTAAACATGACTTTGTTTCCTGGCATTCTGGTAAAAACCTGTGCATGCTCACCCATGAAATGACAGTCTGATGTACAAAGAAAAATACTCGCCCCTATCCATGTGTTATGGATTGCAGATTTTGTGAATACATGCCCGTAACGGTCTGTGCTTGCCATTTGAGACAGAAACTGTATGATTCTCCAGTGCTTCTCTGTTTCTGACGTTCCCACTAATGCACAGACCCCAAGTTATTCATTAATTGTATTAAGATGCATTGTCTTCTGGCTGTTACTGTTTCACACAATAAACCTTCTTTAATGGCTTTTTGTTGCTCTAATATCCTCTGCAGATCAGTCCCTTGAGTTCATTTTGTGGAAGTGATTACAGAGAGGAAACCCTTCGGATTGTTAATATTTTTGGAAATATTTTATGTGCATTAAGCACAAGCTGTCTCACTCCGTAATTAAGCATCTATACATGGTGAAGATACTAATTATTCACCTCCTGAATTGATTTGTTAAAGTGTATTCAGTTATTTGACTAAAATGTTAAATGTTTTATACATCGAGCATGGCATGTTACTCAGCTAACGTTTTATTTCTTCATAAAGAACATGCATTTTTATAATTTTATTCTTTTTGACATTATGTTTTATTTTAGGTAAACCCTCAATTATTAATTATCACCACACACACATATATTTGATCATTTTAATAACTATTATTTCCTTTTTTTTAACTTTATTGTTACCCGCCTTTTTAAAAAAATCACATTATCACTGAATTTTTTATACTGACTTCCGTATGAGTTCAAAGGCAGTACTTCCCCCTGCTGTCCTGGAGGATGTGTGAATAGACATCAAAACAGAGCATAAAGTCTTGCTCTCGGCAGCAGCTGTACTAAAACCCTTGATCTTCCTTGATCTAAGAGTCTTCCTCATCTGTCTTTCTCTACTTCTCAACAGACTTGATGGTTCCTTCTATGAGATCATGTGGGTGGACTTCGAGATTGACAATTTCATCAACCTGTGGTCATCACAGTCCATCCGCTGGCAGATAGAGTATCCCTCCACCGGAGCGTCAGCCGAAGTCATCTCCACAATCTACATCAGCCAGAGAGACCTACAGGGTATCGTACCCATCGCTGAGGTTAGAGCTCACCCCTCGCACAACCTCAGCCTCAGGGTTTTCTAGCATCTGTACTTGTGTGTTCATTCCTGCCTAATATATTGTCTCCTGTTTATTATATTAAAGGATTAATTCACCCAAAACTCCACCATTAATCACTCACCCTAATGTTGTTCCAAACCCGTGAGACCTTCGTTCATCTTCAGAACACAAATGAAGATATTTTTGATGATATAAGAGAGTAATTAATGACAGAATTTTAAAGTGGGATGGTGGAACGTATTTTAATGCATATATTACCTTTAATCTAAAAGCACTCAAACTAGGTAATCTGATAAAGACTCAGAAAGTCTTACAATTACAACTTTTTTCAAGCATTTCACATTAAGTACCTTCTCTTGATCGTAAATCTCACAGTATTTTTTGAGAGTACGTAAGTTTCATCAATCAATCAATCACTTTTATTTATATAGCGCTTTTAACAATACAGATTATAGCAAAGCACAAAATAGGAGAACAGAGTGTACTGTATAATGACGAGATTAAACTATTTATTTATTAAATGCAGAGACGGTCTCTGCAATCAAAACGACCATAATCACTAGAGAGACTAAGGTTTTCATGTAAACTTACAATATATTAAAAGTATCTCTCATTAATATTATATTATCACTTTTTTAAGTCACATTATTTCTAGCTGGAGTTACCATTTATAATGAAAACGAAGCACCTATTAGTCACAGGAGCAGGTTTTGGGCTGTATGCATATACTGTAGTCCAATCTACTTTTGGACAAGAACTAGTTTGCATTTGATGAACTGTATGAAGATCATTCACCTGAACTGTGTTTTAAGACAGGTGTAGGGATTCAACTCTATAGGGATTTAAGTCTTTAGGTCTTTCAGTCTTCCAGACATGCAGCCTCCTGTGGTTCAGAATCATATGAATGACAATATTTTGTCACATCAGAAACATAGGAAGAGAAGAACGTTTATTGCAAATAGACCCGAGCAGCTCTCTGCGCTGTAAAACAGCATGAGCAGTCTATAGTGAAGACGAAGAGCAGGAGAGATGTTTGGTGTGAGGAATTTTCTTAGTAAAATGTTTGCTTTTTTTACAGATTAGACAAGTAGTTTTAATGTATCCTCATCTGTTCTTTTTATTATTTTGAAATTTTGTACTTACATTTTGGTAATTGTTATTGACAATATATTATTTAGTTAACAGGAAATTGTAATGTGGAAATAAACGAAGAAGAGGATCAGGATATGATGTTGGTCTCCTGCATTAACACTTGTGCTAACCACTAGGCCATAAGCCAGCCCTCATTTGACCTTCTGCTAGGTCAGGTCATGTGTTCTTCCCCTGCTGTTTACAGCTCCATGAGACATGTGCCCCCAGCGGGGGGGAGAGGTGACTCTCACAGCCCCAATCCGGGCTCTCCTGCTGGGGTACATGATTCCAGCACACTCCCATCAGCTCGCTCTCGCCATGGAGCCTCTCACAGTGTTGAATGACTGTTTCCTCTGTGGGGGAAAAGTCACAGAGACTGAAGCAGGAGGAAAGAGAGGATTTTTAATAAAAAAAAAAATAAAAAAAATTTTTTTTAGAAAAAAATTAATACTTTTATTCAGTAATCAAGCATAAAACTGATTAAAAGTGATGGTAGATATTGTAACAAAAAATTAATTCTATTTTTAAAAAAAACAAAAAGCTGGTGCTTTCTAATCGTAAAAAATATTATTTAGCACACTGTTTTCATCATTGATAATTGATGATTAAAAGAAATGTATCTTGAGCACCAATTAGTATATTAGAGTGATTTCTAAAATGTCATGTGAAATGATATTGACAATATTAATGTTTTTATGTATATATATTTTTAATAAGAAAAAAGGAAAAAAAGGAAATGCAGAGTTGGTGAACTTAAGAGCATGAGAGACTTGCATGTATTTGAAAAGACAACAAATAAAAATACAATATATACATTATATGTATATATATTAGTGCTGTTAAATGATAAATCACATTTAAAATAAAAGTTTTGTATGTTTATTGTGTATATATAAATGATAATATTTACATATATATACTTTTATTCTCATAATACATATAAATATATTTAAACAACATTTTTCTTAAATATATGTATGCATGTGTTTCTATAACAAATATACACAGTATACACACTTATATTATGTAAACAATAACTTTTCTTTTGGATGTGATTAATCATGATTAAGCATTTGACAGCACTAATATATATATATATATATATATAGCTTTCTTTTTTCTCTTCATCTTCATCTTCATCTTTCCCTCTATAGTACATGTCCTCAGTGACATCCAGTCCAAACCTTTTAAAGTTAGAGCTTGTTAGAGTCCCTGAGAACCTGTCAGCAAAGAAAGACAGAGACACCTGACACCAGAGACTTCCAGGCAGAAAAGGTCAGAAGATGAAAGACGGCCCACGCTGGAGTCCTGGACACCCTGCGGAAGTGGCCCAACACTGTTCATTAACGAAAACACACACACACAAAGCCACATGCGAAAGGGTGGAAAAACGCTAAGTAAATAGAGGAGAAAAGATGAGGTACATGGTGCAATAACAGTTAGTAATGCTTTTGCAGAAGATTGAGTTTATACATCAGTGACGGTAACTAATAAACTGTACCGCAAATGTAATTTAATTTCTACATCAAAAACCCGCTTTCAAACCCATCCTGTGTGTATTTACCCCATAAATAAACTCTTAACAGGACATATTTGTGCTCGGAGTAGCTTTTAGAACTCGGCGAGTTCCAGTAGAGATACGTCCTATTAGCCGTAATTTGCCTCGCTGTGTAGACGCTATTTTACCCACAATGAGTATGTAGTGAAAGAGGCTATTTCACCCCTCTCCTCTCTTTGGTGTTGAAAGCCAGTTATAAATTGGATCAGTGTGGCTCTTTCCTTACATCTGAGGTGCTGTGTAATTCTGCTTTGGGCTTGTTAGAGTGTTTTAAGCCCCAGACGGTGATACCTCCAGGCCATTTTCTTTTTTCCATCTCTCTCTCTCTCTCTCACTCTCGTACCTTCTGCCTTCAAACTCACCTTTTCCTCTATTTGTGTTCTGTATGTGACCTCCTCTATCTTATCGTTCTTGCTCTGCGTGTGTGTGTGTGTGTGTGATTCCTCGCCGTTTGAGTTGTTCCCAGTGGAGTGAGCAGAAGCAGTTGAGTGTCTGAGCAGTAATTAATTCTTAATTGGAACACTTGTTTATCTTTGTTGTTTGAAGATTCCAATGAGTTGCTGAAATACCCAGCGGGCCGTGTAGCTACGAGAGGGGCGGGGCTTTCAGCTGCACTGCTTAATACCAGTCTGCCTGCGTTTGTTTACATTAGGGAAAGATAGCAAGTGAGCGAGAGAGAGAGAGAGAGAGTGCCATGCGTAATAGCGACTGTATTTGAAATTACAAATTTGCACGGCGATGAGTCGTTGCTATGGAGAGATGGGAAAAGAGGAAACTTTAATGGAATTGCTTATGCGATATTGTGGTTTATTTCGATTACTGTTTCATGTTGTGTAAATGATTAATGAGTTATAGCACTGGAAATGTATAGGAGGATATGAGGACAGTCACTGCATGAGCGTTTGAGGGGGGATAGATGTGTTTCATGAGGAATTAGAGCACTATATATCTTTATAGCCCAGCAATTTCTTCCAGAAGCAATGCTGACAGCATCAATAGAAAAAGCTGTATTTAATTTAAGGAAGGTTGTTTTAAAGCATTTGATTTGGAAGACTCCTACGCATTTTCTTCTACATGAATACATGACAATAAATAGCATGTGTTTTATATTTCTTTTTCTTTCAGACAAAAATGGCAATGTTTTATGGAGAGGTCAAGAAGTGCAAAGTTAGCTGTTTTAGTTGACTTCACCAGACCCATAGTCAGCCACTTGCAAGTAATATCTAGGCATCCTCTCACATATTTCACCATTACCCCAAATCACATTCAGGTCATGCTTTAGAGCCTCTGTCTGAAACATTATCTCCTGGTGTCGCCCTTGGTGACTTAAGAAAAATGAGTATTTAATGTTTTTGGTTTTATTTTTGTTATGTTGATTATGTTGTCATCACACTGCCTTCCTGGCCTCCTTGGATGAAGCAGCCGGAAGAAGGGCCTGAAGCTTCAGTCACACCTGCTGGGACCGGTGCTTTTAATGTAATTAAAGGCAGGAAATTTAAACATCGTCCCGCCCGAAGCAGTTCATTTGGGCCATTACCTTTAATTTCTCAACCGTACCTTCGTGAGCCATCTTCTTCAAGTTTTTTTTCAGACGCTCACGCCGTATTCGAGTCTCTATATCTCTGTTCATCTTCCTCATTAGCTTAGTTTGAGCAAGTAGAAGAAGGTGGAGGAGAGAGGAAGAAAGCAAGAAAGCCAAAGAGAGAGAGAGAGAGCAGTCTTGTCTATATTTATCACAGGCGGTACATGGAGCTGCCATGCCTAGTTTTAATAATACGGTGTGATGAATGGATGTTTCCCACAGGTCAAAGAAAGAGTGGAAGAAACAGTGGCATCGGAAAAAGAAAGTCCTAAAACGAGAGCCTAAATGGTGATGTTTTGCATTTTTTCCGGAGTGTTTAATAGTCCGACTCTCCCTTTGTGTTTCTGAATAAGACAGAGCGTTGTATTGCGAGGGCCAGGAAGACGGCGACTCCTGGGACCGGAGTCCCTAACAGGCCTAACGGAGGCACACAGTCCACCGATGGCTTTGATCACTGTTCTGTTCATTGTTGCCTTGCCAACTCCGATTTATCACTCCCTTTTCAGAAGCCGGTTTATGCTGTAAATACCATCAGCGACGTAAAAACAAAATAAAATATAGCCCATCAAGAACTAAATGCAATCGATAGCTAAGGTGCGAGCAAAACAAAGTATAGGTGTTTTCCTTCTTTTGGAAAAAGGGAGATTGTTCGGCATGTCATAAATACTGCTGTGAAAATCTATAGGAAGGCATTTATATAGGGAAAACCATTCTGAGGTGGTAGATTGTTTATTGAAAAACAATAATGATAACTGTCAGTCCATGACTCACGCAGGAGTTCTTAAAAGACTTTTTGGTAACACTTCAGGATAGGGGGTCAGAATAATGCATTAGTTAAGCATTAATTAATGGTGAATTTTTTAAGCAAAAACACACTTGTAATTAATGATTAAAATGTTAAGTTAATCATTAATTACTAGTGTGTTTTTGCTCAACTAAAGCTTAATTGTGAACAAATTAACCATTAATTAATGCTTAACTAATGCATTATTCTGACCCCCTATTCTGAAGTGTTACCGACTTTTTTATTTGCAATTTTTGCAATTGCTGTTTTGCAAAAACAAGGCACTTTCCACGAGCAAGATTCACACAGTTTACAATTTTCCATTCCATCATACCTTTCTGTTATTTTTCTATGTAAACATGCTAGATAGATGTGCGTGAGTGTTTTTTACCATGGTAGCTTCAGCCTCTATATATAAACATAAGTGTGTGTGTGTGTGTGTGTTTTCTTACAACTTTAGTAATGTGCAATCACATCTTAATGTTCATTGTCATTTTACTAATCTCATAGTAAATGTTAAGTTTGTTATCTTAGAGAATTCATTCCAAATTAAGTGAAAATGTATCTTGTTTAATGTTTTTGATTCTCAGAATCCTTGCAAAACAGTACATCCAAGTCAAATAAATAACTCCCAACCAGCAAAAATCACGTTTAACAGCCTTGGTTACACAACAACGAATGAACCCGCATGAAGACAATGAATAACATATCGTAAACGCTTTTGCATGCCAAAACATTTACACATTAGCGCATTTATGTTTATGTGATTGTGCTAAAGTGACACTATTGCAAGCATACTTTTGGTACAATTTAAATATATTGCATTTGAAGTACAGAGATCATACAATCCTCATTTAAAATGAAATTAAAACACATTTTAGGCTTAAGAAATGTGGAACACAAGTATTACTCCAAATAAGGTTTGATTATAATTTGTAAGTCTCGAGCGATATGCCACTAAATAGGTTAATAGACTATACTTAAATGTATTTTAAATATATAACTTTTTAAATATATAAATTTTTTTTTTACAGGTCTTCATTGCTATAACAAAAAGTCACAGAATCTAGAGAAAACGTGCACCATTATTTGTCCAGTACATTGTTCAGATGCTTTTTAGATACTGATTTCTTTACTAAGGGCTCCTCTGAAGGTCCAGTGAGCGTGTTAGGATGAGATGAATAAATGTAGGGCACAGATACACACACACACTCACAATTTTATAAGCTTTTAGTGGCAAATTCTTCAAAAGGCAAAGACATAGAGCCAAGAGTCACACCGTAAAGAAAAGAGAACACGCTTATTCTGTGTGTCAGAGAAAGGAGTTGCAGCGTAGAGCAAACACACACAAATTCCTAACGTACTGACTCACCTGGATATTACAGCGTGGTTAGCGCAATCATAACACACCAGAGGGTCATGCACACACACACACACACAGACTACACAAAAACGGTTTGGAGAAAGGTTTCCCGTGTTTCTGGCCCTATTAGAGAGCCTGTAATTCAGAGTGTCGTGAAGCTAATTGTCAATTACATCTGATCTATCAGTCTCAGTGCCAGAGCTGCCAAGACCTGCCAAGACGCTCTCTACTTCTACTTCTCTCTCATTCTCCTTTTCCTTTCCTCTCCCACCTCTAGAGCTTTCCGAGCGCTCTCCTTCAAAGCAGGGCCATTGCACAGCAATTTGGCTCGGTGAAATGGAATTGTGTGCGTGTCCGTGAGAGAGAAACTCAGACAGAGGGAATGATTTGCTAGAAATCGCTGCTTGTATTTGTATTCCGCACATAAATCCAAAAAAGCGAGGGCAGAGTTCTTCAATGTTTTGCTTGATAAGGCTCGTCGGGAGAACAAAAGTAGGTTGTATTAGCGATTCATCTGGAGAGAAAAAAAAACGCTCGACTATCACTCCGTACCCCGCTGATGCTAATGGTATGTGTACGCTCTGTTTTTGTACCCTGTGAACTCCTGTTTTCCTGTTTACCTCCTTACGTCTGACTTTCTCAGGCCTGCTGGAAGAAGCAAGAGCTAAAGCATTTAAAGCTGATTTTGCGTGAAGTGCCAAGCTCGGTGGGGACCCGAGCGTCCGCTCTCCCTTCGTGTGTTTAATGGGTTTGCATTAAATCGCCGCTAAGTGCCTCCACCAATTTACCACTCACAGCTTATCAATGGAAACTAGAAAGAGAAAAAAAAGCATAGAGGACCCCTTTTAGAGGGGTTTTAGAGGTTAATTGTATTTAAAATGTTTGTATATACATATTTCCATTTGATCAGTGATAATACGTGTTTAGACGAAGAGTGAGATGGTGGCAGAAGTGTTTTTTGATTGCAGTGTCTGTGTATTTGTGTGATAAAGGTCAATGCTTGTTAGATGAAAAGTGAACGTTAGACAGTGTGAAATATTGATGTTCAGTGTCTCCCTGCTGTGCCCTCTGTTAAAGTTTCAAATGATTTTTAGTTTGGCAGCATCAGCCGTTCCACTTCCTTGAATTGCCTCCAGTCTTACCTAATCGCATTACTTTTTAAAATGAACTTTTCTAATGTAAGATGTTAGTTTATTATTATTATTATTGCTATATTTTATGTGTATAAAAATTTTTTTTTAATAATTTAGATTTAAATTTAATTTATTGATTTTATTTTTTAAATAAAAAAATATATATTGATTAAATCTGAATTATCAGCAGCTATTGCAGCAGTTATTAATCCTGAGTATCTTAATATTTTTAATGGATATTATTTTTAGGATTCTTTGGTGAATATAAACATAAAAACTGTATTTATTTGAAGTAGAAATATTTAGTAACTTCATAAATGTCTTTACTGTTACTTACGATTAATATAACGCTTCATTCTTTAGGAAAAGAATAAAGCAGAACAGGTGTATAGAGCGTATTGTATATAGGGAATGAATGTAGTGCATAATAGTTTGTAAAAGTAATGAAAAGCTTTTACATTTATTTAACAAATGAATATAATGAAGCTGTATGGGGTTGTCGAAACGTATTTCTAAAAGGTTATACAAGATATAGTTATGCACACAAAGTTGAAGAGACGAACGCCAACCGGCTGCACAGAAGTCACATTTCTTTCCGTATACAATAACAGTAGCTAACGTTTGCCCAGCACTGATTAGCACATACAGGAAATCAGCTGAACCGCAGAAATGTGGGACACAGGACTTAGCGGCTTCGCTTGTCAACAATAAGCCTTTGAAATTGTGAGACGGGAATGCAGACGCGTACAATGGTTATGAAAGACGTCTCCTAATTGGATGCTGACATGCTCAAGTGAGCTGTGTGATACAGGAGGAGAAATGTAATGAATCTGCTAATTAGAGGTTAACTTGAAGTGTGTACAGCTGTCAGAAGAGTGTTTCGTTTTATGCTGATGACCACATGCAGCTCCTCCCACTTGTTTATCTAGCCGTTATGCGTCGTTTTTATTGTTAGTTTTGTTAGTGTGATTTTTGGCACAGGTTCTGCTTACTTGCTAGCGTGTGTAGATGTTGTTGTTGTTGTAATTATTCAGTTTCTTTAAGGGTGAGAGCGGTATGGGAGTTAATTGTTTTCTGCTGCGACCCGCACATGTCTCCAGCACTGTCGCGTTTACAAGCTTGTATTTCAAAGCTTAATTACGGTCAGTTACGAGCTGCCGTCCAGGCCTTGGAGGTGAACCATGCGGCTAGATGTTTGTGACCTCCTTGATTTTATGGCTCTTTAGCTTTGTATTAAACACGAGATGAAAGCCATTGCATTTATAGCAGGTGCACAGCACTGATAATGACAGGCAGCGGTGATGTACTTAGACACAGTGCATTGTGGGGGATCAGGTGACACTGCCGCCTCCCCCCCCCCCTCGAGAGTCTGTTTATTTCCATTCCAGTTTCGGCTTCCAAGTTTGAAGTTGCGCATAATTGGATAGTTTCTCTTACAAAGCGACAAAATGACCTGTCATTGTAATTACACTGACATTTACTGTGACCTCTTTCTGTACCAACCTGCCTCAAAACCTCCTGCTCCAGTTCTCTGAAGGTCGATAACCCCCAAAACCCAAATTTGCACCGGATCGAATCGCCTTGCATTGGAATCACCCGGACATGGTGACATAAAATAATTAGAAGCGTGTATCGATAATTCCTAAAGTGTTAATGTGCCTTAATTGAGTTCTGTTTTTAGCACACATGGTCTCCATCCACTGTTTAAATGGTAGGAGAGTTTCCTGTTAAATCCATATTGACAGAGCCATACGCAGACCATTATCCTCAGAACGTAATTAGTGGTAAGCATTACTACTTCTCAGAACCCCCTAATGTTAAACTACATGTGCTTAAGGCATTAATCATACCTCAGATTATGCAGCTTGTGAACTTGTTGTACGTGCGCGTTCCTTTTTTAAGCAGTTGTGCTTAAAATCTCAAATAAATCCTCTTCTTCTGAACAACATCAAAGAATACTGAAAAAGGTTAAGCAGCACAACTGTTTACAACATTATTAATAATAAGAAATGTACCTTGAGCAGCAGCTCAGGATATTAGAATGATTTCTGAAGGATTTCTGGAGTAATAATTCAGCTTTGCCATCTCAAGAACGAATTGCATTTTAAAAATATTTTACAATATTAGTGATTTATTGTGCTTTCAATCAAATAAATGCACGCTTGGTAAGCATTAGAGACTTCATTCAGAAACATAAAATCTTATACACTGAACTATTAAACAGTAGTGTAAAATATATAAAGAGTATATGTATATATATATACACACACACATATATCGCTAACCTGATTTTGCCAAGTGCAACATGATCCTGGGTCAACATCTCTGTTGACAACATTGTGATTAACCAATCAGATTTGAAGACTGTTTAGGTGTGGAGATACACTATATTACCAAAAGTTTTCGCTCACCTGCCTTTACTCATTCTATGAACTGAAGTGCCATCCCATTCCT
>JAUCMS010000095.1:3548589-3572939 GCA_032357445.1 Enteromius radiatus | reverse complement strand
ATGGGTTAAATGCAGAGCACAAATTCCTAGTATGGGCAACCATACCTGGCCACATGTCACGTCCTTTCCTTCCTTTCGAATGTTGTTTCATACATTTCATATTCTGTACAGGGCTTGAAAATGAAAATGAAAAAAAAAAAATGTAATTGATTCAGAGAGTGAGAGAGCTAAGTACAGTGTTTTCTTTACTCAAAAAAAAAAAAAAAAAAAAAAAGAACGAGATCTGGTATCTGGTCACAGCCATAGAGCATCATCTTTTTTAGATTTTGGCCATTTTACTCGTTGCATGCATCAGCGTCACATTTTCATATTCTGCACAAATTTTATATTAATATTAAATGGAACAATAAAATAAGATTATTAACCAGTTATTGGCCATTTAAAATTTTCGATTCTGTTCAGAAATGAAGTTGCTAAACCAATTTCCGGAGGAGGGGGGTATGAATATTAGACACAGCTGGCCCAATCACTATCATCTCGTTAGCCAGTCCAATCCTAATCTTACCACTATAAATAAACCCGTTTCCTTCCCTCCCGCATCTTGTTCTCGCATTCCCTCCACCTCCACTTCTCCGGCGTTCGCTCCTTCCCGGGGGCACGCAGGGTTCGAGCCGGACTCCGAGCTATGCCCTTGCTAGGGCTCAAGCTACTAGGGCTCGGGGGCCGCCAAGCTCCCGGCTCGCAAACGTGCTTTATTCTTTATCAGTGAGGAAGCGCGAACACGTGAACGGTAAGATTTGATTTAGTTCTGTTTATGGTTCTGTGCCTGTCAGAATTAAGTTTGAATCTGTTTTTTCTTTTTGTTCCTTGGACTAGTTTTCCGGTGGCAGGTTTGAATGTAACAATGAAATGTAGGATTTTTAGCAAAGTAACTTAAAAGACATTTTCAAAATTTCTAAATAAATGAAAGTAACATTTTTTTGTCCAGTTTATGTAATTTTCCTTGTTGACACAGGCACTTATGCAAAAAATATAAAATACTTTAGATAAGTGAGTATGAAATAGTGAATATTTTCTCCATAAAATATACCCTTAAGCTTTTGCTACTATAAAAAAATAAATAAATAAAATTTGACAATTCTAACATTTTTAATGTTTCTTGTGTTCCATGTTTTGATTTTGTTGGACTCTCACAATCTGCAGAAGTACCGCGAGTGCATCGCTCCACTCCCTCACCGTCACCACATGCTTCACCCTAGAACAAGCGAACCGCGCACATCTCCGCGGACACCGCTCCGCTATTACGCCTCCGTGCGCCGTCACCCACTATTGCGGACGCCGCTCCGCCTTTACGGCTCCATATGCCGTCACTGGTATTCGCGGATCCTGATCTGTCGAATACCAATCAAGTTTCGGAAGTTCGGCCGGAAACGCAGATCCGGTCATCCACAGACTCCAGTTCACAGTTTCTCACTCTGGATTTAGAGTGGGTCTCCGAGATGCCAGAGCTTATCCCTGCGGTTCCTAATCTGCCTCAGTCGGGTGCCAGCCCCGAATTCCGGTCAGGGGAGCCGGCTGTAGGTGGGATTGCTGATCAACGGCCAGGAGTGCCGTATGAAACCCTCGCAGTTTCCAGCCCGCAAGTAACGGGTCCTAACCCCATATTACGGTCCGAGGAGCCGTGTTTAACCCAGTCAGTTCCGGTTTCGCAACCAGGAGAGCTGTTAAAAATCTTTGCGGTTCCTAGCCCGCCAGTATTGGGTCTCAACCCCGTATCACGGTCCAACGCCGTTCTTGTGTTCCATGTTTTGATTTTGTTGTCATGTCCTTGTGTTTTCATGTCGTGCTCCATGTGTTTTTCCACTTAGTTGTAACTCCGCCCCGTCATTATGTTCATTCATTCCCAGCCGTGTCTGTCCAGGTGTCCTGTATTTAGTCTTTGTATAAATACAATCCCCATGTCCTGTATCTTTGTCAGTCTTTGTAAATGTATCCAGCCCGTGAATTCGTTTGTTCAGTTCCACCGTGTGTTTTGTATTAAATGGTTTTTTTTCATTCTGATCTCTTGCCTTCGCTGGAGAGCGAACACTGGTGCTTCGTTACAGATGTAAGTTGTATCACAAAATTTTGGATTAACATTTTATGAATCCAAAAAGCACACTTATACTCATATAGTGTGTTAGAATTAAATTTTTGGATGCTTTTTGGAATCATAAAAAATGAAATCAAACAAAGAAAAATGCTATATTGCACACATTGTATTATATTATTATACAGTAGCTTGAGTGAATATCTGTTTGTAATTCAAAAAAACAAAAAAGGGTTCAGATCTGATGACCCCGTAAACTGAAGAGTATGTGACTCACTAATGACTGCTGATAGCATGCTCTGCTAAAAAATCATGGTGAATAAGCGTATTAGGAATAAGTTGAAACTACATCAACAAGAATCTTGCACGCAACTAAAGATTAAAGATGGAAGACATAAGGTTAGCATCCCACTTTTGAACTCCGCATCGCCTCTCTTCATCTTCCTTCGTCTCTGTGTTCCTCTGTGATGCTCTGATCATTTGCAGAGCTTTTAAGTCCCACGTCATGAATGCAAGGTGACAGGCAACGATGAGCGCCATGATCAATCACAAAAAAAATCAAATTATGCTAAGCTAAGTACTTTGAGAGCGAACATAAGGAGAGAGAGAGAAAGGTTTATACTATGTGGGTCTAATATCAGAAATCTTACTCCGAAGATGTGCGTTTTGAGAAATCACCTGAAGGGGAAGATTGACAGATGAAGTTTTAAACTCATCATGTACGTTTAACAGTGCCAGATTCCCACACGAGGCACTATGGGAGTCTCTAACCGCAGGCAGTGTCGCATTTAGAATCTGGAATCTGAATTTATCGCCTTCTGCAGTGGAAATGCTCTGAATTCAAATTCAATTACAGTGTAAACTCTCTTTGGAAGAAAGTCAAGCTTGGATGAGCGGGTAACTGTAACTTTATATCAGTGTTAATGTGAGTGCAGACTACAAACTAGTTGGGAGACCGAGCGCTTCTCAGCATTAATCTAGTTCGTGGTTGTGGGGTTGGTTTATTGGTAAAGACGTTTCAAAAACAGCCAGATTGTATCTGTGTACAGGCACGCAGATGTTAAAAATTCTGCAGTGTTTATGAATTTAAAGGTTTTGTCATATGGCATATATATGTTTATTCTTCAAGATGTTTTTTGAAAACGTGTGTCCTATTTCAGCAAGGCATTTATTTGATCAAAATAGAATACAAGAAGGATATTGTGAAATACTGCTACAACTTTTCTATTTAAATATATTTTAAAAAGTAATGTATTTCTTGCAAAGCTGAATTTGTGGCTTCATTACTCGAAAAGCAATTATTATAAATGCAGAAAACATTGCTGCTTAATATTTTGAAACTAATATTTGTAAAAATATTTTTTTCATTTTAAAAGATGTTCAAATTCAAAAGAATAGCATTTATTTTAAAAATACAATTTTTTGTAAGAATTTAAAAATGTGTTATGCATCTTTTGTAAATGAAAGCATTAATTTTATGTTATTATTTACAGTATATACATAAGCTAGGCTATATTAGTAATCATTTGTCATTTGTGCATTAATAAAATATTTAATAAATATTTTATTCCACATAATATTCTCAATATTTGCATTGTTAAATACATTAACACATGCAACTATTAAATCATTTGAATTTATAAAAGGAAATAAAAATGCTTTTCATTTGAAATTGTTCAATATCTTAACTTTGTTAAATCGACGTTCATGATGGAGCATAAGGAAGTTTTCTCCAGCATCACGCTGTAAAAGCAGTATCATCTATCTGTTTTAAAAACCTCTCTTTGTACCTGACCATTCCTCTGCAAGCAGTGAACCAGAGCTGCTCTTGCCTGTCAGGGAAATTGATTCCACTCCTTCCAGCTGATGCCCACCATCTTTGTCTTCCTCTTTCTTTCTCCTTCTTTCTCTCCCTCTCTTGCCTCCTCTTTGCCCCCTACCAATCTCCGTCTTTCTCTTTTCCTCCTCACCGCGGCAGAGAACCAAGTGCCAATTCTTCCGAGTAATTTGCGAGCTGGGCGGATGATGGGATTGGTGGATTGCGGCACCTGGCGCTGTTTTGCATTGTCAGCCAAATAATCTGTGATTTATCACTCCAGAGATGAGCCGAGAGTGGAGGAAGACACAGAGCAGAAAGAGTGGAATGAATTAGAGTAGAGAAAAGAACAAAAAAACTGACAGGAATTGCTGGAAGAAAAGTGAAACTCAAGAGATCACCACAAAGAGTGATAAACACACATATATGAAGAACGGTTATAAAAAAGATGCTTTAATTATTATGTTAATGTTTAATTTTTAGAAAACCATTTTTATGATGAATGAATAAATCTTTCCATGATTCTTCCATTTTTGCTGTAACCTGATGAAGTTTATATAAAGTAATGCATTTGATTTAAAGCAAATTGTAAACATAAGCATAATTTGGGAAATATTGCTACAACTTAAAATAACCATTTCTATTTAAATATATTTAAAAAAGTAATGTCTTTCTTTGATTGCAAAGCTGAATTTTTGGCATCATTACTCGAAACGAATTACCGACGAAAAGCAGTTATTATAAATGCTAAAAACATTGCAGCTTGTATATTTTGATATTCATATTTTTATATATCACAAAGTTAAAATTCAAAAGAATAGCATTTATTTTAAAAATGTGTTATGCATCTTTTGTAAATGAAAGCATTAATTTGATTTAATTTTTGTATTATTTACAGTATATACATAAGCTAGGCTATATAAGTAATGATGACAAATATTTTGTGCATTAATAAAGATTAACAAATATTTTATTCCACATAATATTCTCAATATTTGCATTTTTAAATACATTAATATGTGCCACCTCCGTAATACCATAATTAAATTATTTGAATTTATAAAAGGAAATAAAAATACTTTTCATTTGATTTATTCATTCAATGCATTCGATTTAAAGCAAATTGTAAACATAAGCATAATTTGTGGTCCCACTTTATTTTATTAGGTACCCTTAACTAATATATACTTACATTTTAATTAATTATTTGATACAATGCACTAATTTTGTACATGCATTAGACTTATATTTAAAAAACCTGTATGTAGTTACACTGTTGATTTGAGCATTCAGTGGCCCTGTAGTATAAAAAAAATGTATATCTTTCCCGAAATGCATGTTTTTTTTTGTGTGTAGGAGTTTTGTTTGTGCTTATAGTCGTACATGGGTATGCTATTCCCATTCATAAGAAGCTTCTCTCCAAATATCAGGACCTAAAAGTCCAAATGGGGCCAAACACCATTGATTTTATAGAGGTATTAGAAAACCTCCAATTGTTTTTGGGTTGTTCGCCCTTTCTTGTTGAGACATAATTTTCTCTTTATAGTGCTCCTCTCCGCAAAGAAACACTGGCCTTCATCTCTCTCTCATTGCCCAGTCTCCTCTCCCCCTCTCTTTAAAATAGAGACAGAGATTAAATCGATTTTTCAGTGTCATCAAATCCATGGCTCAGCTCTTCGGCTTTGACGAAGGGAAGTGTTTATACAGGTCTGTTCCGAAGTCACAAAATAATACGGCATCAGCTGCAGGACAGGAGGAAAACTGAGAAACCAGGTATAGAAGAATGAACAAGAAACCATGTCAAGGAATACCTGTTCATATTTTGCTTAAAATGCCTAGCAAATGTACTCAAATTAAAGCTTAAAGTCTTAAAATCTTTGTTAATTGTTAAAATATTGAGCATACAAAATCTAAAGCCATTGATAAATCCTTTGCATACTGATTTGTTATTGGTTTGAATATTGTAATTGTCCACAATTGTGTTGTGATGTACAGTACACTGATTCAACCTGACAAGAAAACCTGAGTGTCGTTAATGTGAACCTTTCTACTTGATTATTTTTCTGCCTCACGACTCTGGGTTTTTTTCCAAAAGAATGCAAAAATAGTCAAATATGCTGCTTATTTGGATAAACTTTAATGGTTTATATAATTACCGGCCTCAGAGGAGAAGTGTGATGCTGTGTCCCAGCATCTAGAAGGTTTTTATCATGTCATGTTTTTGATGTTCGGATATGGCCACATGCCACTTTAGCTGCCATTTTCCTGTGCCATTAGCCTCGCGGTCCTCAGACCTGACACAGTCATTTCTGCTGCAGAGAATGACGGGGTGGCGGCTCTTAGAACAACACTGGAGATGATCAGAAAGATGGGTGGATTGAAAAAGGAGCAAATTGCAAGAACAGAGATGGAAGC
Organism: Enteromius radiatus; assembly: GCA_032357445.1. Classification (NCBI taxonomy): domain Eukaryota; kingdom Metazoa; phylum Chordata; class Actinopteri; order Cypriniformes; family Cyprinidae; genus Enteromius; species Enteromius radiatus. The sequence continues at coordinate 3,566,679 of JAUCMS010000095.1, read as the reverse complement.
AAAGGTAGAGAAATTGAGCGTAGCGTCCTTGCGCGGAATTCTGGGTAATTGCTCTTTCGAGAGTCACGCGCATACACACGAAAACTTGAGCACTTCTGGAGGGTGCCTTTTATCAACTATCATTGTGTGATGTAATATTACATCCTATATAAAAGACACACACTGTTATACGTCCTCTCAGGGCTTGTGTGTATGTGTGTGAGAGACAGTGCGTTTACTTTGATGGAATGACATTTTATCTCATATTTTTACTCTAATTGCCTGTGTTGAATGAATCATGGTTAATTTTAGTTGGACTTGCTTTTAAAAGGTTCTTTGTTTAACTGTCTGTTTAGAATGGCAATTCAATCCATCTTTCTCTCTCGCTCTCACAGATCAAGTATTCCCAGACCTCTTGACATTTTTTTTTTCCTATAATTTGCCTGATAATTTGGTTTAGTGTAAAAGTCTACATTCGAGTACTACACATATGGCGTGGGATTAGAAATAAGCTTTCCGTTGTCAGTACCAATCGCAATGATATTTCCAGCGACATGTGGTGAAGTATGGTAACCTTGGTAATTCTTGAAATTGTGCTTTGCATTTAACTCATGCACGCACACACACACACACACACAGGTGTGAAGGTGGAAGAAAGCGCTGTAAATTCACTCCCCTATAAACAGTTATTCCAGTACAGAGACTTGAACCCATGACCTTTGGGTTACACGTCTGACTCTAACTATTATATAGTTCTCACAATTCTACAACTAGAGCTCAACAGTCTTCCATTCCATTCATTTTTCATAGAGAATTGATTTTTAACATGTAAACTTTTCAAGACAGACTTGCGATCTATGATAAATGGTTTTAAGCCATATTTCATTTTTTTAATAATCTTGTGTAAATGTCACTTTGTAATATTTGATCGTCATTCACAATACTTCATGGAACAAGAGATCCATTCCCTTATAAAACAAAGACTTTTGCATCCTTGACTTTATATCAGATTTTCAAGTACATTTTGGATTAAACTCAAACTGTATAATATTATGATTCAACACAAAGCCAATTGAGTTCATGTCTTACAGCTCTTTATTGAAAAGTTCTCTGAAAAGCCTATAAAGGAACAACTTACAGAATCTTAATGTAAATATAAAATAAATTTCCAGTGAAGAAATCGTTGCTTCTTGTTGTTAACATTAAATGGTTACCAATTATGTCCATGCAGATCAAAGCAATAAAACTACAGTGTATTGTATAAACGTTATTAAACATGCTGTGCGAACAAACATTATGAAACCACAAAAGCTAAATAAATCTGCGTAACTGAATTTTTCCTACAGAACTGCGAAAGACTGATATTATTACCTGTATTTCTTTTCTGTTTGGTAAAAGTGCGTCTGTATTGTATTTGTTCTGCTCTGAAATGTTCCGTCTTGTTCTTCTATAGCTCTTGTTTTCTTCCTTTCATTGTTAGGTGATTAATATTACCAGGAAGTACAGTATGGAACATGTTCATGATATAAAAGCACCCAGCTAAACACGAAAGCTTGAGCCATTTGAGCTCTGCGTGATCTGTGGACACACACGTGCGATCATTTTATATTTTGGTCTGCCCCCATCATGACCCTGAGCTGTAATAGTGAGATGTGACTGCTTCACGCAGCTTCAGCTTGTGTGTGTGTGTGTGTGATTTACGGGTAGGAAAATGATGGTGCTGTGTTCACCATGACAACATCAGCACAGACACAGCCCATCAAAGTGTCATAAACGTCCAGTGGATACAGACCACCATTAATCACGACGGAGAGTAAAGAGGGCAAAATATAGAGAAAAGATGGGGGGAAATAAAGTGCAAAAGACAGGGAAACTAACAAGGGAAACACTCACTTCTCTGTTTTTCTTGCCTTCACATAATTATGTGAGAATGTGCTCTCTCTTTAGAAGAGTGTAATTGTGGCCGGAGCCTTGGGAAGAATCATAGCAAATGCCACAGCCATTACAAAACCCACAAAACAATCACAACTGGACCCACCTCCACCTTTTCTTTTTCTTGCACTGCAGGTGTCTCTTGGTTGTGATGAGGTGTTGGTGAACGGGAAAGAGAAGAATGGGCATATCTCTCTTCGAGTGAACTTTACCTACCTCTATTTGACCAGCCAATTAGAGCTCACCGTCTGGGTGCCACGGTTACCGCTCCAGATTGACGTCTCAGATGCCGAACTCAGCCAAGTCAAAGGATGGAGGGTACCCATCATCACCAACAAGAGGTGTGTGCTTTGAGACGCCACAGAGCGTACGTGTGGGTGAGCTGGCATGTGAGGAGAAGGACATACTGTTTTTTTTTTCTGCCACAGAGATCTATAACCATCTCTTTAGTTTTTATGTGTGTGTGTGCGCATGTTTAGATATATATATCTGTTTTTCACTGACCAATTCTGCTTGTTGGCCTTCAGTCTGTCTGCTGGGCCCATTTTTCAATTTGGCCAATTTCTGTCTCTCTGCTTGTAACAACAAAACCACTGTTACCACCAGGAACCACACTCACACACACACACACACACACACACACTCTCTCACACACACCCCACGTAATTCTCCTCCCTAGGTGAACGGGAAATTTGAAGTAATCATAGTTTCAGAGAGATAAATAAAATGGGGGGGGGGGGAGAAAAGACAAGGCAAGGAAAACAAAACAATACCAAAAAGAAAAAACGGCAAGGGAAAGGAAAAGAAAAAGAAAAACAAAGAAAAAACTAATTGCTGGAGATCAGCGCCTTTTCCTCGATTCTAATCAGCCAGATAGCCAGCTGCACTGAAATATACAAGCTTAGCTCTGCCAAGGATGTTTATAATTGCTTGCTTCTTAGCCCTCGGTGTAACATTTGGAGAAATAAGTCATGTGCTAAAAACCTGCTTTCTGTCAGCATTTGCTCAGTCTCGTTCCAAACGTGTATTGCTCTTTTCCTCACTGTGAAGTGAATGCTCTAAAGACGATTTTATAACAAATAGTGTGATTTATTATGCAAGAGTAAAAATGAGACGTGAGAGCAGATTTTCATTAAAAAATGATTTAAATTCCCTCACACAAAGCTGGCGTCTGGCGTACAGGCCATTTGGACTACTATTCTGGTACTTTTATGTTGTTTTTCTCCACAATTTTGGAGCCCGACAACTACTGCCCCAGTTCACTTTTGTGGAAAAGTCTTTTTTTCTGAGTTTCATGTTAGAAGTAAAGCCACACAAGTTTGGAACAACATGAGGGTGAGTAAATGATGACAGAATTGTATTTCATTATTCTTAAAATCATTATTATCATTTATTTCATTATTTTCCCTTTTGAATCTCATTACTAGCATCTCATTATGCCAACTTAGAAAACAACCTCAAATCAACCCGTTTGTGTTGCATTATTGAATATTGTGATTATACATAATGGCATTTCAGTTTTTTTTAAATATCTTTCTGGCCTTAATATCACCAGCCAAAATAATGCCTCCACTTCACGTCACACAACAGCTACTAAAGATGTAGGCTTCTTATGTTATCCGTGTTGTTACCCAGGCCAACACGGGACAGCGAGGATGATGAGGAGGATGAGAGGAAGGGCAGAGGCTGTGCGCTGCAGTATCAGTACGCTCTGGTGCGTGTTCTCACACACTTCGTAGCCGAGCCAGTCGGCCCAGGTGGGGAGCTTGTGCACATGCTGGGTTCCGATTGGTCAGCCGACATCACAGAGATGGTCCTGGACTTCCTGAAAGTGGAAGATACAAGTATTGCCCGACTAATTGATGGAAGGGTGCTGGTAGGGAGAGACCCGGGCATCACCAATATACAGGTAAATATCTATCTATGGGGAGTAAATGATTACATGTACACCTGGAGTATGTAATCAGATTCCAAAATTAAGAGTATATTACATTTAGAAAAAACCTCAAATTACATTTCAATTTTTAGGGATTACATATTTACATTTATGGTAAGTTTAAAGTCATCTTTAGTCAGAATACATTACTAAAACCTACAGTAGATTGTTATTATTATGTTATCTATCTATCTACAGTATCTAGTATCAAGTTTTTTTTCTTACATTGCTTTCAATATATGTTTTATCAGTACGATATAGTATATGGATTTTTAATTTATTCATAGCCAGTTTCTGTGACTGCATCTGTTTGGTGAGCAGCTCAGTTTTAAATGAAGTCGGCACACAGATAAAGACCGGTGACAAATAAAGAAAGAACCTGAGAGCACCGGAAATATTCACCCCTCATTGCGAAGATGTTATTGCATCTGAGTGATAACAAGCTTGTTTGTCTACAGGTGTTCAAATCTCAGCGGTGTTGAATGCTCATCCCAGAGTCAAGTGTACTGTTGGAAAGCCTTGTGTGTTTATGTTCCTCCGCGCGTGTGGTTTTTCATGTCTGTCTGTCTGTCTGTCTCCATTTGCACTTTATCATGTTTTACGTGCAAGTCCAAATGTGTGCTGGTTATATAAGACCTCGCATGTGGTTTTGAGTTTGTTTTTATTCTGTGTGGAGTCCTTTTTTCATGTTGTTTCTCTCCCTGTCGTTTAGGCTTCCGCCACTCCTTTGATTTCCTGCCATTTTATTTATTTTTTTCCTTCCTTTCCTCCCCTCAGCTCGGGAATCCTCATGGTGTCACTCAACAGTTTGTGTTCACGGAAACAGAATATGGTGGTCGGCGATGACATGTTGATTCTGAGAGCTCTTTGTGCACCTGTCACACTGCCTGTCTGTCATCATAAAGCAATTGCAAAGTGTCAGTTTGTATCTGCTCGCCTTTTTATAAGGATGGGGGATGTTATATAATGGAAATAGGGACAGGAAATGGTTTTCAAATGTTTACAGAAATTGTTAAAATTAGTACAGTTCATAGATAGATAGCGTGACACATACATTTATCTGGACAATGTGATGACTGACTTTTGTATTCCCCAGGTGATATCCCCCTTTTCGGACTCTATTCTGGCTGAGAAGACCATCACGGTGGTAGATGATAAAGTGACCATCAGTGATCTGGGAGTTCAGCTGGTGGGCTCTTTGAGTCTTTCACTGCAGGCCAGTTCCACCAACAACAGAGCCTTCTACATCACAACCACTGCTCAGGACCTTTTGCACACACCCAAACAGGTGAAATCATTAAGGCTGCAACGTTGTAAAACTAGATGTTGAGGCTGCTGTTGTCATTGGAGCTACTGTAAATCGGCTGGAACTGCTCTGGAAAAAAAAAGTGCCTCTATTTTGGGGTTATGTGTTTATATTTTTGGTTTTGGGAGTCCGCAACAACAGGTTGACATGCACGCAAGGTCAAAAACACTTTTAATTTCTTATAATATGTATTTATTTGTACTTTATTTGTTCAGTGATGCCCAAATCATTTGTTCACCTATTAATTGTTTTGCAAAATTGATAGCAGTGTTTGTTTGTAGGCTTTTACCGCTCCAAAAGCGGCACCTAGTGGCAAATAATGAATCTGCATTTTCATTCAGACCAAACAAATGGGGGGGCAATATGCTATATGTCGACATCAGCATGAAATGGTTTGGGGATAGTTTTACAAATGACTCGTTTGAATGATTCATTACCTGAAAGCTCATTTTCAAAAATCCATAATAGGAGCCCTTTAAAGCTGACAACGCTGTGAATTGACCCCAGAGCCCTGCACACTTTCAGGTTATCAGTGGCCAAGCCCAATAATTTGTTTAAATAAATAAATAAATGATAAATAGAACCAAAACTTGAGACTAACCTGAATTTGTCAGAACATTTCATGACTTTAATATTGCTGCCCTAGTGAAAATAAATATACTAAAATGTATTTATATAATGCTAAGTATATTACATTTACACATTATTATACAAAAATACCCTGCAATTGTACTTTTACTGTACTAGCTGCTAAACTGGAACAGCTAATTTTGTGCTTAATGTACTTTAATTGTGCTAAAGTCTACTTTAGGTACACTTTAAGGGCCGATATTATTCAGAGATCATACAATCCTCATCAATAGTGACATTAAACATATTTTAGGCTTAATATTAAGAAATGTGCATTGTGCAACAGTATTTCCACTACAATTGAACTATAAATTTTATAACAGTAAGTCTTATGCGATATGTTAGTAAATATATTCATGATTTAAACTATACTTATCATGAAATAAATGTATTTTAAATATTACCTTTTTACTAGGGTGTGAATTAGCTTGAGTGTATGAGAACCATGTCAAGAACAATTGCCTAAAGTTTTTAGGCATCTAGTCGAGGCCGGTGTGTTACTTTAAAAGAGAAGTGCCATTTGAAAGCATCGGCTGAAAGCTTAAACAGCTGCAAGGAAACCTGCTGATGAACAAAATCGTGCACACGCAAGAGCTTCACATCAGAAATAGGCACTAGTATTGTGGCACTTCAGAATACATTTGCATTCACGCTACCTAGTTTTTTTAAGAGTCTATGAGAGATATTAGAGACAAAAAGTTGAGGCTTAAATCCTTGAAAAAGAAACAATCTTTTGCATACTTTCCTGACCATGCAACATCAAATATCCAGCGTCCACAGTCTTCCCTGCCAACAGTACAGATACCACTGTGGAAATAATCCAGTATGCAAACACATTCGACAAAATTTTCTGGCCTCTGTTTGCTCTATTAACCCATGGCCCCTCACTAGAGGCACCGGTGCTCATTTTGGCAGGCATGATTATAACTGAGAAGTGAGTAGCTCTAATATTCTCCTTCCCACTACAGTGCTGTTTGGAATCGTCTGATTAAAGTATCTAAAATAGCGGCTCTGCTAAAAATCGGAATGCTTTCCCTGGCTTCTGCCAGAGTTTTCCCACGCACAGGGCCCAAGGTTAACTATGAGTGAATGAGAGTGGGTGGGAAAACACTGCAAGAGTCTCATTTGGAGTTGTTGGCAATTACGGATATTAAGAAAAACGCTTTTTGTCTCATTTGAAGAAGCTGCCAAAATCAAGGTGGCCACATATCTGGAGGCTGTTCTTGTACACTATTTTTGACACTCTGCAGTTCGCGTTTTCAGTCTGTTGAGCATTTGTGATTAACTCCACACATTCTACATCCTATATAATTATAATCCAAATCCTATAATTACCTCTCTCTCTCTTTCCGAGCATAGTATTTAGTATTTCTTAAATTATATACGACTACATGTTTAGATAAGCTAAAATGAATTTGCACAGTCTGCAATTGCTGCTACAGATATTTTTGCGAGCTTCTTGGAAAGTTGACACCCCCAGTAAAAAAGTGATATATATTTAAAATATATAAGTATAGTTCAAATCTATTAACATGTTTACTGACAGATAACTTGAGACCTTTATTTGGAGTATTACTTGTGCACAATGCATATTTCTTATTAATAAGCCTAAAATGCGTGTATGTGCACTTTTAATGAGGATTGCGTAATATTGCCAATTTAGCACAATCAAATATACTGTGTGTCTTTAATTGGAATTCAGCACTACTTTGACACAATTAAAATGCATTAAGTACAAATGTAGTTGTTCCAATTTAGCAGACTTTAAGTAAACCAGTTTAGTATACTAAAAGTACAATTGCATGGCATTTTATTAAGTACATACATTTGAAAATGTATTTTTAGTATACTAAGCATGAAATAAATGTAATTCAAGTATGTTTATTTTTCTCTTTAGGCTTATAGGGACATGAAAAATATACATGCTTTTCTTTTCCATACATTGAAAACATACCAGGTTTGAATGTTTTGCAAGCATATTTTACAGGTTTAGAATAACTTGGGTGAGTAAACATGACTAAAGCAACTCTTTTCAGCCCCTTAATATTGTTGAGTTGTGCTTCCCTAGTAAAAATTCACTCTCTCTTTGCAGTCACATGAAAATAAAGTCTATAGTTAGAGCATAAGTTTATAGCATGCCAACTTATTTGCCTCTTAACCTGTAATACTCCTGTATTTATCATGGGAAATTTTGAATTTATTAAGAGATATAACCTTGACAGGCTTGCTATTAGACATAATTTCAGTTCCAATCACAGGCAGTCTGAGATTTGATTGAAAGAAATGTTCAGGGACTATTTTCAGGAAAGAAATTCTTGTTCTCTCGATACAGTGCCATGTACAGGATGTAAACTTCATCCTTCAAGGACAATGATGCGGTAGCTATAAAAATGAGAATTTTTAAAAATAACATGGGTTTGTTGTAACTTGTTTAAAGGGAGAGAAAAAATAAAACATTTGGTCACCATTTGTCTTATGTCGCTCCAAATTTATAACACAAAAGGTGAAATGTGTAAAAACAAAAAAAATCAGACAGATTTGGTTCTCAAATTTAGCTCATTGACTCATAGACTGATTGTGTGGAGGTTAACAGGAGAAAACTGGTCAAGCCTTTCTATGTAATTACAATGAATGGAAACTGAGGCTTCAAAAAAGATGCAAAAAAACTCATCATTAAAGCAGCTCATATGACTCATGCACTGTATATATGTTTGCTGAAGTCACTGATTATCTTCTCACCCCCTTTTAACCTGTGACTGGATCGTTGAGACAAGAACCAGATTTTTAAACAAGTCATTCAAAGGGGTTTTGTGAACTGGATAAAAATGAATCAATAAAAACACGACTCAAAAGAATGATTCGTTCAATGAAAAGCGAGCGGTCACACATCTATTCTTAACCTTCTCTCTGTTATATTACAGGAAGCCATTATCAGTGCATGGATTCAGTACAGCGATGGTTCTGTGACTCCTCTTGACATCTATGACCCTAAAGATTTCACTGTAAGCATTACCTCACTGGATGAGAACGTGGTCTCCACCTATCAGGATCAGTCCCAGCGCTGGCCTGTGGTAGTGGCGGAAGGTGAAGGGCAGGGAGCACTACTGCGCGTGGAGATGATGATTTCAGAAACCTGCCAGAAATCCAAGAGAAAGAGCATTTTGGCAATGGGGATAGGAAGCGTGCAGGTGAAGTTCGGACAGAACGACCTGGAGCAGAGGAGTGGAACTCAGGAGGAGAACAGTCTGGACAACAGCACAAATGAACAGAAACATAAGCTTCAAGAAGCGGATAAAACAAGTGGAGGAGACAGCTGGAAATACACAAACACCGCGGTGGAACGAGAAGAGTCGGTCCTAAAGAAGGTCAGCACGACCGCAAAGTCTCCGATAACCAGTCGATCCGGGGGCAGCAAGCAGGGTGGGAGTCAAAACAACAACCCTGTGGACTATACCAGTTTCCCAGCACAGGTGGATGTACCCGGCGGGGCGGACAGCGACTTGACCCAGGCTCCGAGAGGTCTGTCAGACCTGGAAATTGGCATGTACGCCCTGCTTGGAGTCTTCTGCCTTGCTATCCTCGTCTTCCTCATCAACTGTGTCAGCTTTGCCTTCCGCTACCGCCACAAGCAGCTTCCTGTTCTGGAGCAGGGCAACATGAACCATGCCCATGACTGGGTGTGGCTTGGTAATGAAGCGGACCTTATGGATCATCATGGCGAGCACGGGCCGCTAGCACACAATGATGAATGCACGACCGCGATAGATCGCAACGAGGGGTGCGAGGAGAGCAAGTACCTCCTTAACGGGAGCGGCGTTCAGAAAAGCGTGACAACACACGGACGTGGCATCCCTCATGTGCACTCCGATCCACGGTCCTGTTTGGGAAACGACCCCAGCGGAAAAGTCGAACCCCTTAACAACTCTCCCAGTGCTGCCAAGCGCAAAAGGGTCAAGTTTACTTCCTTCGCCACCGTACTACCAGACGAAGGCGGGCCATACACCAACTCCATCCTTATCGGGAATGAAGACGACATCAAGTGGGTGTGTCAGGACATGGACCTGGGACAGTCAGCCGAGCTCAGAAGCTACATGGAGAGACTGCAAGACAATCTGTAGGAGCCGGAAAGAGAATGAACGAAAGAGAAAGTGAGAGGGCGGACACACAAAAACTCACCAGAAATGCCTTTGCACTGTGGGGGGAATGCAGGGAGGGAGGAATTGTTAAAGAATCAAAAGTGGATACAAGCAGGGAGCAGGAATGAATAAAATCCTTTGGGAGTCTGGAGTTAAGTAGGAAATTCACAAAAAGGGGAAACGGGTGAAGAGAGACTGGCACGTTCGTACTGGCTGCGCCGAGCGGTCCAGGTGGCGCAGAGTGAGCAGCTGCCAATTGGCTAGCACAGGGACAGAACGCCAGTTACCGACACCCCGAATAAACAAGCCCAAACAAGACCAGCGAGGGAAGGAAACAAAGGAAAGAAACTTGACAGCTGTACAGAAAATCACAGTCCGTGGAAGTCGATAAACGGGAGTTGTTATCATTGGGATCATTGGGACGTGTACAACAGATCTTATTTTTTGAGATGCCTGGTTTTCTTTCTTTTTTTTAAGATTAGTATGTAACTAGACCAAAACAGGCCCTCAAAGCACCAGGCCTGCCCCAGATCCAGGTGTGTGTTTGTTTTTTTACCGCTCATTTCGTACTGTCTGTCCCTCCTGTGTGAATTCCAAGAGAGCTAGGGTGCAAGGACTTGTGGGATTCCCCCTGGCTGGAGTCTGTACCAGCTGTATCTGCACACACATACACACTGTTTAAGGAGTCCAAAACCACAACGGTCCTCCCTCTCCATCTCTCCTCTGGGAGAAAGACACAAGACATCAATGATGAAAAGCAACATGAGAATAAAAAGACTCCTCATGCACTGTTCATTTGATCAAGTGAATGTGAAAACAAAAAGACAGAGGACTTCTTTTGAGTCCCATCGGGGGGTGGGGTGAGGGTTGTTCATTTGCACAATAAGAATAATACAGAAAGTGCATAGAGTGGCCCTCAGCTGATCTGAGACCGGCCGGTCTGACTGTCCTTACAGCAACTGATCCAGACGTACAACCTGATGATGAACATGGGACGGACCGTGTAGAAATACAAGCCCACAAAATTGAGTTGTGTTTGTTATAAAACCATATGATTGCTGTGATAGAAAAATATACAAGAGTAGATATGGTCTATTACTCTCCAGTACGGTAAATGTATGAATGTTTCTCTTTTTATTGAGGCGAAATGTACATTGTTTACCCCCTTTTTACATGGCCGGAGCACCTGCCCACGGTTTTTACATGTCCTCTAGGTTTTAAAGCAACTTTCTATTTCTGCCTCACTAACCCCAGCGTTTCCCCCCGGCTCATTGAATCCTTGTTGTTTATATTACTGAAGAGTTGTAGGGAAGGACCGATGTGGAAACCTTCTCTTTGAAAGCTCAGGTGAAAATACGCTCACAGATGAGCAGTGGTAGAAATCAAATGTAGATTGTAAGAATGCAATATTTATTTGTAAGTGTAATATGCGATAGGATGTAAATAAAATGATTCAGAATTTCTTGTGGACACTGCAAGAAGGCTGTTGCCTACATTTTCACAATCGACACACAGAGTCATGCGGCCGTTTGAGTGTATCATATTTTGTGTTCAAATCTGATTTCCCCTGGATGAATAAAAAAAAGATAGGCTTTAATATGTTAAGATACGTCTTGGATTCTTGTCAGAATATCAGATTCCCCATTTCCTTTGTTATATTATTTCTGTTTGTTTCAAAGGTGTTAAATTTAGTTAAATCTACTTTAAAAAATAAATACAAATAAAAATTATTAACCCTAATTCTACCGTAACGCTACATTAGAATTAGGGTGGAGCAGATTTAATTGTAATTGGAAAGTATATAAATGTATAGTAAAGGGAAAAAAAATGATTTTAACCATTTTCCACTTAGATTTTTTTCGTTTTAAAACTATTTTTAGAGTACCATCATTCCACATAGAATCTTAGTTGCTAAATTTTTCATCTCTTAATATTTAATGTATTTTAAAAAATATTATTTCTAATTTTAATAATTTATTTAAAAACTATTATTTTTTTTATTTCGTTTTTATATTAAGTTTTGTCAGCTATTTTGATACCAGTTATGGAATGCCAGAACAAACTTTAATATTTTACCTTTTTACTTTATGCATGTCTGTTAATAAAACTATCCATTATTATTGTGAATTTATTGTTACATTTAAACCTGCTCTATTGAAATTGTTAAGATTTTTCTTAAGCATTGTATGAATGCATCAATTTGGCTGAAATGCTTAAAAGTACACTGAAACTGAAGTGCTTAAAGGACAACAGCAGTTTGCAACAAAAACACAACTTCATTCCAGTAGCCACAAGCAAAGGGAGGTGATTTCGAACTCTTTTTTTTTTTAAAACATACATACCTTGTTTAGTCTATGGTGGAGTGACATGATATCTTCTTTTCCAGGTGTCCTTATGGGATAGGTTTGACTTTTACTGTACGAAGTTTCATTTAGTTCTGGCCTTGACTTTCGGTACAGCAGAAAGCCTGTTTTCTTATTGGCTTGGTTTAAGCACTATCCAGTTTATTGTCCGTTGTGACTGTAAATTATGGAGAAACCATATAAAAGAATGTGAGAGAAAGAGATGTTGAGCTCACACGTTTGCCAAGGCCATCGCTGACACCTCTTCAACCAGAATAATATACTGGATTGTAACAATAAAGTTCTTCGTTCACCATCCACATGAGGCCTTAGATGCAGTGTCACAATGTCTGATGACTCAAGATGGAGAATATGAACTCATCTTTATTCCACAGTCATTCGCTTATTGATATTCTGATGTGTTTTTCAGATAATCTATTCCTAAATGATCATACTGTGCAGTTTCTCATAATCCATGTCGTATCCTGCTATGATTCCATGTTTTCATATAAAGATATTCGCCTGATAAAACTGCTTCGTGTCCATGTACACAAATCTATATTTTCATATAAATACGTTTTAGCACCTGAACACACCGTGATTTTGTACAAATATACAGCTCGAAAAGCAGAAAGAATAACGTAAAACATCTGCAATGCTCTACGTTCTCATTTTACGGAAGTACCGACATCCGTTAACGTCCCTTTGCTGGTATTTGTTCAGTATGACCCTCATTGTGTACATGCTTTCTCATTAAAGATGTTGCCTACTGACATGGATTTTGTTTCTTTTGTTTCCCATTGCTTTTAATGTATCTTCAGATTAACTCCCATTAACTTTTCTATTGTTAGCCTGCTACTTGAAAACCAGCTAGCTAGCCTGTTTTTGTCATATCATTTGTCAACCCGCACCAGATTTTTAGAATTGTCCACCTCCAAAATACCTAAAGTTACTGACAAACAAAATTCAACTCATGCACATTGAGATGCAGGCCTGGTTAGTGTTAAAGCAGTTGAATGAAGTTTTGTGCAGTTTTGCGAATAGGCCCTTTTTTTAAAAAAATGGGAAATTATGTCAGTGCAGGGTAAAGTTACTTCCGTCATAGGTCTGCGACTATTATATCAGTATGCCCTTTTCTCAAATAATGCTTCTTATATTTTCCGCTTTGTCTGTTTTCCATTTTATTGTTATATAATCTATAAAGAAATACTATTTTACTTGTTTGTAATTTATACAGATGCTCAGACCGCTGATTTGTGAGATAATGCGCTCGAGCCAGAATGGTTTCTATTCTCCGTTTCGGGCAATGTCCCTTTTTAAATAGTCTTGATATCCGGTAGGCCTACATTTGAGGGTATTTGCTCTGTCGTTTCAGTCTAATCACCACATCACGATAAATCACTTCAACATTTATGACCAGATGCACAATTTTTCCAAGAGTAGATTAAACGTAAAACAAACTCAGCCCGGAAGCATATTAAAACTCAACACATCAAGGTAAATTAATCCTAATAGAATAGGAATTAAGCCATGAATCCAAGTCATCTCTTATGTATTTTTCCAGGGCATATTATACAACGTAAATTTACACCATCACGTTGATAATGCAAAGGAGAGCAAATAGAAAGCACAACATTAAAAATAACAATAAGAATAATAAGAACAGAGGGGGACAAAATCAAATTTGGCAAAAATGACAAAGCCCCCTACAGTTAAATGGGTGGAATTTACTGGCGTAAATACAACACGGTCGCAATTCTTTCTGCCGTAAAGCAATCCACCATTTTGGCGGAATTTAGCCGCGGCGCGCATGAAACTAGCTTAAAATACTCCCAAAGAAAGTGTTTGGGGCTACGAGAGAAAGAAACAGAAGGCATTCGCCACGTTAGAAGTCGGTGTACCATCATAATGTTTTTGAAACGGACATTTCAAGGTACACAGTATTCAAAAACGCTTGCTTTAAGTAACGTTAAAGCACTTGATTAATCTCTCCTTTTATCAAATAACGTTAATTAAACATGTCTGTATTTCCGCTACAACGTGTGTAACGTTACAGTCTGATGTTCAATGTCTTTTATATTTCAGCGCAGGAGAGCAGACATAACGTTACTCCAGACATACCAATAACCCCTGTGATAGCAGCAGCACAAGGTAAAGAAAAAGGTAAAAAACAAAAAGGTAAAGTTTGTGTGCAGCAAATTTCGCTGAGATGTACACCACTGTACACATTTGATTAGGACTGTTTCAACAAAAGATGGCACAAAAATACTCTATAATGAAGCCCACTATCTTCCACTTGGACTTCAAAGTCATTTTTTTGAAATATGGACCCATTTGTACCCTCTCAGGGAAGCTGGAACTGTCATTATGCTGCTGTTTTAGAAGCACAGTGAAAAGGTAAAGGGCTGTATTATGATTGTTTTACCAAATAGATTAATTTAGTCAAGGGGGCTTTCACAGAGTATTATATTATTTCGGGTACAAAAATTGTCGTGCACTTGACAATCCCAAGTATAGAGTGTACATAAAGTAGAATTTCTAACATAAATTAATAATGTTGTATATTTTAATATCATATATATATATATATATATATATATATAAGTATATACACACACATCATATAGTGTGTGTGTGTGTGTATGAATTCGCAAAAACTGATAACTTTAATATTTCTTTCAGCATCATGTTTTGCATTCCAAGTAATAACAATCAAACTGCAGATGGGTTGTTTTGATTAAGCAATAATACTAGTAATTTACAAAATTAATATTCATTTGAAAGTATTTATTTATTTTTCCTTTTCCTTATATCACAGGTTCATCAAGTTTGTCGAAATTATCCATCCTTGATCCTAGTTAGCTTTGACGAAACTAGTTAGCTTTGACGAAACTCCTCTCAGCTAGCGTGTCTAGTAGCCTTGCCTCCTGACCTGAATACAGTGTGCCGATCAGCTAAAACGGACTTGCCTGCTTTGTGCAAAAACAAGGGAGCTTGTCTGCTTTTCCACTACAACAGGAGCTTGTGATGCTTTAAAAAAAGTGGACAATATTGGCTGTTTTGAGAGAATTTATTTTTGTTTTTTTGCAAATAATCTCTTCATATGTATATAGTTGGAGAGGGAGATATGGTTGGTTGGTTGGTTGAGAGTCAGGAATCACTGGCTCTGTAAAGATTGAAAATCCCCCATTTTAATCAGTTGGACCGTCCTGTTCATTTAAAGAGCTTTTTAAGTGATTCAAAATGGAAAATTAGCTTCCCCTCACACATCTCTTTTTCTTTTTAAATCGTCTCATTTTCCAGTGACATAAAACAGATGGCTTAGTTTTTCTTGCTGTCTCTTGCTCTCTCTCTCTCGCTCTCTTTTTTTTTTTTTACTCCCTAAACAAATTCTATTCCAATTTAGTGGCTTCCATTAACATGTGTTTCTGCACAGGGCATTGATTTACTGCTGGTATCAAATACATATTGCCAACCAAGTGAGACATGCAACCTTTCATTTTCACGCCGTCGCGTTACAAATTCGACATGCTACATTAACAAGAAAAATGGCTGTGTTTGGCAAAGCCAATGGGAAGTGGCCTGTGTCTTTAGATGACATTTCGTTTTCATTCCGCATTCATTACTGTGCGCTGTCACTGCTGTGCTTTAAGTTGTAAGTGTGAGTGTTTTGCTTTATCGCTGCGAGTCATCACAAATATATGTGTGTGTGTGTGTGTTTTGTGTTTGTCAGAAATGCATAAACGTGGCACTGCTGAAGTGGAACAGTCTAAGCTGGCCCGAGTTAAAGAAAGCACCTTACCTGTGAATGACCACACTAGAGCCTTTGCCTGTAAATGATGCTTCACATAATATTAAAGCAATACATCTCCATGAGAGGAAGGGCAGTGCCCAGAGCAAGAACTTCACTTTTTTTTTTCCTCTCTAAAATAAATGCACTTAAGGTTCTAGCTCAATTTTATACTGGACATCAACTGGTGACCCGGTAGAGTACCAGAATTCATTATCATACAACAGTAAACAAAAATCAGATCGATTTGTGCTCTCCAAGCTATGCTTAATTATATGCTGAAATTGTATTATTAATATTTGGCTTTGTTTTTCCCTGCTTTATGTGACCCTGTTCGAACAGACCCACGACCCATTTTTGAGCTGCAACCTCAGCAGTTAAGAAGCACTCATTTACAGTATGTTTTTGTGTTGCGCTTTGAACAGTGTTGTTTCCCAGACCATCAGCTTGATCATTTGCAGTGCTGCAATTTCAAGCACCCTTGACATTCCAGTGTAAAAATGATGAAGTAAAATGCTTTTTGCAGCTTTCTCAAGAAGTGTTTACTGAACCATAAAATGCGTTTGGAGGAACATGGGCCTTTTTTCATAATTATGAATTTTGTCCTCTGTGCATGAACTGTATCAACAGCAGCATGCTGTTTTACGTATGTTCTGGGCAAATGTTTTCTTATGCTATTTGGATGTAGTAAAACCCACATCTAGAAAGCATCAGAATCATGTTTCACTTTCTTCTGTCACTGGCCGTAAACCATTAAGCCAGGATCGTTCATACATGTGAAAACCAGCAGAGAATTAAACAAAGAAAGACAGGAATCCTATCTCTATAGCATTTTTTTTCTGGTGATTAATGGATAATAAAAGATGACTTAACCTTACAAATGGATTAAAAAACAAAAATGCGGATCATACTGTTCAAAAAAAGTGTTATGTGCTAGAGCAAAACGGGCAGTAGATTCCAAATCAGCCTATTCATTTGCTTCAGCAAATATTTATATCATATTTGTAATAAAAAAGCCAAATAGAAACTTTTTTTACGAGTCTCAAGCAGTTTGATCCCACTATTTGTAGTTAGAAGTCTCAGAGTTCTGAATTCTGCCCTGCCTAATGACCCTTTCCAAATCCATAACTCGCCTGAGACGTGGGTCATATTTAGCTCATAATGTTTAACCGATTGAAGAGCATATTATAAAAACTGAGACTCAGGTCCACTTACTCTGGTAGCGGAGCGCCTTTAGCAGACATCATAAAGTGCAGTGTTTCATGCGCTCTCATTTTCTGTCTGTCCCCTGTACCTCATGCTCCATTACCTCTCCTGTGAGCTGAACGCACAGAGCCCCGCTTATTCACTCTCTAATGTAGTGTGTGTGTGGAGATCAAATGTGACGTTAAATGGAGAGCAGCCTTGCTAATTCAATCCTTACTACAATAGACTAAGGCCTGAGAGAGTTTGCCTCCGATGGTGTTTTAAGGCTCAGAAAAGAGCTCTATTAAAATCTCATTTTGTTTTTCACAAGGCGCAGAACAAACTGAGACCTTGCGTCTTTTGAGGGTTACCAATCCTAGGAATTGTGTTAGGCTTACCTTTGCTTATTTAACAGACTAAAATGATTTAATTTCTACAGCTATAGTGGTAAGGAAAATGGTGCTTGCCTGGGCAGAACTCGCCTCTGTGATGCTGGGATGTCGCTATGCAGTTGCTAAGGTGAGCGTGGAGTAACATTGGGACATCATGATGAGAACATGCGCAAACTCAAACCCTTCGCCAGCAACTATGTTTATATCAAAGGTAGCAGATGGAAAAAATACAAGCCCATTTCACCCTGTATACGTCTAATATAGTATAATGAAATATTTACATATTTTTACATTAAATATTTATGTGCTACTTGCTGAAAAATATTTCATCAGACCACAGCAACTTTTAAATTGCTGTCAGTAAAGACAGATGCTTTTGGATTCAGGTGGTGTATTCACATGATCCACCAGCAGGAGGCTAACTTTGACCCAATATTTGGTTCTGATTGTTGTAGCACTGTT
>JAUCMS010000095.1:3489870-3500689 GCA_032357445.1 Enteromius radiatus | reverse complement strand
ACAAATATATTACGTAAAGAAAAACTTTTATTTTGGATGCGATTAATCGCGATTAATCGTTGCCCAGCACTAATTTTCAGATAGCAATGAGAGCTACACATTTACTGTGTTTAAATCCATTCCAAAGCATTTACAGATTTTTTTTCTCCCAAATCAACATGATTTAATTTTGTACTTTTTTTTTTTCCTGAAGATATTATGAAGAATGTTGGTAACTAAAAAGTTTTGGTTCCCATTGACTTACAGTGTATGTCAATGAAACCAAATTTTCACGAATTTTTCACAATACTGTAGCTATTCCTCTAAAATAAGAAAGCCATATAGGTTTGGAACAACATGAGGATGAGTAAGTGAATAAACAATTAAAATTGTTAGCAACAGATCTTCTCTTGCTTGTTGTAATGCACAATATGGAATATTTAAAACTGCTTTTGAAATAGAAAAAAATAATAATTATATGTTTGACATGACAACATTAAAATTACAAGGCAAAACAGTTTTTTTTAAATGCACACGCATGGATGAATTGATCACAATAGGATCAATAACATGCATTTATAAATGAATGTGCATACACTGTAAAAAAAAAAAAAAAAAGTTGAGTGTTTCATAATATGGGCAGGAACAACTGGAACATTCTTCAAAATATCTGCTTTTGTGTGTCACAGACGAAAGCAAGGCATGAGTTGTGAGGGTGAGTAAACGATGATAAGATTTCCCTTTAATGCTCTCTCTCTCTCTCTCTCGAAGCCAGACTTTTGCACGCTGAAATGTACCAAGGATTGCCTCGTCGTAAATTAAAAGAACATCGTTTGCCGTTCTCTCCTTTGAGCAGGCAGTTCTAGGCCTCTGTGCTCCACAGGCAAGTCCTAACAAATTACCACTCTGCTTTGGTTCACTCCGTGCCGATTTCAAGCCCGGCTCTTTATGGAAACAACCTGTTGCCGATGTGTTCCTGCGTCGGAGCAGCAGGTGGTCAAGCTAACGATGCTATCACACGCGCTCTTACGGCACTAAGCTGACAGCTCAGTGTCTGGGCTCTCACCGCACTCTCCCGCTGCCAGATCCCAGACTGACCTTGATAATGTCCTCATTAATCAGTAAGAGCTCGGAAAATTCCTGTAATTTCCATATGAGCTAAGAGGCCACGTTGCGTTACTTTAGCACTAACCTCTTGATCGAGCCGTTTGGATGCATTTGGAGGCTATAAGTGGTTAAACAGTCTATGTGGGATTGTATGTTAGAGTGGATGGACAACGTAGAGGTGTCTTTTTTCCAATGTCAGATGTGATGGTCCAAAAGTGAGATTGTATGTGCTTTTTACGTTTTGACTTGAAGGTTTGGACCTAGAGGCGCAGCAACTTTTCATCAATTATGAATCTCGGCTTGAACTCAGAGCAATAAATAATTAGAGCCATCTGCTGGGAGTTAGTGTCATTCTGCAGTGGTAAATGCTGATCGCTGGATCCAGATGCCTTTGAAAGTGCATTTCCTTTCAACTGTCACAGCGCGCGGCTCAAAAGGGCTCCGACGCCGCTGGTACAAATTCAAAGCGATGGTTGGATTCATCAGGTAAATACAACATGAATTTATTAATGAAGACTCTTTGGCTCACTTTTACACGTCAGAGCGAATCTTGGCGAGTTATAAAACAGGAATAGCAGGTCAGCTGGCAGTGCAGAGTGTAACGCATCATCATCATCACCACACTATTTTAGATTGAGAAGCTGAAAACGTGTTGAAAATAATGCATAGTTGATTTTAATATTGTGCTATTTTTTTTCTATGCACAATTTATCTCTCCAAGTAACTCCTGACAGACTGTGAATGTGATGGATGGACTGGTTATGACCCCCTTTTCATAGCTGTTTCTTTGGAAATAGGTTATTTTATGGCTGTGCCACACTGGCTTTATTGGACCATGTTGAAGGATGAAACCTCCCTCCTTTACAGAGAGGTGACACAGTTGTGCACACACAGTAAATTGGTATTTACAGCATGATTATCAAGTAGAATTATGGAAAATGTAAAAAATAATAATATTTTGTGATCTCATGAGAGCTCAGTAAGACAGAACGACAAAAGTCTGTCTATATATCTGTATGTCGGTCTAAAGTACAGTTCTTGAGTTTCTTGATATTGCACTTCATTTAAATTCTGTAGCATTCAAATTGCGGCTGTGCATCCTGTTTGCGATCTCAATTCAAGAAATTAAATGGAATTCACAGTTCAATTCGGAATCCAAAATAAGGCACGTGTGTGTTGGATACTGTATACAATGTATAAAATACATAAATATATCACAAAGGCTTTGTGTCGATCTTTTTAGGTAAAGTAACTGACACATTTTATTTTTAATTAAGCTTGTGGTGGAACTTCCTCAGTTTTTTAAGACCATTTCACAGCACCAATCACATTCAGTCATTTGTGTCCTCAAATCTAACTGCTATCTTAGCAAAATGCTAGCCTGTAAACAAACTTATCGTTAGCCACTCAGCACAGACTGATTCTGGACATGCAGTATGTTGCCAAACTAAAATGGAGTTTTCTTACATAATTGGGATCTTGAGAAAGACCACTACACAGACCAACTACCATGGGAGTGTTACAGCTAAAAATGAATATCACATTGGTGTGCAAAAAAATAATGCAGAGGCTAAATCTGTTAAAAACTGTAACATTGTTGCTGAGAAAGTTTATTGGAGAAGTGCACAGAATATCACTGTATTCTTAAGTAATACACATCCTAATGATTTCATGTGTCATTTCTTTAAGTGTGTGTTTCGCACACGTAATACTCATTAACTGAATTTAGCTCTGTGAATCACTTCTTTTTTCGCCTAGCTTTTTTCAGCGGTGCTAACAAATACAAGCACATACTTCTGATGTGCAAATGCACATAAAGTAGCACCTATATAATTGCCTTTTTTGTGATATATTGTAAAGTGATGGATTCTTGGAAAGCAATAGCCTGGTGTACAGTTTTGTTTTCATGGAAGCACAATTTATTGATCCCTTTTACAGGCAGTGTAAAGATTTGTTGTTGCTTTGCTTGAAATTATTTGCGTTGCTTGTTAATGGAAGCATTGGAAGACTTTGCTATTAACTCTGAAGCCAAATACACTCGTTCATTTAACGACACACTTTATTACTTACTGTAATGTTACGAAACAGAATCACACAGAGAATTTGCATTTTAACATTGCTGTGTTAATGTCAATGTGGTCAAAACCACACCAGGATGCTGAGAGATATTCTGCTTCCAACAATTTTATCATGCATCTGTATATCGTGATGTTGAAATTAATGTCAGAAGCCATCAAATGTAATTACTTTCTGCATTAGGCTTACCATTTATATATCATGCAGCCTATAATATGTAAATATCATAATTATTTATCCTTCCCTGTAGTGCGTAACTCACTGACTCATGAGTTGACTCTGATTATCGCAGTTAAGAGACTCTCCTCAAATGCATCTTCTATACCATCCGCAGATGAAACGCACAAGTCCTCATTTCATTTGAATCGAACACTGGTTCATTAAGTTCGTGAGTTATGTAACAAGTCTTTCTTTTTTCAAACCTTCTCTTTGCAAAATCTCTTAATTTAACAGGAAATGTATGAGACTATTACTTCTGGCCACAGTGTTGTAACAACATCATTAATAAAGATGACTTTTCCCACAGCAATTTGTTAAACTGCAAAGCTTTTGTTTTAATAAACAAAAATAAGCATTTGAATTAATATGGGAAAAAACGCATTTTCTGTTTCTCCATTTCCTCGTTTCTTTATAATTAAATATTTGCCTTGTTATTAATATTCAGCTATTTTTAATTAGTCTTGCTTGTTGTTGTTCTGAATAATGATCTGACCAACAGCACAATAGTGAGTTATACAGCAGTTCAATAAACAATAAACAAGTGAGAAACTTTTAGTATTAGGCATAATATTACTGGTTACTTTGTCTTGTTTTGCTTCGTCAGCAGAATTTGAGGTCGCTGACTAACTAACGTAGGACATCCGAACTGAATTCATACTACATACATTTGTATAAAATTTTTAATCTATTTTTTTTAATGGTTGCTTTTCGACTGAGTGAGTGAATTTCAAACTCATAAAGACCAAGTTACTAGTCGCCACCTACTGGCGTAATGATGTAACTGCTGAAAAAAACAAATCACCAGCACTATTGCACAGACTATACTGTCCTGAACTCGCGAACACAGAGAAGCGGATGCAAACCAGTCAAATTCAAAGAGCAAACTGTTGTATAATTAGCATTTATATGCGACACATTATTTAAAGCTAATAGATACCTGTCACGCTGAAGGGCCTGATGGTGTTCAGATAAATGTCATTTTGGGAATAAGCCATAACCTGCACCTGAACTGAAAATGAGTTTTGACCCATTACAATAAATGTCTTTTTCGTTCATTACAGAAAGACACCCCTGTTTCATCTGACCCAGTGTCTTCCCGTGAACGATTTGACTGTCTGTCAGCAAGAGAGAGAGTGATAAAGAGAGCTTCGGCGCTCAGAGTGGATATGTCATTTCCCTCCTCTGTCTTTATTTTTCCAGAGAACGACGGAGAGAGAGAGAGAAATAAAGGTTAAGTGACAGGGCCGGTCTGCACAGACGTTGACTGCAAAAAATAATCAGAGAAAGAGATGGTGGGGAAAAAACAGAAGTCATTTGGAATTCTTTGACCAGGACACAAGGCCGTATCTGCTGCTACGTGTGTGTGTTGAGGCTGGATAAGCATGAGATAGATGACATGGTGAAGTGTGTGTGACAGGCTGGGAGGTGTGCGTCTGTCCGCGCATGTGTGTGCAGGAGAGTGAGACTTTTGTTTGAGCGGGTGCCGATCCCATCCATCTCACTTAGCGAGCTCGCATCCACATGTCAGCGTCAGCAGCATGGCAGCCTGCCCCAGAGGCCTTTGTGAGAATCTGATAAACACATCCGGTAGGGACCCGTGCGCCCACGTGCCTGCATCTGTCTGGCCTGCCAAAGTCATCAGGGCCACCAGGAAATGGCATTCAAATGGCATCAGATGAAACGTCTGTTCGCGGGACTCTGGAATATTCATTTATTAGTCAGGGTTAACATGATAGAAAGGCTTCGGCATGATCGCAATGTCTTCGCTCTGCCTCTCGCACAGAAATATGTGACAGATTTCACAACTGGCTCAGTAAGACTGCCTGGTTTTTGTTTTAGCCACAATCACACAGATATATATATATATATAAGCCCTTTTTTTGGTCAGAACATTTGTAACATTTAAGAAATTTCACCTTCACAGTTGTATTGTTAAATAAATTTATGTATTTTAAGTACATTATATTTTTATTTAATAATCCTTCTTAATACAGTAACAACAACAACAATACAATAATAATCATATTTAGCCATATAATAATAATTACACAATTTTGGCCAAACTGCATTTTGCAAAATTGTTAGTTTTCCCCCAGATTGTGCAGTCCTACAGAGAATGTCTCGGTTGTATTTAATCCTCGTTCCCTGAAGGAGGGAAAGGTCACGTGATCTCAGGATCTCGCAAGAGAGACCAATCTACTTCAAGTGTAACAAAACAAGCCAATGGGCATTGGCATGCACTGGTTGCTGTCCGGCATTTGATCCGGCTGTAACTGATAACTGTGAGTATAAATGAGCAGCTAGCGCATGCATCATTTGTTTTAGCTGAGGAGTCAAGCTAGGCCGAGCAGCTCAGCTGAGGTACAGCGGCTGTGGCGATGTGATGCAATGTGTCTGTTCCCTCCTTCAGGGAACGAGGGTTACATACGCAACCGAGACATTCCCTTTTAGTCAGTCACTATCAGTCATGTCGGTAACCAACGGATCGGTATCCCTACCAAAGCGCCTCAGGAGCTACCCCCTTCCAGTGCCCTGTGTAGGCCTCCTGATCCTTCCTATAAGGAAGACCACAGGACAGGGCTCTACACAGAGGAGGTCACTACTGCTGTTCCTTGAACAACCCAAACAGTAGGACTGGATACCACTGGGAAAGCGTGCCCTTCCACCGGACTCAACAGGGTCACTCATATGGGCACTAGCCTGACAGTAGCTTTAGCTTTTATCTATTAGCTGAAAGGCCTGGCGCCAAATCTTCCGCCACATCTGGCCACCGGAGTGCTGGAGGACTCAACAGGGTTTGCCCAGACAGGGAACTCTCTGGAGAAAAGGCGTAAGTATGCCGCAAGCAGACTCTGAACCCGGCATCTTGGTGCCACTACCCGTTTGAGATGAGAACACAGGAGGAAACTGGTTTGACACGCAAGCTATAGAACCTAGCAAACGTGTTAGGAGTCGCCCAGCCCGCAGCTCTACAGATGTCTGCTAGCGAGGTGCCACGAGCCAAGGCCCAGGACGATGTGACGCATACTTGCGTAGGTCCCGGGGTCAGCTGTGTGCCAGTGCATCTGTGCCGAGTGTTGCTTCGGTTAGGGAATAGAACCACTGGCAATGGTTTCTACCCTTTGCATCTCTGAACTGTCTCCAGATCAGCTGGACACCCTGGGGATGGAGTCTCCACTCTCCAGGAAGTGCTGCTCAAGACAGCTCGTTGGCTGCCTGATTGAACACTCCCGTAATGTGGATAGCACGAAGGGACCTCAGATGCTTCTGACTCCAAAGGAGAAGGTGACGGTTAAGTGACATGTGATGGGAGCGTAAACTGTCTTGCTGGTTGATATACGCAACAGTCCCTGAAAGCAGCCCAGGGCCAGGCGTACTTCCAGCAACTCGAGGCAATTGATATCCCAGTGCAGCTGGAGACCCATCCATATCCCTACTGCATGCCCGCTGACTCATTGAACTTGTGCTTTCCTCCAGGTTTGGCGGGGGCCTGGACACACTGGGCATGCCCTCTGCGACTGCCTGCATACCCCAAAGCAGCCCCACCATCGAGGGTGGTGAGGGCGTAGGAGCTACAAGATTTGTATCGGCAGTAAAAGATGCCTTCCACGATCTCGTAAGCTCCTCATGCACTTCTGGGAAAATTGGCACTGGAGAGGGGGAGCTGAGAACCAGCACGCAGACGATTCCACACCAGCCCGACCTTCTCAGTGGCCCGGGAAAGCATAGCCGTCATCTCTGGGTCTGTCTTGGGCAATGCAGCGGAGTCGTCATCCCGGAGAGAGAGGGCTTACCCTACGATGCTACGATCGACATCTGGTCATCAGGAGGAGCACCTAAGGAAACGACCGGTCCTGCACTCTGTCCTGCAGAGGGCCCGCCCTGCTCCACCGGCAACTCCAACGGCTGCGGAGCGCTTGAGGAGTGAGAACTCCCTTTTGGGGAGACTCTCACCGTGATCCTCAAATCACCTCTGATACCACTGGAAGCAGTGCCGCCCCGGGTGCCGGGACGAACACTGGATCACGACAGAGGCAGAGGGACTCCGGCGTGTTTGACATAGCGGACTATTTTGTGCAGCTCCGAGACCCCCACACTGACCACATGCACCATCCACGTACACACATCCTCAGCGTGTTGAGCGCCCAGACACATGAGGCAGCGATCGTGACCGTCCTTAGGTGCCAGGAAACGACCTCACCCAGAAACGCATGGGTGAAATTACATCTTTAAAAAGATGCGATCACCCGTGTTGCTGAAAGGACAGACTGAAAAGGAACTCCAGCATTGCAGTATGGGTTTGCCTGTAACCTTGTTGTGTGTTGGTGTCACTCCTTCCTGTTGAGCAGACTGGTGTGTAATTGCATGTCAAAAGCTGAACTTTCTTTGATAGAAAACTGTGGCCCTGGAGCACAGACAGGACATGTACAAGCAATAAACCTTTTTACATTTGCATCTCATTTTAAATAAATCAATGAATATTATACTAAATAAATTCAAAATCTATATGCATTTAAAGTTTGAAGATATAATAATGGATCTGGGTGCAACAAAGCATACATAATTTCACCCTAAAGTAAGAAGTATTGTATAACAAATAGTTGAATATATAAAGTACAGGAGTGGTTGAGAATATTGTTTACTTGTTACAGTACCACATTTTTTACATTTTTGCCAATTAGAATAGAACGTGCTAGTTTGAAAAAAAACATCAAGTGTTGGATACGCATCAGATGGTCAGTAATTTAACTGTGGGTAGTCCATGATTGTGCTTTGGGAGACTTAGAAATACTTTGGTCTCTAAAATGTGTGATTCTCCTAATTTTGATATTCTGTCATATTTGTTCTTCTAGTTTGGGTTTCAGCTTTTACCAGTTTTATTTGTGTTTCCCTTATTTCAGAGGGAAATCTCTTTCTTTCTCCCCCGCTTTCTCTCTCTCTCTCTCAGCAGTGTGGGGGTTTGAGGAAGTGTTCACGGTCTCAGGCGGTCTAGAGGTGTTTCATTTTCTCTGGATAATGGTCCTGGAGCAGTATGGCTCCATCTGTAACACGTGTGTGTGTGTCTCTGAACACACACATACACAAGCCCAAATGAATGGGAAAACAATTTGTTTAAATGGAACCAGCATTAAAATTATGCAACAGTGTAACAAAACATAGAGAGGGAGAAGCTGGTGAAACGGTTTCGCTGTATTATATAAAAACATAGTGTTTACTGCAGAACAGACCCAGCACACTACACACACAACATGCACTGCATCCCAATATGTTTTTCTTTGACATGTTTTGGTTTCGAATGCTATTCTGAACCAGCCAAGATCCCCAAGAGTCTGTGAGGCATGTCTGAATGAATATGCTGTCTGAAATGATCAAATTAGTTTGTGTTGCTTGCATTTCTCACATGTTACAAATCATAAAGCTTTTTTAAAGATACATACCAATTAATTTATTACAGGGTTTTAATATTTAATATTAACTGATACATTACATTAAATAAAACATTGTAAATTCATAGTAGTTAAAGCCAATATAAAGTGGGACCAAACATTAATGTTGTTTCAATCATTTTGAGCCAGACAGAAAATGATTTTCCATGAGGATGCTAGTTAATGTTATCACACTGGGTTAAACTGGACTCACTGAGTTGACTCACATTGGGTATAATGACTTCCCGAAAGCATTTTTTTTCTTTTCCCTTACTTTGTTACACTTGTAGTGCTCCCTTATTAAAAATGACTGGCCTACAAAAAATTATATTTTTCTTAATTTTTACATTTGAATTGTTCTGATTTAATGCACCTCTGTTTTTGGGTAAAGATTCCCAAAATGATTCCCAAATAATGCTTTTTCACTAAAAAAAGGTGCGTGGGCTCTGTTCATGGAGGCCTATGACAAGTCCGTTCCAAAAAGAAATACAAAACCTGTGCTGAGTTAAAGAAAAGCCAGCAGAATGATTGAATCCCAGATTTGGTAAAACATAGTGTAAAAAGAGATTTCTAAAAGGCTAGTAATTTTTGACTGGGAACATCAAAACGGGTGTTTCCAGCACAATACAAGGCTTAAATGAAAAGAAAAAAAATAACACACTAACTTATATTTGCTATGTTCAAATTTGAGAAGAATACATATAATTTTCTTAGATGTCACCGTTCATTGAAGTTTTATTTGCCAACAAAATGTAGACACAACTTTTTTTTTTTTTTTAACCCATCCTGCTTTCAGAGATCTTTCCAATTCTCTTGCCACAGCGGCTCCAGATGTGCCAAATGTCCTCTTCTAAATCACCAGTAATTCCACTCCTTCCTCTGCTAATCAGAAGGTGAGAGTGTGTCAGACCGATTTGGCTTTAATTGGTCCGATGGTACATTTCTGATCTGTCATGCCCAATTATTCCTTATTAATTTCCATATCCAATGAGTCTACATTGCACACCCTCTCAGCAGCTGGTGTCAGAGTGAAATTGGACGAATTTAGAGATTTTCATTCTTGTTATTCATCCCCTTATCAATATGTCATCTGGTGATTGGACACATCAGAATGACTTGAGGGGGAGAAATCATCTACTGCCATGTTAGCTTCCCATCAAACTGTGAGACTGTTATGAACAGAGGTCTGTACCGACTGTTCAGGGCACAAAGAGTCATTGTTGAGTTCTGCAGTGGTTTTAATTAATTGTAATCAGCGCAACGATTTTGATGTAAAGGGGATCAGCAATGATTGTTTTATTTTGTATGTAATTGTGAACACTGGATGCATTTAGATGGAATTAGTTGAAATACTGTACAGTGCAAATCAATAGCAGCTTGGGGGAAAATATGTGAGAAAAGTAGACACCTAAGAATATCTAGTTTACTTGCGGTTTAAAATCATAGCATGATTTATGATGATTTATGCTTGACTTGCTTTTCTTAATTGGATTCCAATTAATTTTGTGTATGTTTTATTTGCAGTGTCCATTTTGCTCACATATAAAGGTGACAGTAGCATTGCCTCTGAGAAGCAGAAATGCTGTCAAAGTAAAAGAAGGATCTTGGGAGTTTATGTTATGATCGCCTAAGTTTGAAGTGTTAATTGTGGCAGCTGAGAAACAATGTTAATTTCTGTCAGACTGATAAACAAGCCTTGCACCATGACTCTCAGGTCAGCCAATCAGATTAGAGCTGATTAGATTAGAATCATTTTTATGCTATATTTATCAGATGGTCAGTTAAAGGTCTGTGGCTGGCCATCTGAAACCCATTAATTAAAACCTAAGTCAATTACACAAATATGTGAGTTGACAGAGTACATGAACTTGATACCACCGCTTGTGTTCATGTGTCTACATTCGCAGACTCACAAGCTCGATGTATACATTGTGCAACAGAGGTGGGACAAAGTCATTGTTTGGCAAGTCACAAGTAAGTCTCAATTCATTGCCCTCAAGTCCCGAGTCAAG
>JAUCMS010000095.1:3478088-3489770 GCA_032357445.1 Enteromius radiatus | reverse complement strand
AGTCACAAGTTATTTATGTTAAAGTCCAAGTCGAGTTGCAAGTCTTTTTATATTTTGTCAAGTCGAGTCTAAAGTCACCAAATTCATGACTCGAGTCTGACTCGAGTCCAAGTCACATGACTCGAGTCCACACCTCTGTTGTGCAATATTCGTAATCACGCGAGTCTGTGTTTACAGTCAGTATGTGTGTTCACATGGCACAACTCATTAAAAGAGCATTAGCGCTTGTGTTTGTCCAGCGCTGTCATATGGGTTCGGCAGGCCTGCGTTCAGGGGAAGCAGATGGCAGGAGGGTTAGTGAGATCTGAACACTCCAAATCTCATTAAATCTCGTTTCATCCCTTTGCAGTTTACTCTTGTGAACACTCAACCGGAAGCCTCGGAAATGCCAAAGTGCATTTATATCAAACCTTAGACAGAGATTTGTTGTCCGCTGGCAGGGGAGAGTGACAGTGGAGAAAGCGCAAGGCCACATCTGCTCTTAGTGCGCCAGCTTTCTCTCCAATAAACTGTGTTCATCATGCAAATGCTGAGATTACAAACTGCCTGTTTTCATGGCAAATGTGAGAGTAGTTGTCAAAGGCCTGCTCTTTGAGGTGGTGATGTTGAAACTGCTAGGGACGTGAGGTTGCTAAGGTTATGTTTGCCTTGCAGGGCCATCCACCCCTGGTGGGAAATGACCAACACCTCGCAAGTAACGAGTGTGAAAGCCATTGACGGATTCCTGAAGTGTTTGCTGCTGTAGATCAACACAAAAGGACATACAGTATAAGGTGAAGGAGCGTTTAACCCTCTGGTGCATGAATGATTCAATCAGAAAGAAAAAAATAATGTTTACTAATAATTCCAGATTTTTGAAGTGTTTCGCATTTGTTTGAAATGAGTTGGCAAAGCAACATGTGGACCTGCCTTAAAATAATTGGCAATCAAATTCAAGCATTCAGTAGCCCTGATGCGTTTTTTAATAATTTAAAATGTATTTCATGATTCTAATTTGAATGTATTTTATAAATATTTATATTGCTTCACCACCTTGGTTGTGCATTATTTTCTAATCATTCAGCGTATATGTATGTATGCATTTTAATTTAAATCACATATTTCATAAACATTTTATTTAATTTATGTGAAAATAAAATTTAAGTCTTAATATGCATCCTGAGTTTTTTTTTTTAGGTTTTATGTGTGTGCATTCAGAATAACTAAACATGCAATATATATATATATATTGGCATATCTAGTTTGTCTGGTGTCTGACTGTGTAGAGGCAGTAGAAAGTCTGTTAATTATAGAAACTTTAGTTATAACTCTAATACATATTAAGTGGACAGTCATAGAATTATTTGCAAAGTGTAAAAGTCTTGTGGCTTAGATGCAACTTCATTAAAAAAATGATCTGTCCACTTTAGCATGCATGCAGCAGAGGGTTAAATCTAACATTAGTCATGGCTGGTAAACTATGTGGTAAACACCCTGCATGTAATGAGAAGCGTCCTAATTACTGCAGTGACCAAGGTGTCGCAACAAACACATTATGTTTTCATTAAAATTGAATACCTTCTCAGTGATACTCGATTTGTTTTAAACAATGTCATTGACTTGACAGTTTCATCCAATGTGATTCACAGTACAGTTGATACTGGGACAGTCCCGCTGGAGCATCCTGGGGCAAGGTGTTTTGCTCAAGGTTACAATCACAGGTTGGAGGTGGATTGATGGAAAAATGCTTTCAATATAATGCTGAAAAAAAATGATTGGCAGTTTGTCGGTGACTCTATTCACTTTCATTTGGGTATGCCGTATCCTGATTTTTGATTGCACACTTCACTTGGCTGGTAGGACAATTTATACTCCAGTTTCCATCTGCATCTTTTGCTTTTTTGTTTTTTGGGGCCTTTGATTAAGTGGCTGTTTATAGCAGAATCCTTCCCATAACCTTTTACATCTGTTTGAACATCCAGTCGATGCTTTCACACAGATTCAGACTGCAGTCAATAACCTGATTTCACCTAATGTAGAAAGACATCTTTTCCTGTTTGGATATTTAACATACACATGAATGAGATTTAGTCGATGATGCTGAACGCAAAGTGAGATCTTATCCACAGTTCAACTTGATGTTGCAAGTTTCTCCCTGGAGCTTTCTTCAGAGCTGTAGCTTCCAGGTGCTTTCTTGACTACAGTAAAGGGAGTACGTTTTTATTATATATGTTTTTTCTTGGGTCTCTTTAGTAAAAGTAACGCTTATTACAGCACTATTGTTTCCTCTGGCCTGTGGATACACAGGTGTGACAGACAGAGACGTAAAGAGAAATGAGAAAAACAGCAAGAAAAAGGAAAGTGATTCCTTTGATGTTCTCGTATCACCAGCGCCACTGTAAGTCCCCACTTTTTTCTTATGCCCTTATCTAATTTCTTTTTTGTTCATACGCAGACAGAATGACAAACTTCCAGAAAAAAAAAGTTCATATAAAAGTTCTCAGATGTACTTCCTCCTCTTCACCACCACTACTAGACTCATTTCAGATAACTTAATTACTAAATTAAAGCGTGGATTGAAAAATCGGAAGCCATGATGCAAACAATAGAAATAATTGCATTTCTTCTTTTACCATTTATTGAAAATGCCATTCATCTTACCATTATTAAGTGATGAATTAATTCGTACAGCAAACAACTTTATATATATATATATATATATTTTTTTTTTTTGATAGTTATGCAATGCATATGCAGTACACACTTATAATTGTTAAAATAGTCTCATTTTACTCCTATTTGAATTTATTGAATTCAAACTCTTGCATAGAGTTGACTGATAATCAAATCATATGTTTGGGGGGCGGGGCAAAATACATTGCCAAGAGTCAAGTCAGACATTCGACAACCATAAGTAGTAACGTTAACACACGGGGAAAATGTGTAATGGACACCTCGCAGATACAAACAGGGTAAATAATGATTAATGTTTTGATTAAAATATAGTAATCCTAACATTAAACATCAGTGAAACCCTATTATATATATATATATATACTATCCGAAACTCCCTTACAACCTTCAAACGACTTCTGAAAACCCATCTCTTTCAACACTATTTGACATCATAATAAAAAAAAAATTAACCCTACTCTTTCCTTCCCTTTCTAGCCTGAACTTATTTGAAGATTGCCTGTTGTACGGTATTATGAGCACTTCCTAAGTCGTTTTTGCCTCTTATGACTAATTGATTGTTGTTTTTCCCCACCTGTAAGTCGCTTTGGATAAAAGCGTCTGCTAAATGAATAAATGTAAATATATATAGAAGTGCCATGCTAGGAGCTGAAAAACCTGTTCAAACTGATTGGGTCGTAGTGAGAAGTGCCAAGTTTAATATGGTTGTATCAGATTCTTTAAGACCTCAATTGGGCTTTTGCTTTTCATTTGTTGCTGATGTGCTGAAACTGATCCAGACCATGTCATTGGCCAATGAATCTATTTGGAAGTGAATGTTTTTGTATAAAAAAGGGGGGGGAAAAAAACTCCTATACGCTTTTATTTTTTAGATGTGATTGTTTTAAAAGTCTTGTGTGTGTGTGTGTGTGTTTGAGGCTCATTGTTCTGTTATGAAATGAATCCCTAAAGTGCTCCGGGTTGCATTTGTCGTGTTGTCAAATACTTTCCTCCCATGTTTAACAGTCATGCATGCGTGCACGCATATACTTTATATTCCCTCATGAAGGCAGCTCATTGTTTCGTAATCCCGACACTCCTGAACAGGACATTAAAAAGATGGGATTACACAGTGTCACGTTGTTCTGTTCTGTCTGCAGCAATTATGGCATTTTATGCACTTTTACAGAAGGATTAGCTTTCCTCTAGCATCAGTTTTAAAGAGTTTCACAGAAAATGACAGCCTGCTTTACTAAGACGCAGGTCACCGGAGCAGAAACGGGTGACTCTGAGGAAGAATGAAAGGAAAACTAGGCATTTGGTAAAACGCATATAGGTTAATTCATCTGTGTTTATCAATTGTAGGTTTTATTTGGGATCATTGCTCATTGACCTAAAAAATGAGATCCTATGAAAACCCCCACATTTCAGCAGTGCATTCAGTTTGGATGTGAAAGAAATGCAAATGAACCAGCAATTCACAAAGATTGAAAGCTCTAAGTAGAGGGCCTTTTGATGCTTTGACAGCTTGCAGAAAAATGTTTAATTTCTTACACATGTTAAAAATTACTGCCTTTCAACCGCAGACTCGCGCAAGAAGCCTCCTGATGGTTGTTGCTCTGTCTAATGACGTCTGGAGGGTCTCTGGAAGCAGCTACTTTGAAAACCGTTTTGGAAACCCACCCCTCTCGATGCTGGTTATGAATATCATGATAGACTAGCTGATGCGTTTGCTTCATGAATATATCCACCAGCAGGTGAGGTTTGCTTTAGAAAGATTTATGGCAGCCGCTTCGCTTTTAGTGTGGTCAAAACGTTAAAGAATAAATAATCTCTGGGTCACGTCCAGAATTAAATGTTATTGTTCCTTGTAAACAGTTAGAAAACAAAGAAATGACATTATTACTCTTTCTGGGAAACATGCCCGTAACTATTTATATATATATATAAATGTTCACACATTTCTTTATTTTGTATTGTATTAACAAGATCCACAGACACATCTCTAAAAATATAATATAAGCTTGGCTGCACGTATAAATACAATTTCACTAGCTGTGCTATCCAAGAGTAAGAGTCACCCCCACCACCTGCTCTCTGTTATATACCAGGTTTTGGTTTAAACCTGCTTGTCTTTGAAATCGTCTCACGGGAGTAATTAAAATATTGTCTCATCCCGTGGAATGTTTTTAGAAGTTTCCGTGGCTGACAGATGGTCCGTAGGTACCACAACAAGAGTTTCCTTTTGTCTTGGACGATTGAACATTTGAAACAAATGGCACCAAGCAATTGCCAAGAATTTACCAGTAATGAGATTGGGAGGGTGGCGTGTGGATTTCAGACCACCAGGAAACCATTTTATTAAGGGTGGAGACTAGGTACTAATTAAAGAATGATTTGCACAAAGAACCCTCTCTGTAACCTAGAAGTGTTCCTGAAATTTGTTTTTAGAAGATGTCCAGGTGCGTTATACAGCAGCTTTGGTGCATTATGTAGTATGTGTGTGTAACCTAAAGAACATGCTCATTTGGTAACATCTCGATTAACTGGATTTATTTAGGTCACTTTAGGTCAGATTTGACCTAAATCAGTCTGACAAATGTATTAAAATGCCAGGTTGGAAGTGGCAGTTGCAGTTTTTCAAATATGGTCATGATTTTTGCCTTTTTTGCACTGAAGAAGTGTTGCCCCAAGGAGGTTTGAAATTAATTTCATTATCGTTAAAACCAAGTGGCTCTCAAAGTGAGGAGAGCGCCCCCTGGCTTAGGCTTGGAGGTAATGCTCCATGGAGTTGGTGAAATTAAATACTTTTGAACCAGTTAATTCAGATGATAATTTTATTTTAATGTATTTTGTTTTATATTTTATTTTATTGTGCATGGATGCAAAGTGGCAGCAAAGGGCATGATAGTTGGAATGGGAGTTATTTGGGAGTGTTTGTCAAGTACTGCCGCCCATTATGCCAAAATGAGAGCTGGAGTAAGAGGTGACCAAAAAACTGATTGTTTCAGGACCATGGACAGAGGCATGAGTACCAGCTAACTAACACACATAAAATAATTGTTTTTTGTGTTTATGAAACACAAAAATCATAACATGATATTTGGAATGTATTGGATTGCAAAATTCAGTTTTCAAAACAATTTTTTGAACATTTTTAGCACACATTCGCTTATAGTTTACTGTAGTTTATATTTTGCCCTCGTGTTATCCCTGTAAGAGATTTTATTCTGCAGAACACAAACAATGTTTCAAGTTATTTTAGAAGTTCTCAACAGTTTTTGTGTGTGTGTGTGCATACAATGAAAAATATACGTAGATGCAACCTTCTCAACTTTCACCTTTCTGAGATCAAAATAGGTCACCTGTATAAGATATAAGAGAGGTGAAATGAAAGAATAGATGTCCTAGCTATTTCAAAATATTAAATTGAGGGTGGATTGTTCATAATTGTATTTCTGAAAGGAACCGACTGTCTTGATAAAAGTTTCAATGAGAATACGTTCTTTTACAGTAACCAAGAAAAATATTGTGGCTGTTCCATAAGCTCCACCTGCTGTTAGAGAGTGAATTAGCATTTTTAGCATCATCTTGAGCCTGTTCTACAACAAAAACTACCATATAGGTCATTTGTGCAAGCTCCTTATTATGACCTATATTTAAGTTTTAAAGTTAAGCTTATTAATTGAAAAATAGTGACAGTGTTGAGTTGCGTATGTCATCATAAAATGACATATGACTGTCATTACCAATCAAAATGCGTGTTTATTTAAATGCAATGTGTGGACTTTTTACACCGATCTCATGGTAATTCGTAGATGTTTTACTAGGTGTAATTCATACAAATTGCCACAGCTTACAGAAATAGTGCAAAATCTGGATTTATAGAGCATATACATTTTATGTGCATTCCCTGGGATCGAACCCATGATCATATGATTAAATGTCATCGTATAATTTAATAAACTACTAACTGAGCTACATGAGACCCGAATTAGGATGCAGATATAGGAGTAAAAAACATTAATATGAAATTGTCCTGTTGACGATTGCAGTATACTCTCAGGGATATTGGTTGGAGGACTAGTTGATAATTTCACAAACTAGAGTGCATGTAGTAACTTTTAAGAGTACTGACTATTAAGAGCAAGTCATTTAATAACAAGGATGCATTCAGCTGAACAGAAGTGAAAGACGTTTATATTTTAAATAATTTTGTATTCAAGTAACCTGGAAAAATATATATCAAAGTTTTGCAAAATATTAGTGAATATTGTGATCTGTAAGTATTAAATGCAAACACTGTTATTTATGACAACAGTCAATTTCTACATTTAGTATTGGTTGTAGACTAGAGAGACCACCAGCTCAGTAAAAACATCATGAACAAAGAGATTCAGGTTGAGTTACATGTTTGGCTCTTGATGTTTTGCCCTTGAGAGAATCAATTAGCCCTCATTTGCCCCAAAGCTGCTCCATGACCGCTTAAATGTCCTGCCTCTGGAAAGATTCAGCAACTCCCCAGAAGACCGTAGCGAAGACTTGAATTGCTATGGAATTGCATTAAATATAGCAACAGATTACCTGGTTATGAAACTAACAGTAACCCAGTTAGTACAATCAAGGCTTTGCTTTCAATCTCACAGCACAAGACCCCCCGGAGGCCTTACTTTGCATGTTTAACTGCCCCACACAATGCTTCCGATGACTGCAGCACAGCTGGAGTTTGATTTAGAAAGAGAGGTGCTATGCATCATATCGTAACATAATGCCACAGTGACTCACGCTGCTAGTCTGTTTGAGGAGATACAGGGAGACGGCAATTGTAAATGATATCCTTACAAATAGGCCAGTGCTGCAGTAAACATTTGGTATGCTGTCCATTAAAGCTACCGGTTTCTATTTGGCTCAAGTATCTCAGATAATGAGTCTAGATTGGGCCTTAGAGCAAGTGAAGCGGCTGTATCTGTACCTCCGGAGGCTGTGCGAGCGATACGGCAGTTATCTGCAGGAGGTCTGTGATGAATCAGAGCCAGTCTATGTGTGTAGTACGGCAGGCATTCTGCGTGCAACAAGAGCCGCCACTTTCTAGCTGCTGGAACATGCCCACTTCACAATCCATTAAATCACCCCGGCCTTTCTGAGGAAGCAGCAAATGAGAAAAGCACAAAAAAGGAGGAGAAATATGATTACTGTGGCTGGTGACAGACAACTCTGACTGACAAATGGCCTCTTAAAGTGAAGGTGGATTGGTTACTTATTGATTGGCATTTACAGTGCAATGCAGAAAACTGTGGTAAGAATAATGAACGAAAACACGAAAGACGACAGAAGATAACAGATGAGTTTTTGAATGAGAAAGAAGGATAGTGTGGTGCAGCACGAGGCTCAGCTTGTTTGTTATTCCAGAAGTAATATTAATGTATTTATTTCAGCCCTCAAATATTCTACCTTAATAAAAATAATTAAATGCATAAACAAACAAGCAATAATGATTATTATTTTATTTATTAAATTTTTTGTATTTACAAGATTAGATCAGCTTGTTATTCCAGAATTTATTTATTTTTTTCTTCTAATTATATGATGCAGTTTCTTTTTGTGAAGCACTTTGGTCATTCTTGTTGATGTTTTAAACATGCATTTCATTCGGGCCTATCACTGAATCAGCAGATATGTAGTACTTCTGTTCTACGAGACGAGGTTTTCCACTCTTAACTTGCTTTATAAACAATTTTCGGCAGAATATAACATTTTAATAATTTAATTTTAAGTTTTTAACGATATCAGTTTTAAATATAGACTTTTAATATTTTATTTACTTCAAATGTGTTAAAAATGTAGTCAGTGTATTGTGGGGATATGACCACTCTAGAATGTTTGGCTTATAATAAAAATCAATAAGTTTTGTCATTCAGTGACATGCCACGCCATCGCTTAGCCTCTGACTGTAAAAACCCTGATTTTTTTTATTATTTTTTTTTTTATTTCTGTTTTTGTGAATAAGTCACAGTGAATAACCAGCACTCTCTCCACCTTCAATACCACGACTGAGGTGAGACCCTTGAGCAAGGCGCCGCAGCAATGGCTGCCCACTGCTCCGGGTATGTGTTCACAGTGTGTGTGTGTGTGTGTGTGGTTGATCACTTTGCTGCTCCAATGCCAAGATGTCAAATTCTACAAGTTTTTCTAGAAGATTTGAAAAGACTGTTTTACTGAGGATCTTGAGGAGTGTCAAATCCAAATAGTCGCTAAACACACAATGTACTGTCCTTGACACCGTCGGCTTCGTCACTCTGTACGAGTTCTGCTTATTCAGACTTTCAGTAATGTTTTTAAAAGCTTTGAAAGCCCATATTGAAGTTCAAAGTATCCAGCATGCAGCATCTGCCATGATGTATTTGTGCAAATGTCTGTTCCAGACACAGGAAATAGTGATCAGTTATTATGTCTACTGTACGCAACGCAGCCAGACATAGAAGCATGCTCTTACATATTATTTTCTGAGCCATTATCTAAAGGCACTGCCTGCCATTTGCTGAGTAGCAGAGAAAAAACATGAGCATGTTGAGCTATTCATTACCAAAATTGATTTATTTACGTCCCAAGAGGAATCCTGTGGTCTGCTCTTCTCCATATAGATCTGATCTGGGGGACTGAGATAGCAGCTACATAAATATTGAGCAGAATATTAATGTGTTCATTACTGGAATGCTCAGTATTGGGGTTTCATGAGTTTAGATGGAAGGCTGGCCTGCTCAGAGACATCAGCCGACCCTCAAAGGCATTCGGGTCATAAAAGTATGAGGGACACAGCTGCCAGACAGAGAAAAACGCCATGTTCATATTGCTGGCAATGACGGATGTGACGTTAGCTGGAAAGTGGAGCTGACTAATAAATTTTGATGATATTAAAGACCCAATAAAACCTAAATTGCATTTTTATGACTGATTTTAGATGGTTTAGAGTTAGGGATAGGTTGTTTTCTTCTGAGCCATTCATGTGCTGAAGAAAACATAG
The DNA here is from genome assembly GCA_032357445.1 of Enteromius radiatus. Lineage (NCBI taxonomy): Eukaryota > Metazoa > Chordata > Actinopteri > Cypriniformes > Cyprinidae > Enteromius > Enteromius radiatus. The sequence continues at coordinate 3,480,097 of JAUCMS010000095.1, read as the reverse complement.
AATATCTATCTATCTATCGGTCTATCTGTCTATCGTTCTCTTAGGGCTGAGTAATATGGCAAAAAAGAAAATTTAAATCTTGAATTTTTCAGTATATTTGACAGATTCTCGATTTTTATACAATGTTTTTTTACTAGAATATGTAATTACAATAAAATTCAATTAACCTTTACCTGATTAGGTACTTAGTACTAGTAGCCATTGTACTTGTATGAAATAAAATGTCCTTATCATGTAACTAAATTATTTAATTACAGTTTGTAATGATGTAGATGTAACAGGCAGCTACAGTTACACATACAATCTTGATACACTTTATTTTAAGTAGCTTATGCCTGTGTGATATTTAATTGCCTTTTGAAAAGGTGCCACCACAGTGACAGCCTTTGTACCTTTTGTTTCTGAGAGTTTATAGATGCACATAAAGTACATTTAAGTGCAATCTTGATGCACTTTATTTTAAATAGCTTATGTCTGTGTGCTTGAATTTATAATTATGTTGTATGAAGTCTGCAACACATGTGTCACAATCTTTTGGTTGCATAAGTAGCTGTGTCTGTAACAAATGTGTAACAGTAGCACAAAATACACACTGTTCCATGGTAAGTACAACGGCTACTACTAACTACTTACTAGGTAATTACTCTGTATTATGGACACCTTAAAATAAAGTGTTACCCATTTTCAATTAACATTGTTAAATTAGGTATTTGACTTGTGTTGTGTTGTCTAGTTTAAGTTGATAACAGTTTAAGACGATAACACTATCTAAAATAAGAGTAATCTACGACCTTAGGAGATTAAGTTTATATTTCACTTTCAAACAACGGAGGCCTTCCTGCATTCACAACTTAAAACTCCAGTTTGCGTTTGAAAATATATTTTCCCAATTCAAAAGTAGCAGCAGACATCAGAAGAAATCATTCCAGCATTTGAATTTTGGGCTTTGGCAGTGAGAAGAGTTCCCCTGTGTAGATGTTACGGCGGCGTCTGTAGCTGACACCTGAAAAGACTGCTGTCATATTAGATAAAGACTAAAGCATTGTAGCTGCATAACACTGAACTGATACTGACAGGCTAAAGTGAGTTTTTGTTCGGGAAAACTCCAGTGAGTGTCAGAAAAAGAGGACAGCAGTTTCAGACAGGGAGGGAGGGAGAGAGATAAAGGCCTTGGCAATTATCCTGGATTCAAATCTGTAATTAATGTTAGTTTATCTTCCTTTCAGTTTAGCGGGAAGGTAGCGAAAGACAGATTGTAGATCTCCTGCATTAATTGTAATCTCAGCTGAATTGTGCCTTGTAAAAAACACTAAGGCACAGGGAAAATCAATGGCGTCTGATTACTCTCTATGATTCAAGAGCTCACTTGATAAAACACGCAGCGAAAGCGACTTTAAGCCCTGTGTTTCTGCTCGTCCCGTGGGACAAGCAAGTTTTGGGCCAAACCTGGCAATTCATCAAGTTCTTTAAAGGAGAGGTTGTTGTTGTTGATTGAACCCTTAATTCAAAATGACAGAGAAAATAATGTCATTCAGCTTGATCTATGATTTAGATGAAATATATTCATGTCTTGCGAGTTGGGTACTTTTGGAAACAACCACAATAACCTGAAACCAAATGGTCCTTATTTCTCCAGGGTTTCAGAGTGTTGTACATTTACAGTATTTTATTCTTGCTATTGTAAATCAACTAGCTAAATCCAAAACAAAGGGTTATGGGGTTATGCTTTATTGAAGTATATATTGTTTATGAAGAACACATGGTAACACTTTATTTCGATAGTCCACTTTAGACTAACAGTAATGGCGCTTTTCCACTGGCACGGTACGGTTCAGTACAGCTCACTTTTGGGGGGTTTTCCACTGGGAACAGTACCTGGTATCTGGTTCTTTTTTTAGTACCACCTCAGCCGAGGTTCCAAGCGAGCCGAATCGTTACCAAAACGTGACGTGTAAACTCTGCTGGTCACTGATTGGCCGGAGAAAATCGTCATTACTGCGTCACTGAAC
>JAUCMS010000095.1:3422055-3433615 GCA_032357445.1 Enteromius radiatus | reverse complement strand
TTACGCCGTTAATTGAAATGTCCATTACTAAATACATATTCTGAACTGTAAAGAGTCAACTTTTATTTGTGTTTAGCGACAATATCAACAAAACGTTTTATAGGCTAAAAAAATTCTTAACCTGCTGCCTTCATTTTTGATGTTTATTTGAAGAAATCTGTCACGGTACTACGCCGGGCGTAGCTGCGCCTGGTCGTAGTTTTAGTTGGTGCAACACGTGTAAATATTTATCGTAAAGCTGGACGTTGCAAAGCTTACGACCAGCTTTTTTACGTGCTTCTTAACCACATAAACTAAATTTTGTTGAATTTGATGTTTTTTCTTTGAAATAACTGTTTCTTCTTAGTTTTTTTGTATCAGTTTTGTTTATTAGGGTTGTATGTTACATGTAATGTTGTTAAATGAATGTGCATTCCACATTTCAGTTTAATAATTCTTACAGTTTAGTGTTTGTGTGAATGACTCTGAGCACCTTCTATATGACGGGCTTTGGTTCATCATGTGACTTTCTCATTACCTGCATCACCTGCATCAGCGTATTTCAAAGATACAAAACAGATTTCACAAATTTAATAGGTTGGTATATATTATATCAACTACAGTATTACAGTTTATTATTAGAAATTACGGTATTTAACTCTACATTTAACATAAAAACGTAAAACAAAACAATATCAATACCATTTTTTATTATTATTATTCTGGAAACCGCAGCTGCCAGCTTTTTACCATAAGTTTTACAGTTTTTTTTTTTTGTTGTTGTTTTACAGTGTAGGCAAACAACATAATACATGACTTATAGTTGGTAATATGCATGTCTTCAAAATCAGTGTCATTTGTAGATTAGACTTTTTTTTTATTGATTATAATTTCCATTTTTGATCCCATTTTTATACCACAGCAACTTCCAAGAAACATCATATCACATAACTTCCAATTACATAGAAAAGGAGCAGGGGAATGTAAAAAGATCAGTAGTCAGTAAAAAGATCTTTTCTGAGAACATCCACTAGTTTGTGTGAATTAGGGTCATGGGGTGGGTGTGATCTGATGCTCTTATTTGGTGAGGCATATTTTGTCAGTGTACTAGGGATGCCTTCAGCCACATTTGACGATAAAACAGCAAAAGCGACCCCACCAGTGTCGTACATGCGTTATGACTCACTGTCTATCACTTCCTGACTGGCTGCGTTTCATAATTCATGGTGTGTCTAATAGAAAACCTGCCTCTGGTCCTGTAAGACATCCGGAGAGATGGAAGCGAGGATAGGGCATATAGTCTTTAACAAATAACCCTGTGTAAAAGATAAAAGATGGGCCGCAAACTCTAACCAAGGCCACTCCATCTCCATAAAGGAGTGGGGCAGAAGCAGATTTATTCGCTCATCTACCAGTGAGAAGGATGCCCAACCAATCACATGAGACAGGGAGTTGTCACATACGGGATACAGAGTAAGAAACGAATCCTGGGGACGAGTGTTGTTTAAGAGCACAGTTAAAGGGAAAGTAAAACACTTTAATCCACATACTGTACCTGAACATTGAGACATCTGTAATGGTGCTACGATTTCCCATAACTGGGGAAATATGCTGTTTTTGTATTTCCCCCCTTATCAAAAATGATGACTTGACTTTGGAACAGTGCAAAAAATGCTGAAATGAGTTTTTTTCCCTTCCAATGAAAGTCAGCATGTTCTGATATCGTTTCCTGACACGGTGTTGAGTGAGCTCTTTTAGATCACACAGCCAGCCAAAAACCATGTCTTCTCTTTATCTTAGTACCCCTCTTACCATACACTTTAACTCATGAATCAAGGCTATCACGTTTATGCAAATACATTGAACTGCTTGTTTTTGCATAATGGTTAGTCCACACCACTAGCTGTCAACCCACAACTAAAAAGGTAACGAAAACTAAATTAACTGAGTACATTTACTTGGTCATCTCCTTGATTTAGATACATTGATACTGTAGTTGATAACCGTAATAGATGAAACATCTTCATAGTATTTTTAAATCAAGTCTTGTGGTTGCTTGGCAGAATTCGTCAAAGAATTCCTTTATGACTCATGAGCTTCATAGAGACAAACAATTTTTTTGCCATTTATTTGAGTCACCTCTTTAATCAGCTCTTACTTGTTGAATCATTTGTGTGTCTTTGTTGGTGTAAATCAGCTTGGATTATTGTAGATAAAGGATAATTATTCCGCTGAGATTATGTTTATCATTGTGGTATAAAAGAGTGAAATTTTCAAAGCTCCGATATCTTCAGCAGAGCTGTAGACCTACTCTACGTAATTAGTGTGAAATTTGATTGATGAGGAAGCTAATTAGGTGACTAAATAGCAATTAGCTAATCATCTAGATATAGTGAGAATGATAATGTCACTGAGACTGAGCAGATTTTACCCAGCACAGGTTTTTTTTTATCACCAATCTGTCAGTATTATGTAATAAATTATTTCAGAATGTCTTCATCAGAGCGCTTTACATATGTTTGTTTTATCTGTTCTTCTTCAGATATTATAAATCAGGCTTTTTTATGATAATTCTAGACTTTTCTCTGAAGTATACCAGGTGATATAGAGCTTTTTATGTGATGCAGATATCAAAATGCATTAGTTTACAAATTATGCACTATAAAAAAAATGTAGCACTTGAAAGTAACTTCATGAAAAGAAGTCTTTATTAATTGATTAATTAACCCTGTAATCACACTTTGTGGCACATTTTTCTAATGAGCATAGGTTGTAATATTCCAGATGTTTTTCTTGTGCTTGTGGTGTCAATAATATTAATAAACAAATGCAATGGAAGATATGAAATTATGAAAAATAATAAATGAAATTATTTCCAAGCATACTGTCCCGCGAATATTACACATGATATAATTTCTGCTAATAATCTCACATAAATGCCTTTGTAGTGTATTAAAAGGGTTAAATAAGACAGGTTCAGCGCCCCCCCAGAGGAATGTGTGAGATCATATTCTTGATATTAATCGGTTTTCGCGAGTTCTTAGATCTCATCTCAGTAAGATGAAGCGGCCGCTCGGACACAATATTGAAATCTGGTGGCCTTCTCTCAATCCGGGTCATTTACAAGTGCACTACACTAAATATTATATTTCAGCTTTAATCTCATAGTTATGACTTTATTCTCATAGTATTTCGACTTTTATTCTCGTAATATTACGACTTTATTCTCGTAGTATTTCGACTTTTATTCTCGTAATATTACGACTTTATTCTCATAGTATTTTGACTTTTATAAAGTCGAAACTACGAGAATAAAGTCGTAATATTACGAGAATAATATTACGACTTTATTCTCGTAGTTTTGACTTTAATCTCGTAATATTATGACTTTAATCTCGTAGTTTCGACTTTAATCTCATAATATTACGACTTTATTCTCGTAATATTACGACTTTATTCTCGTAGTTTGACTTTAATCTCGTAGTTTCGACTTTATTCTCGTAATATTATATTACGACTTTATTCTCATAGTTTTGACTTTAATCTTGTAATATTACGACTTTAATCTCGTAGTTTCGACTTTAATCTTGTAATATTACAACTTTATTCTCGTAATATTACGACTTCATTCTCGTAGTTTCTACTTTATTCTCGTAATATTACGACTTTAATCTCGTAGTTTCGACTTTAATCTCGTAGTTTCGACTTTAATCTCGTAATATTATGCCTTTAATCTCATAGTTTCGCCTTTAAATCTCATAGTTAATTTTTTTTTTTTTTTTGGTGGCACTAAAACGCCGTCGTACAGTATAGCTCCTTGGATGAGAAAATATTTAGTATTAGTATAAATATATAGAGTGTGAGTAGATTCACTACTATTATTATTTTGGTTGACAGTTAATCTGTCCTTCACTCAGCCAGCTCCCTGAAGATGAATTGTAACTGTTTTTTTAGGGATGTCCTTGTCTCCAGACAATACAGCACTCTTCATAACACAACCCATGCCTTTTGCATGTCATCTTTGGACGTATCAAGGTATTTAAACATCAACGTCACCAACAGACATCTGCAGTAAGAAAATATCACTCACTGTGTATTCATTCACAACACAAGACAAAGAAAAAGTGTCTCATATTCACAATAATTAATTAATAGGATGTTCTTTTCTAATTAAATTTATATGTTTGCTATTAGATTAAAAACAATGAAGTGTATTAATGAAAGTGTCGCACATTACATGTTGGCCTTGATTGATCCGTCATCACTTTAACGAACAAAACATTTTTTTTTTCTTATGTTACGATGCTGAACTAACACTAAATGCGCAGCAGCTAGTTTTGCGGTGATGAGCATTTGCAGATGATTAACACTTTGTCTGATATCCTGTTCATCTGGAACACAGACTTCTGACAAGCTTTACAGATAATGCTGAGCTGAGATCATTAATTTAAATTCATATCATTAAAATGAAGTAACTCTAACGAGCCGGTTTAGGGTATTAACTGAACTCACCACCCTATTACAATATTAATGAGTTCTACTGAAGGAACTGGAGTGTAAAATGGAGAGATCTTTGAAAATAATGGACCATGTTCAAGCACATATTTCATAATTTTCTCCAAAAGGTAGCATCTCAAAGGAACTGACAGTAAATGAGGTCCTGCTCGTAGCATCATCCATGATGATAAATGGCATATATTTGACCAAAGTAGGCACTACGTTACATTTTCCATAGAATAGGAGCTCTTCTGCTAATGACATTGGCTGTTCTGAGGCTGCTTGACTTTACAAATGGTTCACAAAGTTTCAATAATAATGACAAACCACAGACTGCTCATTTGTTTTAGTCCTGCGTGCTGTGGCTCAGAGTAATGGAGCTCGGTTGTTGCCTACGGTTTTTGTTGCTTTGGTTAATAAGACATCTTTCCAAAGGCTTTATCTCAAGCTGATGGATTTCAGTTTTCGCTCTTCTCATGTCTTAACATGACTTTTCCCACACATTTCCACTTGATAAAGCATTTGTTTCAAGGTTACATTGTTGCCTTAGAGAACTAACTTACTGTACGAACGATACATTAAATATAGACAGCTAAAGCAGCATTCAGTTGACCTCATTTTAAAGGGCATGCATTCCTCAAGAAAGTCCCACAGGGATCAGAAGCAGTGCTGCTGGAGGATCATTGTTTATTCATTGCATGAGTTTACTAGGCGTCTGCATATTCATAAACAAGCTTTGACAATGATGTTTTATTTTCCACAAAACAGGGACTCTGCCCTTGAACTTTTTAATTCTTCACTTACGAACATTTGAAACAACAGTAGACCTCATTGTGGGCACTTAAACTATGTGACGATGCATGAATGTCAGTGTATTATTTAACAAAATATCAAATCAATTTGCAGCGTTGTTTAATAGCATGCTTAACTAGCAAAATGTTATATGAAAATGCAGAATAATTGACACTTTCGGGTTGTAAAACACAAAGAGATGAGATAATGCAAGGAAGTACACTCATGGCCATTTTTGTAGGACACCTGAGAACTGATTTTACACAAGCGTTAAAAACGTTTTCGGACAGTTTGGTTAAACATCATCTGAAAATAGCTTTAAAAATTGCGTACATATGCCACTTGGTTTAATATTTCATCACTAATGCTGATGTAAAAATTATTCTGCAAGTCTGGCTTATACATATATTTTGGGAGGGACTGCATGTAAATCACAGAATCTGCTTTCTCGTTAATGGCTAGCCTTCGATTGGTGGCATCTGCAATGCATGGGAAACTCATTAAGTGGTTGTCTGTAAAATCCATCAAATGCTGAAAGTCATGTCTGTAGATACTATAATGTAAGACTGGCATCTCTTTGAGAGCTTAAGGACTTATAATCACGCTGGCTGTGCTAAACCATTAGCAGAACCGCACATGAAATGTCAGAGATTCGAAATCCTTCTTCGATTCAGCTGCGACAGCATATTAGAGAGAGAGGAGAAAGTCCCACAGATGTGTATGTACAGTACTTCAGTCAGGTTTTCCACCTCTGTATTTATGAGTCTTCCAAGTTAACATTTCTCACAAATATACATTTATTTTATGCTATTTGGTTTTACATGAGGTCATTTCTGAATTTACAGGCAGTAGCTGGTGATTTTATTGTTGTCCTAATAATGTAAATGTCTGTTTTTCTCCATCCACCCAGAGAGCTTTTTGCATTCGATTTTTTGCACTAGAGTCGTTTTGTAATATATTCTTGATTCCATGCATTTATTGGTTTCCAAATAACAATTTACCCAAGAAAAATTTAAAATGCTCTCTGAAAAGGTGGATTCAGGGGGAAGAATTGTTGAATAAATGGTTATTTTTTAAGAATTTAGATTTTGGATGAAGAAACCCTTTAATGTCCAAATCATAAAAATGATATATAGCCTAGTGTTATGAACCCATTATGGGTTATTTTTATTGGTTGTTCGTTTTTTGTTGTGTTGTGTTTTGCAGGCCTAGAGTGAGTGACATCCTGATTTTTTGAGAAATTGCACCTGTGTGGAGCCTGCTGGCAGTTTAAAGATTGCTCCCTTCAGTCGCTCGAGGCTCGCTCGTCATCCTGACCTCTTTGGTTTTATTTTCGTTTTGTTCTTTATTTAAATTTACTTCAATAAATGTTATCCAACGTGTCATCTAGCGAGCCGGCCGTGACACTTGCAAAAATTTTTAATTGAGTCAAAAGTATCTCTGGAGTGTGATGGGAGTGCAAAACTTTTGCAAGTTAGCACAAAACTAGTAATGGAAATAATATGAAGAGGGGGAAAATAGATTTCAGTACTTTTGCTAGTTAATGCCGTTTCTCTATTGCATGCAAAACTCTTTTCCTTGCATATACTGTATGTTTTTCAGAAGAAAGCAACTTTCCTTGGGAGAATGTAGACCTATGCGAAATTTCACTGGTAATTGCAAATGTTTTCTCATTCAATCTCAATCACCTCATGTCCTTTTAGGGGTCCTGTAATTTAGTCTTCATTCACTGTAAAAGCAAGTCAAACGGTAAAATTTTAGAGTGTGTCGTGCTTTAGAAAAAAATATTTACACTTATTTTGAAAGACATGAGGTTGAGTGAAAGACGACAACATTCTCATTTTTGGGCAAACCACTGCTTTAACTCTGCAGTTACCGGAAACATCACTCAAAATATGAAAAAGTTGCTGTGATGAGGGAGGGGGCTGAAAGCAATGAAATAGATAGGGGAAAAAATCAACCCTGGAAACTCTGTAAGATCAAATGGCCCTGTGGCATTGCCTCCTGTGACAGGTGAGTAAACAGAAGGCGCTCATTATAATGCGTACCTGCTCGGATTTCACACTGAGAGACGGAGAGTATGAGAGCACGAGCACCGCGCCGAGTTACATAAGCACGCGACGCATTAGCAATGCAGATTTACCATGGTTTTTACGCCAAATCAGTCATGACTGTTAATCTCTGTTTAACGTCCGTGTTCCGCACCGCGAGTCCTTCGACCCTCATTCCTCACACACACAAATGTGTTTCTAACCATCCGCCTTGTGTTTGTCACTCTCACCTCACTTTGATGTACTTTATGAAAATTGACTTCACAAGAGCCACTTTTTATGTTCCTCCTTTATTGGCTAGGCTAGCATCCGCCGCGGTGCTGTTGTGTGTGTGTGTGTGTGTGTGTCAGACAGACAAGTATGTGATTAATAGCTCTCTTGGTCTCTGGCTGGCTCATTTTTCAGCACTGTTGTTTAAGACCTGTGGCTCTTCTCTTGGTGAGATGTAGATGCGTTTCCCCTTGCTGTTTATTGATATTCTGCTTCCCTAAATATGGACCTATTTGTCTCTGCTGTCTCCACCCGCCCCAGCCGTACACCGGACCTGAGCGGCTGGGCCGATCGGGGAGGAGGCAGAGAGAAGGGAAAACTATCCGTGATTGATAGGCAATCTCAATGCCTGTGGCGTCTGGAGAATCACCAAGGTGACGGTGAGTGGGTTTCCTTTGCTGCCTCTCGTGCCTGATTGTACTAATCGCAGTGTGTGTCATCGTGTGTGTGTGTGTGTCGTGAATGTGTGTTTCTGGCTGTATGAGAGATAGACAGTTTATTTGTGATGCTCGGAATTATATGCAGAAGCAGATGAAGAGCACAGAGCTTGTGGTGCATCTGAACTGCTAATTCTGTTCTTTACCATTACAGTATTTCAGGGATGCTCTGTAACCCAAAGGAAAACCCCCCCATGTAAGGATTTCTCCATCTCTTCTAGTAGCCTACAAGGCAGTTTTAATAACCGCCAAATCTTAAATTCAAACTATTACATCTTTCTTTTGGGTTTTTAAAGTGCCCCTATTATAGATTTTTTTTAAATGACCTTTCATGCAGTGAATGAAAACATCCTGCAAAGTTTTAAATCTGAAAGTGCGCCGTTTATAAAGTTATTGTCTCTCTCTCAAAAAAAAGAGTTGTCCCTGAATAATTGAAACAAGTCATTTGTCAGCTGTTTCATGTTGACTTCAACATAAAATATTAACATATTGCCTGCCCACTTGAAGCCTAGGTGGTTTAGCAATGGTCTGAATTAAAATGCAAATGAATTATTTGCCACTAGGTGCTGCTTTGCCTTTAAAATCTCACAAACACTGCCTTAAATGAAATCGACCAATCACTGGAGGGTTTTTGAAAAATTAATCGTTTGGGAGTTGTTGTGCAAATAAGGTAAAAATAACTGCATATTCTAAGAAAATTAAAGTTTTTTTTTCACCTTGCATGCATGTCAGCCTGTTATTTGGGACTCCCAAAACCAAATTATTTCATTTATTTATAGCATTTTCTTACAAGGAAATTTGATGTAGCATGCCTAACAAAAGCATGAAAAAGTTGGAAAGTGACAAGTGTGCTTTCTCCAAAATAACAAATTCTAGCTCTGCACGTACAGCACTTCCCCGCTGTTTACTACCTTCTGAGATTACAAAAATCCAGAGTCAGGCAATGAGCATCTGTGTTTTAGCTGTTATCTTGCAGTGTTACTAGAGGCAGTTCTAGGATTTTAGCATTTGGGGGCTCAACCCTTATCAAGCTATGTTGTGTTCCAGTCTAGAATAGTGTTTTATGAACAACAGGTTGCAGTTGCTGCTTTAAGAATAAAAATTGCTTGACTTTATTTTATGATTTTCATAGATTCCCCAAATAACTCTCTAACCAAGTATTCATCCGTATGTCATTTCAAGCACAAATTACTTTCTTTTTATAATACAAAATGTAAAGTTTTTGGTCTTCTCCAAACAATTACACTGTAAAAATGACAATATGTGTTACATTACAAAATACATTAAGCAATATTCATTGCTTTATATTATTTTTTTAAAGGTTCAGCTCAAACCTGTTTAATGTAGTTTAAGTTGAAAATTAGTTGAACAACTAATTTTGTTGTAAATTTCAGGCAGCAACTTATTTTAACAGTTTACAATGACACCCTTGTCTGAAAGCATCATAAAAAGCATCATAAAAATTGCTCGATTTGACCTTAGTAACATATTCCGTATCTTCTGGAGTCATATGATGTTTGTCAGTCCAAACCTGATCAGTCCACTTCAGACCAGTGTAGTGAACTGTATTAGTTGATTCATTAACATACACTATATGGGCAAACGTTTTGGGACGCCACTTCTAATGAACACCCCTGGTGTGACTTTAAATGCTGTCTAGCCAAAAAGTCATCACCAAACACCAGTGACTTGTACATTTGGGTAAAGTCGTTTTAGACACTCCCAAACCTGTTGCAACAGAGAAGGAAATACATTTTTAAATAAATAAGTTATGTTTCAATATTTGTTGCCACAGTTTTGGAAGTGCATTTTTCTTTTTTGCTCTGAAGAAGAGAGCATTTCTCCCATTGTGTTTAGGTTTCGTGAAGGGAAAAAAAATCCACCACCCTGTCCAAACTTTTAGGATAAACAGGCATCAGATTTGCACCATCTATATGCACAACGCTTCGCCATTTTTACCTCTCTCGAAAGCTTGACAGACCTTGCCTAGCCAGGCCTAGCGGCAGTTGCTAGCGAAGGATCACTTCTCAAGAATGTCTTTGTATGCTGCTTAAACATTAAGATTTACACTTGTTTAAATTAATAAAGTAGTCAAACCTGTTCATTATAAAGGGGTGACCCAATACTTTTGTGTGTTCAAAATAAATATTTGTTCATGATTTGGACAGTTACTTCTCTCATAAATGCCTTTAAGAGTGAATGGCAATTTAAAATCTTCAAACACATGGGTTTGGAACAACATGATTTATTTGGATTATACAGACTTGGACTCACAAAACAACGTGACCGTGTGCTCAGCGGAGGTCTGATAGTAGATTTTCATGTTTATTTTTGTTGACTTTTTTTTGAGCACTCAAAACGCCTGGATACAAAAAGTTAAGAAAAAGCCTCCAGCGCAAACCACAAGCTTTGTGATTGCTTAGCCGTGAGCAAGAAGAGACGCCAACCCAACAGTCAGCATCTCTGATCACACAAACAGACACTCTGAGCTTTTTTCACAAGTGTCAGAGCAGTTTCTTCTCATGAAAGGGGCAAAAACAATGACGAGGATGAATGATATGATTGTGCATTACTTCAGACGCCGCAGCGTGATGCTAATGATCTCTAACCCCTCTTAAAGCTGCAGCTAAGCAGTGTAGTGTAGCTTTGTAGTGAGCTACTAAAACCTTATCCCATGATAAACAAACGCTCCTCAGGGAAAGAGAGACATACTGTGGCGAGGGATGAAAAAACAGGATGAACTTTGGTGGAACATGTTCTTACAGACTCTGTACAGGCCTGAGTCCTTGAAACTTGGTACTTGAACATAGTCCAGAATTTCAGACCGAAGAGTTGGAGACTCACAGCATGCCCAAGTGTCTTCATTACAGGTTTTCTCAAGCAGCCAATAGACTAATGGAACAGTATCTACAGTCACTTCCCGAACTGGTAAGCAGTATTTTACAAACAATGCTGCTTGTTCCAAATACTAGTCCGATGGTGAATTTCATGATTGCTCCTCTTGGGAGCTCTCACAGACCGGATAACAACAGCTCTGCTTGTTGAATTTCAGACAATGAGCAATGGCAGAAGGTTCAAATCAATGAGTATTCAAAGAAAACGTATGCTCGCTGTTTACCAACTCGCTCGGCACCAAAGGATCTTGCATAGGAGATACACTTTTGTTGCTCTTCGTATTTCACTGTGTTGATTACATTCCAATTTACCGTTACCTGAACACGCCGAAATTACAGGGCAAAATTATATTTTCCGTACATGGCCATCACAAAAGTGAACAGAATAGTCGATCAGCCTTGCTTAGAGTCCCTAAAGAAGCTTTCAAGTGTTACGTCCAGCTGTGTTTCTGTTTGTATTGATGCACAGTAAATGCTTTATTTTATGTGTACGATGTACCATTGGTACGATGTACCATATTTTGCAGTTGCCAACTGCGGTGTTCTTCTGCCATTGAAGAAAGGCTTTAAAGGTGCCATAGAATGCATTGAGAGAATATTTTAAATTGTTGTCTGATATGTACATAGAAGGTATGTAGCT
>JAUCMS010000095.1:3361573-3386320 GCA_032357445.1 Enteromius radiatus | reverse complement strand
TACAAATATATTATGTAAAGAAAAACTTTTATTTTGGATGCGATTAATCGCGATTAATCATTGCCCAGCACTAGTTTCAAATAAAATGCTGTTTCTTTGAAAGTTCAAAGAACTGAAAGAAAAATGTCTCCATAAAACTGTTTTCAACACTAATAATACGTAATATACATTACATTTTCAAATAAAAGAAAACATTTATTACTTGATTAGCGTCACTTTAATTTGCACACACTTATAATTTAATTTTAAACAGAAATATGCTTTCATAAAAGTATTTTTTTTGTAGTGGGGCCAAACCAATCTGTAAAAATAGAGAAGAAAGGGTGATATTGAGACGTCTCATACCCATACAGAGAGTGAGCGGTCCTTACTACCCACAGCACAGCAGCAATACGGACAGCTGGGTTTGGGTGTACTACCATTCTTCTGTTTCTTCTTAAAGATCTTAGGATTGAACTTCTGCAAAGAGACGGAAAGGAATCAACGAGAAACATAAATCGAATTCTAGAGCTTAGCGCAGTTTAAACATTATGATTTCGTCAAAACACTGCAGTACAAACTATGATGGAGATTTTAACGCGTGCTTTTCTGTGAAATATTAAACAACACTAACCACCACAGTAACAGCTTTTCGATGACCCACAAAGTCCATGTTGGTCTTCCAGCCGTCGCGTTCGATGATCTGAGCCGTGGGCCCAGAATTATTCATGGCATGAGCTGACACCAGGTACTGACCATCTGGAGACCAGCTCAGCCTCAGGACGTGTGTGGTGCCGCCACACTGAATCAAAGCAAGAGAGAAGAGGGGGTGGGGGGGGAGAATACAAGGTCATGCGCATGTAAACAATTCAAAGAAGAAAATAAATAAACAAAAGAGTAAATACAAGCCATTTCTGGCCGACAGTCTGAAGTCTTACTTCACTGAAGGGTTTAGTGATGTTTGTCTCCAGCTGCCAGTCCATGGTTCTCCAGACCTTCAGGCTATGGTCATCTGCCTGGGAAGCGATGTACTTTCCAACAGGGTCCCACGTCAGGCCTTTCACTAGCCCTGTGTGTCCCTTTAAAGTCATCACAATCTCTGTGGCACACACAATGCAGCAATTGAAGCTCTGAAGGCCAAGCCTTTATACAATTCCCTGATGAAACTTTCCTACGTGGCCATTAAAGTATTTAGGCACCTAAATCACACTTAATGACATTGCATTACAAATATCAGGGATGTAACGGTTCACTCACGATGCAAAGTGATGCACAATGCAGCATTTCTTCGGTTAAGACTGTAAACAAAGCAGCGCTGAGCTTATAAAGCCTATTTTAATGCATGAATGTGCATTATACAGGTAAGATGAAAAGAAAACACCAATAAACATGTTTAAAAACAAGTCGGTTCCCCATAAAAAATATATTTGCATAAACTCCAACCCCCAAATGCATCACGACTCATTTATATTCATACCAGCTCCGGGTGCAACGTTACATCCCTACAAAGTATATTGAACCAAGCTGCATCTACAAACAAATATCGCTGGACTTTTTCCTCCAATCTAAATTAACTTCTCACCTGGAAATTTGCGAGCGTTCCATATAACGATGGTGTTGTCCACACTGCAGGACGCGAGCCAGACATCATGAGGTGACCAGGCGACATCCATTACATCTGAATCAGATTTATAGAGAACACCACATGCGCTTCACACAATGCCAAAACTCAAGACAGTATCCAGCATCTCCATGAGCAGCGTTTTTCCCCCTCACCTCCCGTGTGGTTCCTCAGAATGGTGACACACCTCCACTGTTCCACATTAGCCAGTTTACTGCTGGACCCAAACACTGTGCTTGGACCTATGAAACTGCACAACAAAAGAACTATCACGTAAAGGCCTGCGCGCAGATGCATGTGTGGCATGTGTTTGCATCTTATAAGACAACAATCTGCGTAGGGAAAAAAGTAACGTAATATGCAATGCATTTGTGCAAAAAGTAGCGTCTAGGTCATTCTGTATACAGACTTTTACAGATAAATTTTTTGCATCACATCCTTATTTCTAAATTGTAATATTCAAATGCACTAAAATATTATTGTAGCATCTTAAAAGCATTTATATATTATTATTTTTTATATGTTTGTGCATAACTTTTCATCATGTGTGTGTATAAAAAAAAAAAAAAAATTAAATGCGGGTCAGTTTTACTTACGCAGCTCTCTTCCACACCATGACCAGTTTGTCATCTCCTCCTGACGCCAGGTATAAACCATTATTTGACCAGCGCACGCAATTCACACATGCTGAAATGCACAAAGTTACATAAAACATTTAATTAGATACTGAATATTCATCTGTGTCACACATTTCGTCTCACATTCTGTCAGTGCGGATCTTATCCAAAAGGAGTTTAAAATACATTTAAGTAAAAAAAAATATATTTTTTGGATTGTGAAGAGCAAAATACATGGTATAAACGCAACAAAATCAAGTACTAAGAGAACAATAATTCATTTGTTAATTTTAACTTTGAATATTGAAATACAAAAAGTTATACCTAAGTGATTGTCCATCTGACAAAGCAATTTGGGAATATTCTCATGCTTCTCATCCTCTTCTCGAAGAACCGGGGCCATATTCCAAATGACCACTTTCCCAGAGTCCTCACCTGTCAATCCGCATTGAAAATATTAGCTACCAATAACAAATTATCCGTCTGTTAATTAATATGGAAATAAAACTACCACCTTCTACAAACTAAGCTTAATCTGAAAGCTATACTATAGTCAGGAAAAGAAGGACAGAAGAAGAGATGTTAGAAGGTTGCAGATTTTCACCTTGGCCACCTGTAGCAAATTTAGTTCCATCTGGATGGATGTCAACTGAGAATATTGGTTTACCTGAAAACAAATACACATTTGAAAACACATTTCTAGCGTCGCTTGAAAAAAAACAACAACAATTGGATGCAATGCATAAAATGCACGATTCCAAAGCAGGTTAAATGAAATGTAAATAAGGCCACATTAGCATGTAACACATATAAACAAAGTCGCATTGAATCTGTTAATTACGGCTAGATAATCACACAATTGACTCTTAGTTTCATCTATGCAACCACACAGCCATCGGCTTCAGCTTCTTCGACCCGTGTCAGAGGTCTGTCTGCCTTTTGGCAACTTGCAAAATGGGTGGTGTGCACATCATATATTCATGGGAGGCTTCTTAAAAACCAAGCCAAGCTCAAAAATAGCCGGCTACTGTGATTCTTACTGCGCTAAAACGAGAAGAAGAGTATCCGATCGTAAGAACAGCCCTGAAGAAGAGACCCGATCCGTCTCTCTACATAACAAAAGCGCAAGTTGAAGCCCCGGATTCCTGCACAAACACACACACACACACACACACACACACACACAGTCGGGCTGCTGCTCTCACCATTGTGATTGACCCAACTCGGCTTCAAGAGCTTCATCTTCACGCTGATCAATTATAAACCCGCCGTTCGCAAGCCGCGATCTCCCTCTGCGCTCCCGAGGAGAATCGTTTCCAGCGCCGTTTAAGTGCCGCGGCTCATCCGTTACTTTGTTGCTCTCAGTTGAACTCCATGTCTATCTCTCTCTCCCTCTCTCGCTCTCTCTCTCTCTCATCACTCTCTGAGCGTGAAGCTGCAGCAACTGAAGTCACGCCGGAAGTTCGCCGTCTTCTTCGAAGTTCCCTTGGAAACAAAGAATCAACTTGTGTGTTCCTTATTTACGTTGTTTCATTTAACGGAAACATAATCCAAAGTGATTTACGAATGATGAAATCGTACAAGCGACTAAATAAGCTAATAATGTTAGCAGTGCTGCACTAACGTTACATAATATATATAGCTAGACTCAATAACAATAAAATACCACGATATTAACATGTTTTTGCATATGTAGTATAGTATGTATATTAAATAACGTGTTAATATTTAATGTGTGAAAGGATTTTACTTCACAAAATGCTGTAAAAAAATGTCTATAAACAAGGACTGGATTTTTCATTAAAGATAGTAAAATAAATTAATTGTCATGTCAAATTCCCCAAGTGCATAACTGCTGAGTAAAGGTTTTACAGCAACACCCATTATTTAATTATGTTGAGTGAAAAAGCTAAATGATACAGCTAAAAAAAAATTATATAAAACCATTTTACAGTTTCCCACTGGGTGGCGAGCGCACATCTTTTTTTTATAACGTCCGTGGTGAAAATATGAAACAGAAATCAAAATGTACAGGAAATACGTATACAAAGGAGATAAACACAAAGTGGGCGGGGCTTAGTGTGTCATTAATAGTGATTGGACCACACAGCGCCCCCTTGCGTGCTCGCCCGAGTTTACCGTCGTCTGTAACAACAGTTTCCATTCTAGCTAGTTAAGTGCAAGCAAGTAAAAGCGAGCCGCAGAAGAAGAGCTCCACTCAGTTTGTTTACATCAGCAGGAGGTGACAGAACAGAGGCAGCTCTGGCAGTATGGCTCAAACTTTCAGTCTATGACTTAGTATGATTTATACCATCGACTGACCGGGAGCCATGGGCGAGTTAGCTTGTATTTCTGTGCTGTGCTGGCTGTGGCTTAGCCCGCTGGTGTCCAGCGAACAGGTGGCTTTTGTAGAGCTGTTTCTGGAAGACCATCAGCATGTTTTGCAGGGTGAGGTGGTCCAGGGGAGTCTGGAGAACGACCCCATGGAAAACCACAGCAAAAAGAAACATGACCTCAGTGGAGACCTCATATTAGTAAGTGATCAGTGCATGCAAACATACATTTGACATATCAAGTTAGTTTCACAATTCTGAATGTGAATAGAGCATGCAATATTTACCATATTTGCATTTTAACACTTTTCTTGTATGTCGTATGAATTGTAAAAATGATAACATAGCATGAATTAATTGTCAAAATAGAAGCATAGCTTCTGCTAAAATTATATAAAACTGTATATGCATTTATTCCTTTCACTTGTGCTGTTTAGTGCATTAGATATAATAAATGTAGCACTAACTGATACTTTGTCATTATAACTATGAAAAATGAATAATATTCATAAAAATTCTTATTCTATTCTAAAAATAGTAAATCTAATATAATCTTTTTACTAATATTACAGAAAATATTGAGAAAATAAGCGAAGAATTATATAAATATATTTTCAAATTGAGAGAAAATGAAATGAAACAACATTATAGTGATCTTTTTTAATCTTATGCAAATTTGTGGTGCTTGTGTACAGCGTCGTAAGCATCAGTGTCATTCATTTTTCTCTTTGCAGATAAAAAATGAAGCTATTAAAACCAACAGTGAAAGCAGTGATGGAAATGACCCCAACCCCTGGATTGGAGTGGTCCCTGTCCAGATGGAGGAAGGCACAGTTTCCAGTAACAGCAACCAGGAGTCGTTTGCTGCCTCTGTGGTCAATAAGGTATTCAAGATGATGATTTAACACAAGATAAATTGGTAGTGTTGATCAAACTAACAGATCTTTCCTCCATAGATGAAGCGTGCTCTTGTTTTGGGTGCATCAGCTCTGATCATCCTGGCTTTAAACCAGAATACTGTCCGAGAGGTGAGAGCTTCATAATCTTCAGTTCATTTCATGATGGTTATTCCATATGGATAAGAATAAGAATGTTCTTCCTCTGCAGATGGATCTCTCTCAGGTCCTCTCAAAGCCAATAATTATCATTCAGACATCAGAAAATGTCACTAAGCTCATTGGAGCACTCCTCAGGTGATCCTCAGCCATTACATGATCGATTTTCCTGTGAATAAACAATATACTGCATTTAGAATTGTTTCTTTTTTTACTTTTATCCAATCAGGGGCCTTCACGCAACAGCAAAAATCACTTACAAGTCCTTTCTACAGGACAGTCTGGTAAGATTTTACTTCTATGTAGCCTAGTTTCATGCTTGTTGTGGTTCATTAGTGTAGAAGTGTGATATTTTTAAATGTTGTGTCAAAGGGGGCCACCTTGACCCTGTGGTCCAGCTGTGGCCGTTCGAGAGGAGGGTTGTACGGGGAATGGCAAGGGGTTATCTGCACCGGGGAGACCAACTCTCAGGTCCAGGTATTATGAGTGTTATGAAGACATCTCTTATCATCCAGGGTTACAGCACTGTCTTCTGGTTCCAAAGGGAATAGTTCACCCAAAAATGAATATCATTTATGAGTTTGGAAGGGCATGAGGATGAGTAAATTTTCATTTCTGGTTGAACTATTCCTTTAATGCTCCATGTAATTTCTGTAGAAATTGAAAAGCAGCAAACGAAGGAAATTTATACCCTTTGTATTTTCCTTTTTGTCCATCGGCCCAGAAATATCTTCAGCAGCTCTGGAACACAGTCGTTCTGGTGGCCCTTGTCCTCTCCACAGGGGTCATAGTTCATGCACGCTGGCAGTACCAGGACAACCAGTTTAATGATGATTTAGAGGTAAACGCTGTTTTTATTAGAAGCTAGAAGTTCATGACACATTTTCAAAAGTTCATGTCGCTAATTATGAAGAAAGAAGTGATTGAAGACATTTAAAATGTTTAAACTGGAGTAATGATGCAAAAAAATTAGCTTTACCATCACACGAATGAACGACACTTTACAAAATATTAACCGTTATTTAAAATTGTGAGACTATTACTGTTTTTACTGCAATTCTGATCAAATGAATGCAGTCTTGATTGAGCATAAGAGACACGTTCTTACTGACCCCAAACATTTGAGTGGTAGTCTATTCCCTGTACATACTATATAATATAAACATTAGACATGAACTCTTTGTCCTACAGTCAGACCTAAAGCAAGACGTTTTAAAGAGATTATCAGCACTGAAGACAAGGATATACCGGCAGCCCAAAGTGAGATGCGACCCAACACAAACTCAGCCGGTGGAGATGGATAGTTGTGCGGTTTGTTTGGAGCAATACAACAACAACCAGGTGTCAGATCTTCTGGAAATTCCTATGCTTTTGCTTGGTAGAGTTCTTATTCTTTCATGAAGAGAGACGGTTTAATCACTGCTCTTTTTGGGTGTGTTTTAGTGTTTGAGGGTGTTACCTTGCCTCCATGAATTCCACAGAGATTGTGTAGATCCCTGGCTACTCCTTCAGCAGACCTGTCCTCTCTGCAAACGTAGCGTGCTTGGTGAGAAAGACCATTTTTACTCAACTGTCTACTTGTTTTTGCTTCATGCACGCTGTAAATCAATAGTTGGCCAGCATGAAGCGTAAGTTGAACTGAACTCTTCCTGCTCTTGCTCTGTTTTTGCCAGGTAATTTTTATTGAGCTGGACCAGGAAGAACTCTGGATTAGGAATTTGTATGAATTGGATCGACTGATTCAGACTTTTCATGGCAACTAAACCCCTCCACCGTACTGTAAGGTCAGAATATCTCCATTTGACCTCTCCAAAGACTATAAACCTTGAGTTCTTTTTCAAGAGACCCCAGGAGTCAGGACTAGTTCCTGATCTTTACTCAAACCACTTGAGAGGTGTCTAGAAGGTAGGTCCTTGTACATGGGACCGGTTCTTTAGCGCACATGGCAAACCGGCTCAACAGATGCACGGATTGTGAAGTCATATGCACAGCAAAAATCAAAAGTAATATTTCATATCACTTTAAATTAAGGAACCGTCAAGTCTCAATTTTTTGTTTAAACAAGGGTTGGCATAAAGTTTAGATAAAATTATTCTTAGAAAAAAAACTAGAAATAGTTTCTGTCAGTACAATATCACTCAAATATTTCCTCTGATATGAGAGCAGGGGCCAGTTGCATGAACTTAGTCACTATGTTCAGACTGTGTCCATGGAACTAGTTTGACCAACTAGCAGTTACCAAGGGGTAATGAGTCTTGCTTTTCCAGTACAAATAAGACCAATCTACCTTTTCATAACTAAATACAAAAAAATACGACCAGTCTTAAAGAGAAAAATATTACTTTTTAAGCCAGGGGCCTGTACCATGAAGCCGGATTAACTGGCTAGCCAGGTAAGTTTAAGTTTAGTTTGCACCAATCCTGGGTTTTAGGTACCATGAAATTGGTTTGGCTTTTAGCAGTGTTCATCGCCATAGTAACTTACGCTACACTGCTACGGGGCAGGTTATGTTCTGGGTTAGAGATCTCAAAACGAAATTTGACCAATCCGCTTCCAGCAACGTGACACGTGTCTGATGCAAATAAGCCACTCCCCCAGCTTCTCTTATTCCAAATTAAAGGCCACTACATAGTAAAACATTGTTTGAAGATAAAATCATCAGATTTTTTTTTAGATGATTATTTTTAGAATTGTTTTATTATTTATCTAATTATTATCTCCTTAATCTATTACAGTTTATCCAGTTTAGTTTAATAGTAATAAGCTTTTTAATTAATATAAACAGATAATATGCAGTATAAATAAGTAAACATGACTACATATGAGTTTACATTTTTAAGTGTTTTACCTAAAGTGTTTGTTACAAGTGTCCAGCTTACTTGCACATTTTTAGTTTTTTTTAAGTTTTCCTCTTTCATTAATAGATTGTTTCATCTTGCTATGTAAATGTGTTCAATTTCCTCATGTTGTTCAATCTTTTAATCTTTGGTAGTGAATCTGACTCTCTAACCAGAAGTGAATGAAAGTTTAAAAGCATGTGATTGGCTGCTTATTGCTGATGTCACTCTTTCATGTGCACATGCTACATTAACTCAGGATCAAGCCTGAGTTGACAGAGAAAGTTGATGACTAGCTTCATGGTACCAACAAACCCAGATTGGAGTGGTTTGGTTTGGTCAACTCAAAACTAATCCTGTAACTCTGAGTTTGTTTAGCCACCATCATGGTACAGGCCCCAGGGCTGATGCCTGACCTGACCCCTCTCCCCCATTTTTTCCACCAAAAAAGATGCCATTCTTGGCTGTGATATATTTTGAGAACATATATAATGTTTGTGGACCTTTAAGCAGAAACATTATCATTATGTTTGTTTGTAGACAGGTAGAGCCCCACATCATTATAAGTTACGCCATTGTTTGTCTCCATCAGCTAAACCTCCAGCTCCAGTACTAGCACCAATTTGGTGGAAAAAAAAAAAACTATACGTTTATCACGTCTGTTACTCTAAACTGCAGAGTAAAGTGAAAGATACTTGCTAGTATCAGTATTCCATACACAGAGCTGCAAGGATGCCCTTTTACTATTACTCTTAAAGAAAATTTACAGGGACAGTAAGTACATTTACATGCATTTTAGAAGTTCAGTTTCTCTAGTTTAAAATTGTCATTTTTAAATGTCATGTAAATGCTTCATTTTAGTCAGGTTTTTGCTTGGTTGGACTAATGAACCTATGTTACCGTTCAGAGGTTTGGGGTCAGTTTAATAAGAAATTAATACTTTTATTCATCTTTCTCTTCATAAAAAAGTTGATTTCTGAAGAACCATGCTACATTAAAGACTGGAGTAACATCACATGAAAAAATATATTTTAAAATATACTAAAATAGAAGATAGTTCTTTTTATATTTCATAATGCTATTTTTCAGTACTTCTTTCAAAAACATGATAATAAATCCTAAAATGATAAATTAACTAGCTCAGCTCCCAAAAGATTTGTTCCTAATCCTTTTAATTTCAATTACACATTGTGTCATAAATACTTGAACGGATTGATGAAGACAGTAGCTTGTCTATGCAAAAACCTGCTGTAGCTTTATTATATCTGCGCATGTAAATGTACTTAATGATAGAACACTTAGATATATATAATGTCAAGACAAAGCATCTCATTAAATGAAATCTAGATCTGTGCTTATGTCAAATTTCCCCTCATTCCTCGCACTTCAGTCTTGAATCCAGGCTATCTCAGGAGGGCACCTGCCAGACAGGTAGACAACCATTAAACACTCGCACAATATAGAAACGTGTTCTTAAGAACAGTATTTATTCCTGTTTTACTTCAAAAGCTTTCTTAAATATACTTTCTATTACAAAACGCTTTGAATTTATCCTAGTAAGTAGAAATGTGTCGCTCTACATGGCAAGATAACATTGCCCGTTCAAAGTCTATATGAGGAAAAATGATGTCTCTCTCTGCTAGAATGACAAATGCTCACAGCCTTCGGCACAGAATGATTTCAGACTCAAAACAACCTCAAACAGGGAGGTTTCTCAAAAGACTGCTCCGAGGTCAAGTCTTAAGCGCTATTTGAACCTTTAAAGAACTGGAACAGGATCTTATGAGCTGCATTTTTGCGATAGTGTAACATACCACTTCTTTTATTTAATTTCGATGCTACCTTCTCAAACCTGATGTTCCTATATTTATTTATTGAACTTTCTTTAACAGTGCAATAACTGTTTGTACCTCGCCTCTGATCAATAAACTCATGTGTTACAGGGCAAAAGACATGACTCCTTTGCCTTACAAAACTGTTTTCTTGTCATACAGTACAGTATGCTGACTATCACTAGCAAAAAGAACATAAAAAAAAAAAAAATATGATTATCTTGATCCCTTATAGACAGACTCGCCTGTACATTTCACTAAGCACTTCAAACTCCAACCCAGCCTGTTGATTCATATTTCAGAAAATAAACTCACTGAGAACTCATCTTCAATCTGAAAGGGTATGTAATAGACCAGAGTGTCATTTCGATGTGTATTGATCTTATATAAATGAGGAGCTACAGGTACTGCTTCTGCTTCAGCTCTCCAAGAACTCCAAGATGATGTAAAAGTCTTAGGAAGGGATCATGCCCTTGTTCCTCTTCCTGTCAGCCATCGTTCTGCGACTGTGATTGGCTCCTCTGCTCTTATTCGCTTCTTTTCTTCGGCGGTCCAAAACGGTCTCCTGCGTCTGGCCCCGTCCCTTTGGTCCACCTACCACATGATTTGCTGGCGGTGGTCTGTGGCTATCAGGAACAGACAAGTAAAATCAACTGATGACTGACTGATGCATGTTTTAGATTAATCAGATATTAACCAGCGCGCAACTGTCATGGTTACCCTTTCCTGCTTTGCATAGCAGCTCTCCTTGCCTCAGCTCTCTCTCTGAGGACTGCCGGGTCCTCGACGAAGTGATCCTTCTTCACAGCCTCATTCTGATCAAAATAACCCATTGTCAATAAACAGAAATGTGCATAATGTGAGAACCTAAAACTTGAACTTGTTTCAAACTGGTCTGTTAACAAGGAAAAGTGAAAAAAGGGAGATACTGAAATGCGACCTATAACAAAAAACAACAACTCTAGCACAGAGGACCAAAATTAATAAAAAGCTACTTATCCAAACCTTGTCCTCTTCCTCCTTATCCTCATCGTCATCCTCCTGAGCCTGTTTGGCTGTTCTGAGAACTTGTGGGATAGTGAACGGCCTTAAGGAAAAACACTAACATGAATTTGCTGGAAGTAATAACCACAATTAACATGACTATAAAAATACAAGTACTTATTAGCAGTGTTGGAGTTGTGTAATAATATTACTTTTTCCAATAACTAGTAAAGTAATGCATTGCTTTTTAATTTTAGAAGAATATACCCGAGTTATTTATTGATTGACAAGTCTCCTGACCCCATGTTGGGAGAAATCAGTAATACAGAGGCATTGTGGGCAGTGTGTGAATAATACAGTGTAGTTCTAGACTAAATGTGAATGTGCATTAATTCATCTCGCTCTCAAAAAACTGATTTTGTATTCATCAAAATGAATTAAAATAAACTCAGAATAGGACGCAAACCTGCAATAATTAAATTGAACAAATATTACCCTAATGATATTTATTTTTTTATCAAATATTTGTCGTTCCCCTATTTAACAAGTCTTTGAAAACCCATATTGAGGGAGATGCAAGTTTGTGTATATTGGTCAAAGCTCATACCTGCGGTTCAAGAGTTCATCCTCCTCATCCAGATCATTGGCTCCTATTTGATTGATATCATACGTGTCGTCGTATTCGTCATCATAATCATACGTGCCGAAAGCATTATCGTGGTCTCTGGAGTAGTCATTTTCTATGGGTATCTCATCCACCACTGTCTCGTAGGCTTGATATCTTGCTCTCTGCTCTTCTATGTGCTGCTTGTCATCGAGCGTGGCACGTACACTCTCCCCCTGTCTGAAAAAATGCAGAGATATTCATTTCTAGTTGACACAAAGCATCTTTCACAGCCCCTTTCAAGCAGTTCTGATGTCAGTTTACGCTGTACTTGTCAAGGACTATTTTCTCAAGTGGACACATTAAATATTCAGCAGCTCATTTTAATAATCAGACTAAATTTAGAGTAATGTAGTGCAGGGCAGGATAGGGTCAAACTTCACAGGGATCACAGAACTCACCTTCGGCCTTTCCAAATGCGACTCATGTCCAGTCGGTCACGGTTAAACACATCAAACTCATCGTCGTCAAACACGTTTGATCTGGTGCTCAAAACTGAGGGAAGCTCCTTCTTTGCCGGCCTACAGGGAAACATTACAGGGCCAGTGAGCAACAATGAAGTGGAACCCTAAATTCTAGACATTTCAGTTGGGCTTTACCTGGCCATTGCCCTGTCCAGTTTGTCAAGAGAAGGAGACAGTCTATCTTCCAGGATGTTGTTAATGACCAGTTCAGAATTGTAGCCATACTCCGCCAAACATGCCATTATAAATCCCTCTCCCAAGTCCGGAAGCAGGTCTCGGATATGGGACAGCAGAGACTCCAGTTCACCAGCGCTCACTGTGCACACTGCCCCCTACAGGACCCCAAAATACCTTGATTTTACCAGACAACACACTGTTGTAGATATTTTAGTAGCTAATGAACTCACATTGTCACCCGTACGGGGAACATCAGTCATAGCTTCCGCTCCTCTCAACTCTTCTCCGTCTCCCTCCCTCTCAGAAGCAGCAGTTTTTATCTTGGCTTCTGCGCTGTGATTGGCTGATGAGGGAAAGCTTCTCTTTTTCCCCACACAATCCCAAGCAGACTCTACACCCTGCAACAGGTAAGATGTCCTAGTGTCATCTCTGAGTGGACATATCAAGGAGAATAGCAGTAAATCATAGAATGGATCTTAAATATTTTCGAAAACAGGCATTATTCTGATTCTGAGTGCGACGAGGCAAGAGTTTAAGATTTTAAAGACAAATCAAGCACAATGGGTCTCATTCACTAATAATAAGTTGTTCATATTTATATGCATATTTTGAACTTCACAACATGTGCATACACACATGAGCTTGTTCTTAAACTCGTTATTTTGTTGTTAGTGAATTTGGATTCTTCTAAATGAGCGCCTGCATGCACAAAAGTTTGCATAATACACAGACAAACCAGCTCCATATAAGGGCTTTGCCACAAAGTGGCACTCCTCTAGAGAAAGACAATTATGGCACCAAAACAAAAGACAAAGAAAAAGAGCGTGAGGTTTTGCTGTCAGAGGTGGAAGCCAGAAAAAAATGTGCCATTTATATGTTTGTCTCAGCAAACATATCTGTGCTCTCTCTCTCTCTCTCCTTAGACCTCAAATTATACTGTATTATACATTTTTAGCGTCTAGTTACTTTTCACTCACCCACATATGTTGGGTTCTTTATACATGCTTATAAAGCCCCGGGCATACATGATTATTGCGCTTGTGTGAGTTGTTCTTGAATTTTTACAATAAATGTTTGTACGAAAAATATTTGATGAATCATGATTTATTTTGTGAAACCACCCATACGCACAAAAAAAAATGTGCGTATGGATGTTTACCTATTGTGCTTTTCTACTTGCACTAGAGCTTAAATTGACAGGGGATTGATAGCATAAACATGTTGCAATAACCCCACTGGCATGGCAACATTAATGCAATGAACACTGTGCATACATGGATTTTGGTATTGCAGGAAATGAGCACCAATATTGGTATCAGTGCACAGCTAATTAGAATCTAGGACAGCTTATTTCTGGAATCATTGAGGGCTTTTCTTTAGTAGAAGCCTGAAACATGGCAGAATGCTTCCATTTTTATTCTGTTGGAAATCAGCATACAGTGTTTCACTGGACTAGAGTAAAGGATACAAATGAGGGAAGGCCTGCTGAAGGAGACTGATGTCATCTGCTATAGAGAACTGTTCATCATAATCTGCCAGGAATCTGAGAGACAAAGAGAGCAAACATTGGCTGCGATAGATTACACAGACAAAGACAACATGACCTTGCTGTGAAGTTTCTGCATAATTTACCTTTTCTCTTGAAGGAAAGTTGTGAAGTTCTGTAGAAGATCATCTACACAGGATGCCATGTTTTCGGTGCTGCCAACATGAATTACACATAGGATCAAGGATATCTGGTATTCATTCTGATCTTTGCTTATGTAATGTGGTTTTAAAGCATGTCTGTTTTCCTCACCCCTCCAGTATGGGCTGTAAACAAGTGTGTTGGAGCAGCAGGTGAGCGATCTCTACCATTTTCTTTCTAGAATGGGATATCCGTCTCCACATGTCCTCCTGTAAACTGACACAGAGTTCATCTAGTTTAACCAAGCTGTATGAATTCACAAAAGCGTGCAAGCGAACACATCAGCCATTCTAACCTTTTATTGAAATTTCTCTTCTGCACTGCTTTCTCCAGGTCTGGAACTGCCATCTCATAGAATGATGATAATCTACATTGAAAGACACTTTGTTCATTATTTTTGTATCAGTAATAACAGGTGTGAAATTCTACCCTTAAGGACACCGTGTGAATTTGGATGGGGTGGATGTGTTTACCACCTGTTGAGGAAGTTATGTTGTTTGAAGGTAGAACAAGCCTCAGGGAAAATGTCGAGGAAAGAGTGGATAGTAGTGCAAGTGTCACACATGTACAACACTAAGTCTGCAAGATCCTACGAGATGCAATACATGTGAAAATATAAGTATGTTATTTTCTTTTTTTAGGATTAGTCAGTATGTGTCTCCTGTATTTGTTAAGAAATTTAAGAGTTTCATTTTGGTTACCTCCTCTGGCATGGTCATGGCAGTTTGGCATTTGTTTGCATTCAGTTTGAGGGGTTGACCAGTCCCTATGTCCTCTGACTGAATACCACACTTGTGTAATATCGTATGAAACACCTAAAATGTACACACACACACATTTTAGGAAGTTCAGATGAATCTGATAAATCGAAGCATTTAGAAATGTCTCATGATCACATGAACTACCTGACTGATTGAAGGTATAGTCTCCTTTAGGTCTCCATAGTAACTGGGCTGCTGAGTAAAAATGTTCTCTGGAAAAATAGTGAAGTATGAAAGTTTACTTTTAAATATGGAAACCACTGTGAAAGATTGAAAAATATATATAAGGCTTTCATGTATTTTTTTCTAATTATATACACGTATTATAATATTGTGTACCGATCATTTTATGTAGCAGTTGGGAATTCCCTTTCCCAAACAGCACACACAGATCCAGAATTTTGGGAATGTCAAATAGGTAGTTGTTGTAAATGATCTCTGCAAACACTTCAGGGGTTATGAAGTTCTCCTGAGGAAAAAATGTACAGAAAAAAAAATCAGTGAATAACAAATATGCCACCAGCATACATTTACAGTATTGATCAAACGTTTGGGGTCAGTTATATTTTTTTGTTTGAAAATAATTAAATCTCAAAAACATTAAAACAGCTTACTGACCCCAAACTTTTGAAAAGAAGTAGGGCTTATAGCATGTCTAAAAATCACACTGTACAATTATTATAAATCTTAAACAATATAATTCATGCTTACCTTAGACTCTTTGTGTGTAGCCATTCTGAGGAAGACCATGAACACAGAGCGATGAATGTTCCTCTGCATGTCGGCCACAGCTGGACTAGACGAGAGACCAGATGGGTCCAAACCACGTGGAGCATGTCTCAAATAAGAGTCCAAACACCTCTGTAGTGACTCATCAAATACCACCTTAAATGAAGAAAGAATTTAAAAAAACAATATGACATCTTACCGCATACTGTATTATATAATGTAAGGGTCCATAAACAGCTATATTATTATTATTTTGCCATACTGTATCTTTATTACTACCAGATCTTTTTCTTTTTTAAGAGATAACTTCACTTAACTCAAATGAACAACTTTAGTATTTTAGAGAGTCAAACCTGACACCAAAACTTGTCATGAGGTAAAGCCAGCAGCCACTCCAGATCCTCTGAGACAAACTGTGCATTCTCCAGAAACTCCTCCACCAGTGCCGGAGTGCCATCCTCAGGTGGGGGTTTATAGATTAAGAAACATCTCTCTTCTTTACGCTCAGGGTGCTGATGGGAGGTGACATCATAATTCACACAGCTCATAGAAGTCCAGGACTAATGGGTCAGGTCAACTCTAGTTTATTATGCACAATACAGTAAAATATTCACTCACCAGAGCTGGTAGGGTGCGTTCTTTGCCTTGTGGTCCAAAGGGCTCAGTCACATGCATTTCATCTAAAGGCACTTTTGCACACGCCATTTCACCTGCCCAGGTATGAAAAGACCTGCTGTGAGGAATATAGCCAATGGAAATACTTCCTGTTAAGACTTAATCATTTGATTTATCTGCACTGCGGATAAACCGAAATTAAATGATGGTTTAGGAGGTGTTCTTAGTTCTGGTTTATGTTTACTAGTAGGTCCTGAACAGCCAGCCTAGGTAGTTTGAGTTGTCACTGGTTTGATTGACAGTCTGACTGTTTCTAGAGGCCCACATTGACAGGCTGAGTCACAGATCCACAAGCAGTGTGAAGGTTGACAACACAAGGAACATATTCTGTCATTGCAGAGATTGTCTACACAACAGTTCAATTTAATTAGAGTTTTTCTTTATTTGATTTTAGGCTCGTTATTACATATAAAATGCCTGACTCGCTGTCTACAGTATTAGCGACCTGGCTAATGCTGCCTGTTTCAGTGAGCTCAGCATCTTTATTAAAGACAACACGATAAACAACAGCGATTTTCATTATCAGCAAATGATTCGGGAAAAATGCAGGCAGTAATAAAAACAGCAACATTTTGTTGACTGTTAACGTACTGACAATGAGTCCGAGAACCACAACGAGGTAGAAACTAAGGGAAAAGTTAGCTTTCTTGCGTTTAAATAACAAACGACATTGTTCATCTTAACAACACGGAATAAAAATAACGTTAATTGAAAAATCAAGTGATAAAAATGTCACCTCTTCACTGAATCTTTCAACAGATGTTCAACAGCTCCAGCTCAAGGCATCACATCGATCTGCGTGGACATCCGGTGTGCTCGCGCTGACGACATTTCAAAATAAAAGTATTTTCAAATTAAAAACAAAGCAAGAACATATATCAACCCTATGTAACGTGACGTTAACAAGAAAATAGCGTTTTATACTCGTTATTCCCGAAAATCTGTTTTGTTTTTCTATATACACCTACACCTACTGCATTTAATAACTTATAAATGAAAATAATTTGAATCTTTTCTTGTCAGTGAAGTCAGTTTTCCCCCATTTTACCAATTTGTAACCTACAATATAGTTTTAAAATTACATTTGCAAAGCCAAAAAATCTAGTTATTGATTAACTAAAAACAGTATAACTAAAAACATAAATTCCAGTTTTCATTAGTAAAAGTTAATGTGGTAAAAGTTATTAATTATTATTACTATTACGTTATTAGATACTAGAAGTGCATGACTGTACACAATTACTGCGCTTCTTGTAACAAAAGTAAAAAAAAATCCTTTACTTACTTATTTTCACTAGTTAATGCGAAGGTTGTTTTGTCCAGTTTATATATAAATAAATGCGTAATATGAAGTAACATCAATAATCGCATAAAAATAATTGAAAAATACAACAAGAAGGGCACTTGTAACACTGTGGTCACGTGACTGTTTACGCGACACGCGCAAAATGTTTATGAAATCAAGACATCCATGCTAAATTCTATTTCTTGAATCTATTTGTGGTATACGGGATAATTCTCCAAATCTGCCACCAGAGGGCACACGATACCAACATGATCGCACCACAAATCCACAAACGCATCGCAAGTTTAGTTTTGCATTGGGCACCGCGCTCTTCCAAATCTCAGTAGCCGGCTGTGTGTGTGTTTCATATTTGATTAATACGGTTTTTAAAAAGGGCTTCAGATGTTTCATTCATGATTCCCCTTTGAGTAAGAAGAGGTGTGCGTGTATGTGCGAGAACCACCCCCGTATGAGATTTCTCCATCACAGCCCAAGTCTCTGCTCCGCTCGAAAGCTCAAGACAAACCAGGCCCCTCTGATGGAGCGCGCGCATGTCGCCTCCTCTATTTGCGTAGCGAAGGCTCCACCTTTCAAGCATTGCAGTGACCTCAGCAGCAGTGGGCTGAATTGAGCTGGGTGGGATTTTCAGTCTCGTATTCCCGATCACGTATTCAAGGATCACGATTTAACGGTGTATGTGACGGAGCGAATAAGCGTTTAGCCGGCTGGCGCTGAACGGTGCTGGATTTGTGTTCGTGTTTGCGTGCGTCTAACGATAGGGATCAAATAAACGAGGAATGTGGGATTTACAGAATGCCCAACAGCGTTGGAAAAAGATTTAAACCCACCAAATACATCCCGGTGTCCACTGCCGCCACTCTTCTGGTGGGATCCACTACTTTATTCTTCGTTTTCACGTAAGTTTGCGGCGTTTTCATTCACGCGTTATTTCGTGAGACGCGTAAGCTGTTCCCTGGACTAAGTTTTATGACAGTTAAATGGCCACAAGGCCTGCGGTTTGACTAAACGCCTTGAGCTATTTCTCTGATTTCTTGTGATGTGCATTTTGAGGGGTCTTCAAATGCTAAATGATACTGGTATTTTCTGTAGCGGTGAAATGAGTTGGTTTTTCTTAAAATACTTGTGCTGTAAAATTCTCCTTGATAGAGTACGTTTAGAGTTCTCTTCATTCATTGCACTGATTTTTAAATGCAATGTGGTTTAGGTGTTCACAGAAAGGTATGCATTTGTAGATATATGCATGTGGCTTAAATGTACAGAGTGCATTGATCTTTGCTTCAAAAGCTTTCTCCTATTATGCAAGGCTTAAAGTCATTACCAAAGATTACCATAAAGTGATCTGTGTAAAGTGTATTGATGGCCTGGAAGTTGCTTTGAGGCCGAGGCATTCATCAAGCATCGAGTGTGATAGAGCAGCTTGTGACAGGCTTTGATTTACTCCAGCAGTTGTTTGAAGAATCAACATTAGGCTCAGTGTTCTTTCTGATTACACTGTCTTTATTTCATCGTCTTGCAGGTATAAACCTGCTTGCTCTTGGTGTGTTTTGTAGAAAGAGCATCTTGTAGATTGTGATGTCATGATTCAGTACATCAGCATTTCTTCTAAGCCTTTTTGTGTACCATTTTTAACCTTTTTTTTTGCTGTTCATTTTGAATAGTTATGCACTATGACAAATGATGATTTTTTTTTTTTTATATACAAATGCTGTATGAAGAAAAGCCATGGGTCCCCTTGAGATTTCTCTAAAGGTGTTTTTCACTTGCGGTATATAAACTGATGATGTTTGAGTATAAATAACATACACCCATACTGAAAATTTTGAAGCCGTTATGTTATTTATTTTTGTGCACAAATGGCCAAGTGCCCTCAAGTTTTGTTCACCTGACACCATATTTTATTCGTTAATTGAAAAATTCTACAGGAAATTCAAATTAGTCTCCAGAGTTTAGACATCACAGCTGCAACACTCTATAGTCTCATAATTAATACAAGGTCATAAAGCCTCATACATGATCATACTAAATCAATTTATTTATTTATTTTTTCTAGCATGGATCACAGGATATGCTAACATCCCAGAAGTGTTTCAGGTCTAAATACCCACTTGCATTTGATTTTTGAGATATAATGTAGGATTTAGAGATGTTCGCTAGGATTTAGGGAATTCCCCTACACAATTGTGGTCTCCTTAATAAGTTACATCACTTAGTTGCTACACAACTAGAGAGAACTTGTGGAAAATAAAAAAAGTAGTAACTTTAACACCCATAATGCACTGGGCTCAATCAGACTACTGTATTTGTAAGCGAGTATATAAAAGTATATATAAGTACGATCTGTAGTTTTAATGAAAGCCCTGGAGATTGATGCTTTGGTCATTTTTGAGCGTGATGCTAATGGTCTAATCAGATTCAATGATCTATGCTAAGCTACAGCTAAAAGTGCTCTGCCAGACCCGGAGATCGGCTGAATGGAACAACTCAATAGTTTAACTTTAGGTGAGTTGAGCCTATTTTCCAAAAAACAAAAAGCTTAAAGTTCCTTTGTGCTTTGAACTTTTTGTGTGTGTGTGTGTGTGTGTGTGCTGGTTTGGGAGCATGAGCCCTGATCGTACTGTTTGATATTTTGTATTAATATTCTGCTTTGGAAATAGGGGTTGTTTTAATGTATATCATTACATGCTAACTTTTCTATGCGAATAATAGGAAACAGACTAGAGCCCGACCGATAAAGGATTTTGAAGGCAGATACGATACAAATATTTGTTGGTTTTAAAATCCGATATATCGGCCGATATTGATTTATTATTTTTTCATTTCAGAAACACGCAACACAAAATTAACGTATTTCCCTAACGTTAGTTATTTGTAGTTATTTATGAGTTTTAATTCCGCTTCACTCTCGGCTTATTTAACAGCAGCTAAACTGGACATGATAGTCACCAATTTTGTCATGATTATTTGAGTTAAGAGAACTGATGGGGATGTTCTTTTAATTGTTATTCAAGCAATGTATGTCCATGAACACACTTCAGCGATGATGTCATTCGTGGATAACTGCTTCTCTCTGCTGGACTCTGGCAGGTTACAGGATGTGTGGCGTGTTATACACGAGTGTTACCAACAGGGGCGCTGTAGAGTGGACAAACTATACAACGCCAACACTCATCACATGGTTGAAGGGTGTTTTGTCCATTTTTATTTTATTTTTGAAATATTCATTTATCGGCCATTATAAATACAGATAAAAATAGTTTGGAAAATGCCTAATATCGGCCTGGGTTGGGCTCTAAAACAGACTGTTTTTTCAGTTTCCTCTGGTAGCCATTGAGTAGGTGTATCCATGTCCTGCCTCTCACCTCCAAAACCTCACTGCCATCTGTATTTAAAACAGCACTCAGGTGCCGCACCGAAGCTAATGTCCACACCTAAGGCACTGTTTACTGACTGCTCGCTAGACACCGGTCAATAGACCTTCAAGGCAGCAAAGGCCGTGTGATGACTTTCTCCTGAGCGTGAGAAGTGATGGGGGATCTGGTTGTTGTCAGGCATTCACACAGATCTGTTCTCAGTTGGTTTTCCCATATGGCCTCACTACATCACTGCATTTATGTGGAGGACAGTGACATACTCTTCATGATCTTCCCATCTAAAACGTTTCTAAAACCACTTTCAAAGCCGTAGTAATATCATCAGCTTCTGAGATTTTAAATTCTGACATTGTGCAAGTAAAGGGAGCAAGTTCAGTCCCTCATTTTTCTCCTCAAGTGTTCCTTAAGAAAATGAGCCTTCAGAGTCAATCACTTGTAATTATGACCAGAGCTACTTTTAGCCGTGAGTCAAAAGATGAGTTATGAAGTAGCAACGTTAAGGTCTACGTTCAATGTGTCGTTGTGTTGATGTTCAGTATTTATTTGCACATTTATTCATCATGAAATGAAGAAAATGTCACCTTTGAGCCTTTTTTAAATGGTTTGTGTAGCAGATTCCCAACCAGTGAAAACGTATCAGTGTGAACTGTCAGATAGTGTCCCCTTTTAATTTGTGTCTTTCCCTTGTTCCCTTAAGGGGGACAGATTGGATTAACGGCGCTCTGTGTGCAGATGTCCTGTGGTCTGGAGTATCTCTAAACATTACGGTGACATAATAGGCTACAGTTTAAATTTAAGGCCATTAATGAAGTGCTCATCTCCATTTATATTTATATCCGTTCCCTGCTGTGCTTTCTTGCTAATGGGCCTGTAATATTTTTATGCTGTTCTGTTAAGATTTCACAATAAGCATGTGCGATTGTGCGTGCAAAAATATACTATTTATTTTTGTATTGTTCTCATCTGTGAATGAGAAAAGGAGTTCGCTGTATTAATTCAAGTGTCTGATTGCACACACAGATGCTGCTTTTGTCAGGAAGAGAATAATATTTGAATCATTCTTTCATCCTCACAAATTCTCCCAATATTTGCAGCATTATTTACATGCATAATGCGGATATGGATAAGCGAACTAGGTCATTTTTGTTTTTAGTGCTGCTGGTGAATGTCCACGAATCTCTAATTAAAGCAATTATTAAAATCAGGGAAGAGTCTGTGACTGAGAATTCAAAATTTTTACTGTAAACATAAGATTGCACAACAGTTAGGTGCAAGCAAGCAATAGTTTTTATGGGTCTTTGTTGCGTTTCCCTTCATATGCACAGAAAGATGACGAAAGCTTGACCTCAGATCTGTAACTGTTCATAAAGCTCCGTGAATACAGGCCGTAAACTTTAATTATAACCACAAGCAGTTCGCGGATTTGGCTGCAGCCAGTCTTTTAAGTCTCGTTCGTTTAAAATGATTTGTGTTTATTTTGCGTTCCCTAGAGGAAGCTGCACAAGAAGTTAAACTAAAAAGAAGTTTTCGTTGCTGTAATCTCCATGTGCAGTGTCATTATCTCTGTACTGAATGGGGGAAATTGCATTCAATTGCACGCCGCTCATCAGGTGTAAATGGGAATTACAGGAATAGCTGTTCCGTTCTGCATGGCCATTGAAAATACTCTGATTATGAAGTTATTTAGCCTTTATACAGTACCTGTGTCTTAGGTATTTGTCGAGTTCTCAACTGCTGCAAAACAAAAATGTTCATATCCGTTTCTTTCCGAGCCGTGCGCGCTTGCTTAAAACAATAGAGACAGCTATGACTCACTCTCACCCTATGTGGGACTCGCATTAGAATGGATGTGGGAATCTAATTTTGTACGTCATAGCTCATGTATTCTTAGCTGGAGGCTACATGACAGTAATGAGATCAAATCCGTTTCCCCTGGTTTGTTGACATTAAGTAAAGGGGGTGCTCATGAAGATTGATCCAAATGATGGTGTTAATTTGGTATAAGATGGCTTAAACTAGTCTGTGCACCCTCTGAGAAATACAATTATGCTCTGTTATCAGTTATAGCAATGCATAACCATAAATTTCCAGTGTAACATTTTGACACCTGCAGCTGTTGGCTCTCAGTCGAGAGATGAATGATAGTTGAGTATGTGCACGGGCCTGTTTTCTACCATTCAGACGAATTTTCTTACACTCGCCAAGGATGCATTCGTTTGATAAAAATATTCTAAATACTCTAAAGCCGTGCACTTTGTTTTGTGCTTTAGTTGATGTAATTGAATTGTTTTTCTAATGGCGTTGGCTGTTGATTCTGTATTCGTGGCTAAACTGTTGGACCTGTTTTCATTGATTGCCAATGCCACTCTCAGACGATCTATCAGCAATGAACTATAATACAGAGAAACATTATCTGTCCGTGCATTGATGATCCCGGGTTCAGATAATGCAGATTGGAGAATTGAGCTTTTCGTTATACAAATATATTGGAGATAAGAATGCAAAGACTGACCCCAGACTCATTTGTAATAATTTTATAAAACACATGCAACTAACGAACTGCCATTTAGGCTAATTCCCAGAAAAATGAAAATATGCTGAAAATGTCTTATCCTCAGGCCATAAGGAGTTTGTTTCTTCATCATAACATTGCATCGCTTGCTCGCCGATGGATCCTCTTCAGCGAATGGGAGTCCAAACAGCTGATTAAAAACATCACAACTCCAATTAATATCTTGTGACGTGAAAAACGGTGTGTATTTAAAAAAAATATTGCCCTCTCACATCAGCATCCACTGTTTTGGGTTGATGGTTGATGCTTGATCTGTGAATGTTTCTGATCATGTCACTAAAGAAAGCAGTGTTACGGATAGAGGGCTTGTACAGTATTTTAACTGGAAACGACAATGGACAAGTTTTTGCTTAACGAAGCATTACATTTGATTGGTTATTTATCAGCTGTTTGGACTCCCGGCACCCATTCACTGCAGAGGATCTATTGACGTGCAAGTGATGTAATGCTACATTTCTCTAGATTTGCTTAGATGAAGATACAAACTCTGCATCTACATCTCTGATGGCCTGAGGGTGAGGAAGTCTTCAGCTAATTTTCATCTTTGCGTGAACTGTTCTTTTACGTGTTAACAGTCTCTGTTGGTTAAAAAATTAAAGTGTGGGCTCATTTATGAATATTTTGAGTAGCTCTAGCCACAGGCTGAAAACTAATTCAAAGGTTCAAGATGAAAAAACTAAAGCAGCTTCTTACAGAAAAACTTGATTTGATGGGCAGCTAGTGAAAACTATGCTGACCCTCGAGTGGCAGAAAAGAGGTATGACAAATCGGCTATAATTGCACAGCTAGTACTTTTTTTTTTTTTTTTGATGTTTTTCTCATCGAAAGAGAATTTTCTGACGTTGAGAACAGCACAGCGGGGCGTTGACATCTGCAACGTGCCACGGCAGAAGTGACAACAGATGAAGCCAGCACACCAAAGAGGAGCTTGAACTTTTCACTGTTTCTGCGTTCCCGTCGTATCATAAACCAGCAGGGTGTTTATTAGGGGTAGATCACTTCAGTTGTTAAAGGTGCTCTATGCGATGTTGCAGGATTTTAGCGCGATTTCATTTTTATCTCAAACCGTATGCATAACCCCTT
>JAUCMS010000095.1:3319732-3330798 GCA_032357445.1 Enteromius radiatus | reverse complement strand
CTTTTGCAAACACTTGATTTCTATAAGAAGTAGGAAACGATGGTGTTTGAGACTCACAGTATGTTATGTCCATGTCCATTCTATGGCACCTTTAAAGGGAAAGCTCACCCAAAAATAATAATGAAACATGGCTAAAACGCCCATCCAAGATGTAGATGAGTTTGTTTGTTAATTGCAGTTTAATAGAAATTAAAGGAATAGTTCCCCCAAAAATGTATAAATCATATTCACCCTCAAGTAGTTCCAAATCTGTATGCATTTCTTTGTTCTGCTGAACACAAAGCAAGAATACTATAAAAATACTATGGACGTCAGTGGTGACCCAAAACAGAACAAAGAAGTTCATACAGACTATTCCTTTAAGTCCCATTATTGCACGTCACTCGCTCAATGGCTCCTCTGCAGTGAATGGGTGCCGTCAAACATCAAACATAAATACATCACAACTAACTATCTACTTGACTGCAGTCCATAAACGAATGGCTTTTGAAGTGAAAAACTGCTACACTTCTTCAAATCTGTTCATATTAACAAACCAACTCTTCATCTACATCATGCATGGCCTGAGGGTGAATTAATTTCCCACAAATCGTCATTTTTGTTCCTTTTTAAGGTGGCGATAAATAAAAAAAAATCACTATTAATATCACAATTTTATTTCCATTTGCAAGTGTTTATTTCGGACCCTGTGTGTGTACTCTGTCAGGAGTGGTCATTTACTTTTTATAAGATTCTAATGAGGAAAATGTAGGGCAAACATTTTTCTTTTAGGGCGGTTGTGCAGGAAGTGCTTCTAATGAATAACGCGTTTCATTTCTCTGTTGTCAGAAGCTCCAGGGTGGATCTGTTCACCACACAACGTTCCCTCAGTAAGCATCTGTCTGACTGATTAATGATCTCCTGTGTTCAAGCCCATCACCACCTTCTTTTTTTTTTTCTTTCTGGACTGCTCTGCTCCAGGATAAATCATGTAGATTTCACACACGTTGATTAATGAAGCAGTGTTTATTGTAGGTAAGGACTCCCGCGGTTCACTAATTGGCCCATAGTGCTTTTAGAATAACTTGAGAAGTGAAGTAAAGAAGTGAAAGGGGGGAAAATGGGAATAGAGGTGTGTGAATTCAGCTAGCTTATCTCTGCAGGCGTGAGATGGCATCCATGCAGTAAATTCCAGGACAAAAAATGTGCACAACAAACACATACCAAGCGTTGACGTTGCATTTTCAGCACAGATACACTGTGGCGGATATAATGGGGGAACTTCAAAAGCGTCTGCCTCTATTCTGGCACTTAGATATGTTATTTGTCTGGTCAGATGGGATATACATTATTGAAATACATCTATCATCCCAGAGAGTATGCTGCATACAAATGATGCCACAGGTCTGAACTGAGAGTAAAAAACTAATATATATACAGCAGAAAAGATGGTTATTAGTGGTGGTTGTTAAGACATGTATAGCAATTATTATTGATCATACTTAAGATTACAAGAATACATTTAAAACTGGTTGTAGAGGGAAACTATTGATGGTTTTAAAGGCATTATAACCTCATCAATAGTTTCCCTCTACAACCATCTGCTCTGATGTATGTCTTTTAATTTTTATTTTATTTTACAAGTATGAACACAGTAATAAAATGCACCAGTAATAAATAGCTTGTCTATAGATTATAATTATTGAATTATTAAAAATATAATTTGATGCCCCACTCTTTTTTTCCCTGAAGTTTCTATTTTATTTTATAATAATAATATTATATAATATTAATATAATAGTCATTATAATATTAATTAATAAATAATTATTAGATTATATATATATATATATATATATACTTTTTTATTATTTTTTTACAGCTGTAAGTGTCATATCAGGCACCACCAATAAATAGCTTCTCTGTTAGATTTTATCATTTATATTATTTTAATTTTAATTATTGCTTCATCCATTAAGTGACCAGATTTGTTGGGGTTGTGTCTATCTTCTGCATGTTTTCAAGCATCTTTAAATGTATTTTTTCTGTTTATCTCACAATCAGAGTGTTATGAATGAACTAACACCGGTTTAAAAGCTTTGAGCTCCCTTAAGCTGCTGTTGACAGGTTTGTTTCTCTTATCTATATTGATCTCGTCGGCATATTATAATCCTCACGGGGAGGTGGCTCCTTGGAGCGACTGCCTCTGGCACAGATATGCTAATATTTGTAGCGGCTAGGCATTAGACACACTAGACCGTATATACATCCCTCCAGCTCAGCCCACGGGTTGTTAAAATGCCAGTGTAATTTACACTAAAATAAGGGGCTCGAGTATGCTAGAGAGCATGATTTAGGATTCAGCCTTCTTGCACAAGGTTTGCTGGTTTTAGAGTGCATCTCCATCACAGCCCTTCCTGAGGAAATGAAGCATATGGTTTCTTGAAGGTCATTTACGTACTTTTAGTTGTCGTGTTTAAATGCATGATTCATGTTGTCATGACTCCCCACGATTATATACACAGAATAGGACACAAACGTACAAATGGATGAATGTGTTGACTTGTCGTCTAGGTTCATGTACGTTGAGAGACTCAGAAGCTTTTCTTGGCAATATACTGGGATTATACAGTGCTTCCAGCATTGTCTGCAACATGTTGTAGAAAGCTTTAATATGATAATTCACCTTTCCACAAAGCAAGTAATGCTTTACTAAATCTGAAAGCTTTTCGCACAAGTGTTTACAGTACATTGACATTTACACAATTGGCAAATTTTTAAAAAAAAATTTTCTCAAACCAACTTGTGTTTCATTCATATTGTACATTTTATCAGTTTGTGTGAGTTTAAGCTGTTACAGATGTAAATGGAGGCAGTAATGGCAGTAGTTTTGGGTGTCTAGATACTGTGCAGACTATATTTAATGTTTTGTTGCAAAAAAAACTACCAAAACACAATATGCATTAGCTACTGATATAAATATTGATCACAGGGGATGTTTCCAGGTTTATCCGTTGATTTATGTTGGGAGTGGTGAAATAGGCCTTTTGTGTTGTTTATTACATTAAGGTATGTTACTGCTTGTCTATCAGTTTACAGTGTAGTGATGCTTGCCGTTTTATTAAAGCTGTAAGAAACTCAAGGCGGGCTGTATATTGTGAATAAATCACAGCGGAAGGGAATGCATTGTGCTTAACACCCTTCAGCTGTGACTCAACACATCTCGACTGACCAATCAGAAACAAGTATTCCAGAAAGCCATGCAATAATAAGTGTAGGTGCTTTGGTTGATGTGATGGTTAAAGGAGATTAATTAATTTAGACTACATTTTTGTAACTTTTTAAACACCCTAGCAACCACCCTGGGTACCCTAGCAACCACATAGCAACCACTCCAAGTACCCTAGCAACCGCATAGCAACTCCTTAGCAACCACCCTGGGTAGCCTAGCAACCACTCCAAATACCCTAGCAACTGCATAGCAACACCCTAGCAGCCACCCTGGGTGTTTAAAACTCTTTTTAAAATGTAATTTGTGACCCTGGACCTCAAAACCAGTCATAAGGTTCAGTTTTTGAAACTGAGATTTATGCATAATTTTTTATGATTTCGACTGAGATACGGCCGTTTGAAAATCTAGAATTTCAGGGTGCAACAAAATCAAAATATTGAAAAAAATTGCCTTTAAAGTTGTCCAAATGAAGTAGCATTGCATATTACTAATCAAATATGAAGTTTTAATATATTTATGGTAGGAAATGATCTTTACTTAATATACTAATGGTTTTTGGTATAAAAGCAATTGATAATTTTGACCATTTTTAACAATGTATTATTATTGCTAAAAATATATCCCCCGGCAACTTATTTCTGCAGTGTCACATGATCCTTGAGAAATATCACCAGATATGCTGCTTAAGAAGCATTTTTTTTCTACTGAGTGTTAAAATGTGCATTTGTTTGGCCAACAAGCCTTTAGTTGGTTCTTGGTTTTGATGTGAAAACTGAGAAATAATGTAACCGCCCTAACCTAATAAAAGGTTCAGATGAAGGACGCTCTAAGCCTGAGCAAGACGCTTACAGATCAAGGGTTATTGCAGTCTATTTATTCCCTAATTTCCCTGACGCTCTTGTTTACCCCCAAGGAGATGTTCATGCGGCCGATAAAACTGCCATTTATTTCTTTGCCCACAGCACGGATTGATTCTGAGGTTGTCTGTTTGAGATTGGATTATACATGAAGGAGTAGTTATGCCATCAGTTTTGCTCTGTTGTGTCTGACAGCGGTGAATCTGGCCTCTTTATCATTCTCACCTTCCAATTCATTACTGCTCTGCCATCTCTGATTAAAATGAAGAAAACAACAAACCGAATAGAAAACTGAATGAGTGTAGTGAATCACATCAGAGAGATAAAGGTGAGAGTGTGGCGTTCCTCCAGTGCAGACAGAGTTACTGATTTTTCCCTCAGGGTTCGAGAAAAGTAGCGTGATCTGCTGCCTGCCGAGAGAGAGCAGGAGAGGTTAGAGAGT
The DNA here is from genome assembly GCA_032357445.1 of Enteromius radiatus. NCBI lineage: Eukaryota > Metazoa > Chordata > Actinopteri > Cypriniformes > Cyprinidae > Enteromius > Enteromius radiatus. Next base: position 3,326,288 of record JAUCMS010000095.1, on the reverse strand, counting down.
TATGGATCATTCAATCTGATTGGATGAGGAAGCTGCTCTGGAATAGCCGATATAACAGTTGCTTGGCAACTATAAATGTGAGCAGTTAGGCTAATGGACTGGATCACTTTAAACAATATTTCCATTATTGTAATTGTCATTATAATTAAATGCACTTATTTGTTGAACAGTGCCGTCTTTGTGAAATAAATCTGGTAAAATCACTGTAAAGCATGGCCTTGAGTGGCTTGTTGCTTCATCATGTAATGGTTACATGGACATACTTTGAATGCATTATAGATTTATCTACCTCTAAATGACGTACAGAAACCAAAAGAAATGTGCTTGGTCACTTTGCGTGTCGATCAGATGGTGTCCTTCTGTCTGGATGGGCGTTTCTTGGCCAGAAAAAGTCCTGTTCTGCAAGACTACGAGAAATGTAATGGACTCCAATGGGAGTCCAGATTTAGAAGTGCGTAAATATACATGCTTGGCTCTGCCTCTTAACCCATCTTGAATGAAACCTGAGCAGAGCCCAGGGGGTATATTATGAGAGGAGAGGAGGTATAGTAGGACAGATAGTCGTGGATCGGTCATCAGTAGTTGCTTTCCCATGAAAGAGTTCAACAAATCAGAGCAAAGCAGTGGTCAATCAGTATAGGTTTGTTTCATTGCTAAGAACTATATGTGTATGTTATAATATGATAGAATTTCATGAATGCAGGATCTGTACATAATAAATGTTTTAATAATAAAAATTATAATTGAAAAATCATAATTATATATTTACTATTATTAATATTAAAAATAAGAAAATGTGTTGCAGAAATGACTACAACAACAACAATAGTAATAGTAACTAGGTATGTACATTTCCTGAAGAAAATGTGACTGGTGCTTGCTATGAAGGTCATCCAGGGTGTTGCTATGCGGTTGCTAGGATACTCGAGGGTGGTTGCTAGAGCATTTGCTAAGGTACCCAGGGTGGTTGCTAAGGTGTTGCTATGCGGTTGATAGGGTATCCAGGCTGGTTGCTAGGGGGTTGCTATGCGGTTGCTAAGGTACCCAGGATGGTTGCTAAGGTGTTGCAATGCAGTTGCTAGGGTATCCAGAGTGGTTGCTAGGGTGTTGCTATGCGGTTGCTAGGGTACTTGGAGTGGTTGCTTGGGTGTTGCTATGCAGTTGCTAGGGTACTTGGAGTGGTTGCTAGGAAGTTGCTATGCGGTTGCTAGGGTATCCAGGGCGTTGCTATGCGGTTGCTAGGGTACTTGGAGTAGTCGCTAGGGTACCCCGGGTGGTTGCTAGGGTGTTGCTATGCAGTTGCTAGGGTACTGTGGTTGCTAGGGAGTGACTCGGCAGCTACCAGTGATAACACTCCAATGGCTGCTTTGCCAGTATGAATGATACAAATCAACAAACAGGCTGAGAAATGATCATTCAGAGAGATTGTTTCAACTGAGAAACTGTAGCACCCTAGATAACAATCTTTCTTGTGTTTATTTTTTTTGTGTGTGTGTGTGTGTGTGTATTCTCTCAGGTGTCCGTGGTTAACCAAGGCCATCTCCCCTGTTGTGCCTCTCTACAATGGCATCGTCTTCCTCTTTGTGCTGGCCAACTTCAGTATGGCCACCTTCATGGATCCAGGAGTCTTTCCCAGAGGTATGATCCAGTTGTAGTTTAGGTTTCAGACATCTGAAGATACAGCAGTAGTTTCATGATTCATGTCACACACAACGCTGGTGTAAATATCCAAATGTCTGTTTCCCAGCGGATGAGGACGAAGACAAAGACGATGACTTCCGAGCTCCACTTTATAAAAACGTGGAGATAAAGGGAATTCAGGTGCGGATGAAGTGGTGTGCCACGTGCCACTTCTACAGACCTCCGCGCTGCTCACACTGCAGTGTTTGTGACAACTGTGTGGAGGTGAGATGCATAAAACACACAGTTCCTGCCTGATATAAAAGGATTACAAAATCTGCCGCTCACACACTCTTCTTGTCACTGTAGGAGTTTGACCATCACTGCCCGTGGGTGAACAACTGCATCGGCCGGAGGAATTACCGATATTTCTTCTTGTTCCTGCTGTCTCTAAGTGTTCACATGGTGGGAGTGTTTTCCTTCGGCCTGCTGTTCGTCTTACATCACCTTGAGAGACTGAGTGCGCTTCACACAACTGTGACGTATCCTTCCACAGTCAACAGTTCCTGGTCTGAAATAACACACAGCAACTATAATGAAAGCTCATTTAGATGTATTTAGGCTATTCTTTGTGGAATATTTTTATTGAGGAAGTGTAATGAAAATTAAAATTTTACAATAAATACTATTCAATAGTGTATCAAAGCAAAAGTAACTTCTGATTACAATGAAATCATACATTTTAGATTTTTTTTTTCATTTTTTCTTTTTTTTCACATTTATCTAATAATATAATTTATTGTAATTATGATTTACTACTATAGTATTTTTATTAATATTTTAAACTAGATTTTATTTTATATGTGTAGTTGTTTGTAGCAGTGTCTGTGTTTTTTGTTTTGTTTTTCTTTTAGTTTATTTTAAATATTTCGGTGTACCTTTTTATATTTATTTACATTTAAAATTGTAGTAATTTTAGTACTTTATCTTCAACGTATTTCAGTTAATTTTTTAATTTCCTTCTAATCTAATATGTGATATTTATATTTTATTTCAGATTTGTAGTTTTGTTTTTCTTTTCTTTTTTCTGTGCACCTTGCATTTTAAAGTTTTAGTAATTTTAGTATTTTAGATTAAACATATTTCAGTCAGGTAGCAAGGCAACATTTTCTTGTCAAATATGCAATATTTATATTTATTTCATAAGTTTAATAGTTTTTAATTGACAAGAGCAACACTGTTTGTTAGACAGGGAGGCCACGCCCACAGTGAGATCCCATTGGCTCAGAATCCTGCACTACTCGCACTACCTATGTATTAAAAATCAATACGATTCTAATACGCTGTAGCTTCGTGCTGCACTTCTCTTTCAGCCAGGACAGAAAGAAAACAGGCTCCTTGACAATTCCTGTTGTCCAGTCTTGTGGTAATGTGTGTGACTGGCCTGTTTTTCATCCCTGTTATGGGCCTCACTGGGTTCCACATGGTTCTCGTAGCCAGAGGACGAACCACAAACGAACAGGTGAACCAAATTATCCACCACTTAATATGTTAATATGATTTGTGTAACTTGTAGAGGCAGAACTGCGCTTGATGAATCACCTTGATGTCTTTCCAACTTGATTGCCTTCTGTTGTTCGTGCACGACATCTGTTACAAAGCCTGGTATTTTCATCGCGCATTACGGTCGTGTGGGTCAAGGACAGTTGTTTTCCACTCTCTTCAGTTTACTCAAGTAGGATTCCTCTCTCTCTCTCTGTTCTCAGGTGACAGGAAAGTTCCGAGGAGGAGTAAATCCATTCACTCGGGGTTGCTGTGGTAATGTGAAACACGTCTTGTGCAGTCCACTTGCTCCTAGGTATAAAAACTCCTGGCTTCCACACACACATGCATTTGTATTCATGTTTATAATCAGTGACAGTCACAAATACACACCGATAGCAGTATGCGTGAAAGTGAGTCGTAACACCAGGCACGGTGTGTTTCCTGGGCCCCTGACAGCTGGTTCCTGCCACTTGACAGCTATCTTTTGCTCATTTTGGAGCAGACGGCTGGTGTTCATTTCACTTGAATTTAAATTAGATTGTGTTATTTTACATTTGCAAAACAAACAGGATTCTGTGCAAAAGCTACAAAAAACCCTTATGAATTAAGAAAAGAAATTGCAGCTGATGTCCACATGGAGACAGGCATTAATTCATCAGTTTCAAATAAATGGTGTTCGTTTGAACTTTCTCAATACTGCACAAAAATATGAAGCAGCATAACTGTTTTCAACTTTGATAATAATAGTAATCTAGTTTTTTTGCAGTATATCAGAATTATTTATGAAAGGTCATGTGGCACTAAAATCTGCAGTAATGGCTGCTGAAACATAACTGTTGCCGTTGCCATGCATTTTATATAAATATTAATCAAATGATTAATTGCAATTAATCAGATTCAAAATAAAAGTTTTTGTTTGCATTATATATGTATGTTTACTATTTACTTATTATGCATATATATTTATATATACACAGAGTATATAATTTTAAAATATTTACATGTGTATATACATTTATATATTTAAACATAGCATATTGTCTTAAATATATACGTATGTGTGTTTGTATTTATTTATATATATATATATATATATATATATATATATATATATATATACACATAATAAATATACACAGTATACACAGGTATATTATGTAAATAAAAAGTCTTATTTTGAAAGTGATTAATCGTTATAAAGCACTAATGAAAATGTATTATAATAGAAAACAGTGATGATTTTGAACTATGGTGGAATAGCAGTTTTTACTGTTTTTGATCAAATAAATGGAGCCTTGGCGAGTATGAGAGTTCTGTAAAAATCATTAAAACATCTTACTGACCCCAAATTTTTGAACATTGTACTTCCAAGAAACTAAAATGTAGAGGTTGACTTTTTAAATTAAATTTTTTCTATTGGTTGTTGATTGGATTGTACTGTATAACTAAATGGAAGCAGATCTGTAGATGTATGTGTGTACATATAAACTCATCTAATCATTAACATCAATTATCAAATGCTTCTAGTATGCTTTGAATTACTGTGATACTTATAAACATGAGACGGAGGTGAAAAAGAGGTTGTTTATCAGGAGTTTGAGAAGAATAGGGGTCCATAGGAAGGTAGATTGTGTCCTGTTTTTCTTGCCTGTTTTATGACACTCTGAGCAGGAAAAGCGTGTCGTACTGAAGATTTGAATCAGGTTGTGAAACAATGGAGAGAGAAAGTGATTGCCATATAAACACAGATTAGAGCCAAGGTTAATGCCTAGAGAAGGCATCTTCAGAAACAATAGAGGACAACCTTTGTGAGGCCAAAGCAGAACAAAAGAAAGTTGCTGTTCACTTTTTTCCACAGCACTGTTTACATCATTTCTTGAATCAGAATGATAGAGATAGAAATAATCTTTCAGAAAAAATTAAATCAGGAATCATTCTGATTTGGTGCTCAGAAAACATTTAAAAAAGTTTTAAATAGAAATATTTGGTAACTATATAAAACGTCTGTCTCTTTTGATCAATAGAATGCATTATTTATTTATTTTATTTGTTATTTATTTATTTTTTAATGATGATAAAATAAATATAGATCAAAAAATATTAATAATACTGACCCCAATGCAATCAGAATTTCCTCTTTTATGTTCCTCAAATGTCATGTGGGTTTGAATCAACATGAGCATGATGATGATACAGTTGGTGTTGTGTCAACTATTTTTAAGAACCTACATGTGGTTGTGGTACACGCTAACACTGACACATAAACTCACATGCTTTAAATTTAGCTTGCCTGTTTTAAATGCATGCATCATCATATCAACTGTTTGTGCTCCACAGGTACATCGCTGATCCCAGGAAGAAAATTCCCATCGCTCTGAAACCACCGTTCCTCCGCCCTGACCTCTCCACCCGACACATCAGTGTAAAAATCAGTGATAATGGTATCCATAGTAGCATCCTACGAAGCAAAGTGAGTGCGCAAAAGCTTTTAATTATGCCTGCCCGCAACCCGTTTCAGTTATTGCACTAAGTACCGTTACACCAGCAATTCAGGATCCCATCAATACAGGTTTATTATTGAAATTATTAAATGAACAGTGTCCCCGTTTTTTAAAGGAACAGATTTAATAATATGGTGTCTCTGCCTCAATCAAATATATTTATCTTGTGCTTCAGTCTAAGAGCAGTCTGGATGGTGTGGATGATAAAAGTATAGATACACAGCCACCTCTGCCGCCCAAAGCAGACCGTTACAACCAGTTAAAGAGTCAGCTCACCTCCAGCGAAGGCAAGTAACACAAACACAGATTTTAAAACGATTAGCATCAAAATGTAGCCAGTTTCTGTATTTGCGGTTATTTATTCTCTGTATTCAAACATATTTGTTACTATTAATTGTTGTTTAAACATCATGTGATTATCATAAAAGTGGCAGGGCTTTTTCTTAACTGCACTTCTGCTGCCATCTGGTGTTGCATCAAATTGCAGCACTGTTCAGTCATTCATTTCATTCTGTGCCACATTTTCTAGAGAGTTCCCTGTCCAGCAAACCCACCAATCCATCCACCCCAGCCATGTATAAATACCGGCCTTCCTTCGGCACCATGCCTAAAGTCCACTATCATGCAACCGGAGAGAAGGTGGGAGCGACAGACTGAAGAAATGATTTCTGGGGTCATATATTATAATACACACTACTGTTCAAAAGTTTGGATGCGCAAGATTTCTTATGCATTTATTTAATCAAAAAAGGTCAAAACAGTAATACTGTGAAATAATATTACCAGTTAAAATACCATCTATTATATATGAAATAGAGCTGTCAAATGATTAATCGCGATTAATCGCATCCAAAATAAAAGTTTTTCTTTACATAATATATGCGTTTATG
>JAUCMS010000095.1:3260439-3270974 GCA_032357445.1 Enteromius radiatus | reverse complement strand
TTGAAACAAAACAAAACTGTTTTAAGTCGGTTTAACACAATGCAGTTGTTTAAATAGGGAACCGAACATAATTGTGTTAAATGAAAATATATTTTTTAAATCAACTGAACAGTGTTGGGGAATCATTTTGGTGCTGCTAAACTATACTGAGTGCTTGCTTACCTCCTCAAGTGTAAGTTTTATTAATGCAAATCTGTACAACTTAACATTATAGATCGAATACTTAGAATATACACTGCCATTCAAAAGTTTGGGGTTAAATTAAATTTTTTTTCTTTCTGATATATATATATATATATATATATATATACATGTTTTGTATAAATTAAGTTAAATTAAATTGATGAAAAGTGGCATTTCTAATGTAATAAAAAATAAAAATTTATATTTTTAGTAAATGCTAGATTATTATTTTTTTTTACTTTCTGTTCATCAAAGAATAATAATAAAAAATAATGTATCATTGATTTCACAAAAACATATTTAGTTTTGAGCCTTGCCATCACAGGAATAAATTCCATTTTAAAATCTGGAAATAAAATCTTAAATTGCAATAATATTTTGCAATATTACTGTATTTTTGTTAGGAGAAGAGACATTAAAAACCTTAATCTACTCCAGACCTCTGAAGGATTCTGTTTTCAACAGAGTGCACATTTATTGAGTTTGAACCACTAATTAACTTGAAAGTAAAACACTTGATCTTCTTGTATCGTATTTTGCTCATTTAAAACTAATTTCGCTTTACCGTCAAGAAAATAATAACATTTTGAAAACAGGTTTTGTGTTGCTTGGATACAAATTGGCATGGACATGGAAGATAAACAGAAATATGAAGTAATACAATAAAACAGTAACAACATGAAAAAGTAGTTTGTGGTCAGTCCTTTGGATCATAACGTGACACCTTAGTCCTTAAACAACCTTCTCCGAGTGAAGACTGTCTTATGTGCCATGGCCAGACAGGCATCCATGTATTTCTGAAAATCAGACATGGGTCAATGTTTATAGATTTCACACGTTGCTTGGAAGAATAAATCAAAGTTTTAGTGTTTGATGTGAGAAGTCTGGAAATCTCCAGTGCACATCAGGGAGGCTTATACCTGAAGAAAGCTATCCATTAGTATTAATTATTAATAAATCGGACATCTACTATAATGTAATATATGCTGCTTGCACAAATGTTGTTTAGTTGGAGCATGTATCTATTTTTCAAGCAGTCAATGGCGCAAGATGCTTTTTGCCCGTGGGAGTAACAGCATCTAAAATTAGGGGCTAACAGGGCCGTACTAAACAGCCAAACCTTAACATCTTGGTGCAGACAAATAAAAAAACCCCTGACATTATGTTTGAAGAAATTGAAAAGCTTTTCTTCTGTCTCCACCCTGTACTGCAGCTCGTCTGAATATCACGCCAGCTTCTCTCCACTATAACCTCCATCTTTGCCAGATGAACCCAGCTGCATAAATTCTCATTGGCTTTTACGGTTTGTATACACAATGATGCCTTGTGTATGTGAGTGTGAGGAGTCAGGCAGCGAGCTTTCACTGAGGCATGAAGAAAGAGGGAAAAAATCATTTCAAAAATGAATGAAAGTGGAAAAATGATTTAGCTGCTGGGGCTCAGTTGGTCTGTCTGGGATTCTCTTTCTCTCTTTTCCCCCTTCTCCGTCTCTTCCTGACTTCTTTACATCTTCACACTGACGCTTTCTCATTTTATCCCTGTATGTCATCATATGTCAGTGGCTTGCTTGTTTTTAGAATGAACGATTATTTGTTTCCATTCCTGTGTTCCTGTTTGCAGTGGATGTGTTTCTTTCCAGAAGCACTCGGAGTCTGTGGTAGTATCTTGAGAGGTGTAGGAAGATGCTATTCTATCACTTCAGGCTGGAATTCCTTCCATCTCAGGTCACTACACTGTGCTATATGGTCTGCAAATAATTTGCTCAATACACCGTAGCACAGTTATATGGAGTTAATCTTATGCTCTAGCATTACCATCTGATACCACCACTAGATGCATTAGTGTAAATATAGTTTAGTATATATTTTTCTTTGTAGATTTCTGTCACTCATTAAGATGACTTCTAGCCAGGTGGGCCCCTGGGCACAGCATTTGCATGGGCCCCTGGGGCTGCACATAGTTCACGAAACGTTTGCGTCGCCCCCTGAGCGAAACCTCCGCACAACGTTGCCGCAACGTTTGCGTCGCCCCTGAGCGAAACCTCCGCACAACGTTGCCGCAACGTTTGCGTCGCCCCTGAGCGAAACCTCCGCACAACGTTGCGGCAACGTTTGCGTCAACCCCTTCGTGGGCCCCCTGCACACCTGCAGCCCCACTGGCCCGGTCAGTAATCCATCCCTGCTTCTAGCCGCATGGAATTTAACATCTCCAGATAAATATACTCTGTTTTTGCTCATAGTATTAACAATGAATTTTGCATGGTACATTTTAAGTACGGGTAGGATTAAGGAATTATAAATGTGTCTTATAAGCATTTATTAATAAATAAGTGAAGAGTTCAGATGCAAAAGCCTCTTAGTACTTCTTGAGTCTGGGATTTAGCGCATTTCAAGTGAACGTACTTCATAAACATACACAACATGTGGAGAGCATTCACTTAGTATCGTTATCTCATTTTTGACCAAGATGGCTTTTAGAGCCGTTTGCATCGGACCTCTTTAAGTATTAATAACCAGCCGATATTGTAATAAGCATGCTATTAAGTAACTAGTTAATAGTGAGAATTAGTTAAGTTTTTACGATCTGGTTTCTCTATCCGGTCCAGGTCTGGAAAGTGCTAACTAGCTGATTAGAGGGAGACAGGAGAGGGCCAGGGAGGCACAGATGCTCTGTGTCTATGGAATAACCCTCTCAATTACAGCACGGCCAAATTGAAACGGATCCCGATTTAACTCTCTTTCCAATACACCTCACAGCAGCTTTCCCAGTCCGTCTATCTCTCTCTCTGCAGCGATGGACCTCTCTGAAGCAGCACGTCCAGATAGGCTGCCAGACGCAGCGGGGAGACCATCGATTCTCAATAACATCACTAATGACTGCACACTGCCTGACGCATGCTGCCATTACTCGAGGTGAGGGCCGGGACCGAGGGCAGGGCTGAGCGTGGCACGCCAGATGGAGCCGGTTAGGGATGGTTATGAGGATGAATTGTTTGTCAGTTGGGGAGAAGAAAGATGAAGAGAGCGGGGGAAAGAAATGGGAAGTCGGAAAAACAGGCACAGACGCTCAATACTAGAAGGACAGTAACCTCTGCTCGTCTTATTTGCTGGACAGACGACCTTTGGTCTGGTCTTTTTCGGTTTCTCTCACTTCTTCTTCCTCGTCTCCTTGATCCATCGCTCATTAGCAGGCATCACTCTCATTAATGAGTCCCGACCGCAGGTCAATACGGCACTAGCCTCAGAGTCAATACCAGTTACCTGCAACACAAACACTCAAAAGCTGCACTTGCAGAAAATCAATATCGTGTTGCAGGCCTGTCCCATCACCGCTCTCATCCTGGTCTCTACAGCACAGCTGAAATAAACTCCAGTAAAAAATATAGTAAATTGCAACTGTGGAGAACACTCAGTCTGTTTATGCAGTTTAAAATTCAGTTCGCATATTTATATGACACAGACATTCTAGTTTGTAAAATATCTTCTAATCTTTTTTTTTTTTGGCATACATATTTGCTGTATATGGGAAAAAAACCAAACAACCTGATGCAATTGCTGCATTTAATTTTTGTAATATATGCAATTACTAAAATAAAATGAAAAAAATTATTACCATAAAATTATACTGTAATTATTTATTATTATTGGTGTTTTTATTAATTAAATAAATATATGTATATAAATATATAGAGTCTTAAGCCTATATAATATTTAAGAAACAATATTACAAATCATTGTGTCCATACAGGGTGATTCTTGTGACTCTATCACAGTAATAAGAATGAGAACGTCTTTCTCAGTAGAGCGTAAAATGCGCTTCTTAATCATAAAAAATAAATGGGAAAAAAACCTTATGGCTATAATAGCTTCGGTTCTTACAACCCAGGCACTTCATTCATGCTTGTCTCAGAACCTTTGCACACTTCATCAATGCGTCAGCATTCAGTGAGTCACTCTCGATGTCTATAATAAATAGCAGACAGGTATGCAGATATAAGGTCCAACCTTTATTCCATACATTTTTAAACCATGAATGTTCATTTTCATTTTTTCACGCCTAAAGCTCTACTTGTTTTGTATACAAGAGTCTAAGAAAAACAACTGCACAACACCACAAGGTCGACAGAAAGAGTCTATTGCCACCCCAACCATTCCAATATGTTTCTCAGATGTCCAGGTTTTGTGGCTGGAGAAGTGTTCACTGCTGAAGCAGTTCCTTTATGACCCGGAAGTTTATAGCTGTTTGTTTCATTGGCTCTTCATTAGACAAATGAATAACAGTTATCCAGGTCCCCACTTTTGATAACCGTCCAATCAGAACACTCTTAGTCCTCTTTGCATAGATTGCACTGCCATGACATCGCCCCCATTCGAGTCCTCCCCTCTGATTGGACAGATCCGTCACCACAGGTTTCAACCTGGAAGTGGTTCTGTTTCATTTCATTGTTTTTAGAAACATTTAAAAAGCCTAACAAATGTACAATGTCATTTCGTTCCAAGTAATATCAACAAGATATTTACAATATCTTTAAACTTTACATAAACCAAACAAGAATATTGTAATACATATTTGTCTGCATATCTCAAAAAGAAAATCAAGCAAACAAACAAAAACCCCTCCAAAATGTAACTTTGTACATGGCCCCCGCTGAATATTTCCAGGTACCATAGAGCAAATCAGCTGAGATCATACCAATTCAGATATGTAGACATCCAGCAGCTCACTAGGATAAATACAGGGCAGGGAACGAATGAAACTTAATGCAAATACATAAAAAATGTCTGTACATGAGGGATAGGAAATGTACAAACAAATTTCAGAATGTCTTTTCACATGAAAAACTGAAAAGGCATTGGGTTAATATATTAATATCAAATTTCTGGTTGGTAGTTCACCTTTACGTCTTGCGCTACCACAAGTACTCTTTCCCCCCAACTCCAATCAATTAAAAAAGCCAGTTGATGTGTTTGTTCCAAGGTACAAACATTTGTACAAATTACATGTATCTATTTATCATTAACTCCAAATTCTGTGAAAATAAGTGCATGTTGCCAGTTCCAACTCAAACGAGGCGTTCTCCTTTCTGTATGTTACCGTGCCTCCACTTCTTTGGGGTTGCGTGACGGGGAGTACTCCCGAGGGTCCTGGGTGGTGATTGGCGTAGTCCGTCTTGGCGAAGCTGGTCTGGCAGCACCAGAGGGTACCAGAGGAGGAGGGGCACTTAGTGCTGCAGTTGGGGGTGTCCGGTTAAGAAGTCCGTTATGGCCCGTTGAAGGGCTAAGCCTTGGGTACGGCATTCCACCAAGGTGCGACATAAATGGCGGCATGTGGGGTAAGTGTCCTTCGATGGGCGATTGGTGAAGCTGGTGGAGCCTTGCCCGATCCAGTTCCTCCCTTAAATGCAAGCGTTCCCTTTCCTCAGCCTGTTGCCTCAGTCTCTCCTGTTCCCGCCGAACCTCCAGGAGGTGTTCGTGGTGGGAGTAGTCATGTGCCTCCCGCTCCCGATAGGGCCGCTCTGGATCGTAGACACCGGGGAAGCGGTGTCCAGCCTCGGAACGCAGCTGGAAGTCCATGCGCCGTTGTAGGTCAAGGTTTCTGTACGCCTCTCGTAGGGGATCCCAGGAAAATGCTGGATGAGGAAGGCGGTCTCGACCTGCTGCGAGAGGGCTGACTCCCATGAAAGGTGCCATGCGGGTGCGTTCAAGTGCATTCAGACTTCCCATTTGATGCATGGCACTCAGAGTGAGCGGCAGCGAGTGCGGCATGGGGACGCCGTGGAGTGAGGACGGTGTTGGAGGGTCGCTACAGCGAGGAGACGGCGGAGGAGGCTGATGGGATAGCACAGGGTGGTGAGAAATCTGCATGGTTTGGTGAGGCGGAGGAGGGATTTGAGGTTTAGTAGCTACTTCTGATCCAATTACCATCACGTCCTGGTCTTCCTTGCGTTCCTCTTTGATCTTCATGTCGTTCTTCACCTTCTGCAGCAGATCCCCCGAGCTGGTCTCCTTCCTATCCCTCTCGCTTTCTTTCATCTGCAGCGGTTGCGGGATACCCATCTTGATCCCTGCATCGCTAAGGACATTTTTCGAGTACGGAGAGGGCGACCGGTGAACGGATTTGAGAGAGTCATCCGAGGAACGTCGGTCTGTGATTTCCTTCCCTGGAGAACGACTTTCCTTCACCTTTATGTCTCCCAAAATTCCTGCCTCTCGCTGGCGGTCCAACAACTCTTTCTCTGGCTCCCGGTTGCGGTCGGCGCTGCCGCTGCGGTGTCTGCCGGAGTCGGTCGAGTTCTGGCTGTTGGAGCGGATCAAGTTGCTGATCTGGTAGCTAACGGGAGCGGAAGCAGGAGAGGAGCGGTTCGAATGGCGATTGCGATCCAAAGAGTCTCTGTAAGAGAAAAGAACCCATTGTTAGTTGAATCAGGAGACGTCTAAGACGTCTTGGTTCATGAAATCGGCAACACCTACCTGTCTTTATCCTTCTCTTCTTTCCCAACAGAAGAGTCCCTTTTTTCTTTTTCCCGTTCTTTTTCTTTCTCCCGCTCGCACTCTCTCTCTCTGTCGTGGCTGTTTGCAGAGCTGCTTCGTTCTGCATCTGCGGATTTGGGCCACTGTGGAGGGGTCGGGAAGGAGGGTGGTGTTCGGTGCAACCGATTCCAGGTGTCATGATGAGGACTACTGAGACCAGGCAGCCCTGGACCCTCTTTAGGTCCAAACACACTGTTGGCCCCTGAAATAACAAGAAGGCATCATCAGTTGAACAGACAGCTTTCCAGTTCTGTTGAGGTTCTGCATACATAAGCTGAAAGGTTAATGGTGTATAGTAGTTTCTTTTACAAATGGGGTACCAAGAGCCGCTTTGGAGGACAAATGAATGACCCGTCAGGGTCAAGAGCTATGAAAAGCAAATCGTTCCTATTTCAATGCAATTAATTTGACTAAAAGAAGTCCCGTTCAGCCAATGAAGGAAGAAGGGAGAGGAATGGCAACTACTGCTTTGCAAGTGACTAATGAATGCAAGAGCAATACTACACCAGTTGGGTTGCGAGTTTGAGTTGGGGTGTGAATTTGGCAAAAGACTGTCTGCGGTAATGCCTGCCTCACCCGCTTCCCTAAACTCTCATTTGGCATTTGCTGCAAAGCTAAGTGCCTTTCTTTCATTCCCACCTCCTTTTTATTCCCTCTGCACTCTCTGTGGTCTAGAGCTAAGCTGTGCTGCACTGAGTCGAGCTAGAGGCCGGGGGCTGGGTCTTACCGAGGGCTGGGTTGCCTAATCCACCGAAGGCACTGCTTGAAAGGTTGCTGAGGCCGCCAAAGGTACTGGAGCGACTGAATGGATCTGCAAAATGCCAAACAGGGATTAGCGACGCGGGGCCGGAGGTGCCCGACCATTCCAACCGGCTTTTCTCTTACAAGCAAGCTTTGTTTTTTGCGTCACTGTTACTGCTGCTATTCTAACTCCCTAAGGCTTGTTTATTTCTCCCAGTAAGACTGTTGGAGAGTGTTCACTGACTGCGGATTAGGCAGCAAGAGGTGCTGGCATGAAGAGCAATACCTGATTGGGGTACGATAGCCAGGCACATTTTGAAACGTCCAATGTGAAAAACGATTAAATGACAGCGAGCAAAAAAAAGCTCATGTGCTTCCAATCTCCCCTAGAGGTTTCTGTAAGTATTCCATCTACTTACCCCTGAAAACATTAAGCTATTCGTTCACACATACCTTGCACGAGCCCAAATCATTCATACAGTGTTTAGAATTAAATTAAATACAAACTGACAACCTCCAGCCCACAAAAAGGAAAAAACACAATTCAGTGTTTTCTATGTGAAACTCCTGAATTCAGGGATGTGTTTATGACTAATCCACAGAGTACTTAAGCAAGCAGTAACACATGCTTTTATCCAAAGCATTTACATGAACAACACCCCCCCCCCCCCCCCCAGAGCAACCTTGAGTTGCTCAAGGGCATGATCGTGCTAAGTTCTTGACTGGGAAACTTTTGAATACCAGTCCTGAGCATTCACTACTAGGCAACACTTCAACCCAATTCTGCATTTGACCCATTTTATCTCCATTTCCTTTGGGCCCCACTGTTTATGAACTCAAATTGTGTGAAATCAGCATTCAGCTCCAAACTCAAATGACATATCTGATAAAAAAAAAACTGTGGGGGAACACTATCTAAAGACAGTAAAAAAGATACATAGAAAAATATTACTTTTACTATGTTTTGTTGTGCATTGTAGTTTTGGTCAGACAGTTCTCTAAAAGACACCATGGTCACCTTACACTGACAAAGCATACCCTTAACTTTGCCTTGTTTTCCAATTCATTAATCTAAACAATATCACCTTGAATATTAATGTAAGCGTTCACTGATTACATTTCTTTACACAACTGCTAGTTCAACAAATAAAACTATTACATTGACTATAAAATATCAATCATCCTTAGTATCTGAAGCAATTTCACTCAAAGTTTATCTTTTTTTGCTGACATATTTTTACAAATTCCAACATGACAAAATTAATACTTTAGAATAACTTGCTAATATAATATATAAGACTATTTGTTTCAATCATTCATTAATTATTATATTGTGGAATGCATCTGAAAAGCTGAGCTGAGGTTAAATTTATAATATCTGACCCTTTGAGTTTTTGACATTTCTGAGCCGATTGAATTCTCTAACAACAATAGGCTCAGAAGTGTCTCCAAAGGGGAACCTTATGCTATGTTTACACAGCAATGCACTAAAAATAGAAAACGTTTCTGACTTAAAATGCTGTATTATTATGCATTACAACAATGCAAGTCCAATGTCCGAAACATATGAGCCTGTGCACATACCTATAGACTGAACATGCATTGCGTTTTCCATTTTTAGCAGATATTACATTATACTTGATAAACAAAAACAAGGCTATAAGGGATAGAAGCACTGTATTTTTTTGCATTAGGTGATGTCTGATTATCATAATGTTTATTTTATTTGGAGTTTGGTTTGTTGAAATTTGAGAAAAGACTATATCTATATAATATCTGAATAATCAACACCAAGGTGCAGCACTAGAACAGATTTTATTTGCCTTGTTTATGTCTGCATCAAAATAAAAGAGTCTTTACAATAATATGAATAACAAAAGAAAAGAGACAAACTATTTTAAATGGCGATGTACTTACACTTACCTGCCAAATGGCTAGGAGGCAGGAAGCCAGCGTGATGTGGAGACGGTCCATAGGGTGAAGCAGCTGGATGTCCCGATCCTATTGAATACAAGGGGGAAAAATCATCAGTCAAACTGATTGAAGACAGAGTAAGCCAAACCATTCAAAAATTCACTAAAACAGCACCAGGTGTTGTCTCTATACACACAGAGACAAGAGATGTCTTGGGTAATGATGGTCTTGTTACATTAAATACTTTCTCCTATTCCAGCTTAATATGCAGAGACAACTAGAATTCAGCCTGGCTCGACCAATGGCACGCGTTTGGGGTGTGACTATCAGTAATACGATTGTTAGAGCAGTTTTCTCGAACAATAAAAAGGACAGTGATGTCTTAGATTGAGTGTTCAGGTTGCATTTGAAAGGGTCAACTGTCTGTTCAGCCTGAACTATGTGTCATTTGTAACTGTGTATCATTAATGAGGAAACCAATTACAAGCTCCTTCATGACACCACGCCGCATAATTACAATCTAAAGGGCAGACACGCTCATGTTGCCCTTCAACAAAGAGCTACCAGTCAATTATATCAGGTAAAAGCATTTATATTCACGCCTGTGGCCCAGCATTGAGCCAAGACAACATTCAAAATAACAACAAATGCAAATTAGCGAGCAAGGAGCATGAGAGAAAGAAAGACATTCAGCACAAATACATTTTATTATACTGAAGCCATGCCCATAAACAGATTGCAGTATAATTTACAAGATAAGACATAAATAATCTGTGAAAGCAGTATCTTGATTGGATTATAAAGATAGCTTATAAGTGAAAAGAAAATCAATTATATTTAAGTAGATTTTCTTAAGGCGGTCAGGTCTATTATCGGGTTTTTTAAAACACAGCAGGAAAGGGAATTATTTCCAGGAATAATTCTGCAACTCTTCATCTACAACTATTATCTTTTCATCTTAAGAATTTAAAATCAATATAACACATTGTTTGTTATCTACGACGGCACCAAAAAAAAAAAAATCTAAAACTACGAGTCGAAATACTACGAGAATAAAAGTCTAAATATTACGAGAATAGTCGAAATACTACGAGAATAAAAGTCAAAATATTACGAGAATAAAAGTCAAAATATTACGAGAATAAAAGTCAAAATATTACGAGAATA
>JAUCMS010000095.1:3250173-3260339 GCA_032357445.1 Enteromius radiatus | reverse complement strand
TAAAAGTCAAAATATTACGAGAATAAAAGTCGAAATATTACGAGAATAAAAGTCGAAATATTACGAGAATAAAAGTCGAAAAACTACGAGAATAAAGTCCAAATATTACGAGAATAAAAGTCGAAATATTACGAGAATAAAAGTCAAAATATTACGAGAATAAAAGTCGAAAAACTACGAGAATAAAAGTCAAAATATTACGAGAATAAAAGTCGAAATATTACGAGAATAAAAGTCAAAATATTACGAGAATAAAAGTCAAAATATTACGAGAATAAAGTCCAAATATTACGAGAATAAAGTCAAAATACTACGAGAATAAAAGTCGAAATACTACGAGAATAGTCAAAATATTATGAGAATAAAAGTCAAAATATTACGAGCGAAATATTAAGAGAATAAAGTCGAAAAACTACGAGAATAAAAGTCAAAATATTACGAGAATAAAAATCAAAATATTACGAGAATAAAAGTCAAAATATTACGAGAATAAAAGTCGAAAAACTACGAGAATAAAAGTCAAAATATTACGAGAATAAAAGTCGAAATATTACGAGAATAAAAGTCGAAATATTACGAGAATAAAAGTCAAAATATTACGAGAATAGTCGAAATACTTCGAGAATAAAAGTCAAAATATTACGAGAATAAAAGTCAAAATATTACGAGAATAAAGTCAGCCTAGATTTGAGAGCACCCAGAGATATTCTCTGCTTTCAAAATCTGCCAGTTTTGTAGCGAAATACAAACATGTATATTATAACATGATGTATATATAGCCTGTCATATAGCTGAAATCGCTTTAGTTTAATCAGCAATCAAATATTACACAATATAATTTCTGCTAATAATCCCACATAAATGCCTTTGTAGTGTATTAAACAGGGTTAAATAAGAGAGCTACAGCGCCCCCCGAAGGAATATTGACCTAGTCTGTGAGCTGATGTTAAGATAAAAAGTTGTTCCTGTTCAGTCTTTTAATAAATATATTCTTGATATTAAGCGGTTTCCGTGAGTTCTTAGATCTCATCCCAGTAAGATGAAGCGGCCGCTCGAACACAACAATATTCAAATATGCCTAAATTCTGGTGGCCTTCTTTCAATCCGGGCCATTTGCAAGTGTCCTATACTAAATATTATAACTATAACTTGAAACATTTCGACTTTATTCTCCTACGATTTTGACTTTATTCTCGTAATATTCCAAATTTAATCTCGTAATATTACGACTTCATTCTCGTAGTTTCGACTTTATTCACATAATATTACGACTTTATTCTCGTAGTTTTACATTTTAATTTTTTTTTGGTGGCACTAAAAAATTAAAAAAAAATGTAAAACTAAAAAATGTTTGTTGTTTTTTTATCAAATGGCATCAAGTTTGATTTCATGTTTATTTTGAGTTTTCTTCACATACCTGTTGATGAAAATAGGGGTCTGGCCAGATCATGAGGGTAGGGGAACCCAGGGAACACGCCTGGAGCTGGAGGACGGCTGAACAGATCAAGTTTTCCATTCATATCCAGTTTATGTGGGTCCAAGTGCATCTGCTTTTGTAAAAAAAAGTAATTTAGGGAATATAATATAATAAAAGTCAGATTGTTTACATAGTAGAAAAGTACTATTTCTTTGAGTACACAGTCCTTAATGTAATTAAAAACAAATGAGGTTGTCTTTATAGCATGAATCATTACAAAGTGTACTACACTGAACTAAAGAAAAGAGACAAGCAGAAGTCTTTTCTGCTTCTTCTCATGGTTTCTGCGAACTTACTTTCATCTTCTGCTGATGATGGTAGATCTGCCAAGCGATTTGAACATGCACTGCACACCATTTGCCTGGCTTCTGACATGAGCACAGAGGACATTTTAAAGCATTAGCACAAAGGCGGTGGCATTTAAGGAGGAAAATGTAGGGATTTGAAAGAGAATGAAAATATGATACTTACCCTTACCGAGGTCCTAAAAGGATCTGTTATCTGTAAGGAGCAGAGAAAGAAATAAAGACACAGGCAAATATGTTTCGTAACACAGTTCAGGTTTAAGGAATGCTAAAAACATCACAATCCTGATTTGATTTTAATGGCCAATCTCTTAAAGAGGATCTCCAGATCGGGCGGCTTACCCTTGGGTCCTTCTGAAGGAGAGTGTGTGGGACCGCTCCTTGTCGTGCCGCAACATCAATAGGGTTTGAAGCCTGGAAAGAAAATGAAGTCCATTTTCGATAAAGGTAAGGGAACGCAGCACAACAACGAAGTCTGTTTATTTACTGTTGTTAACCATGCACTGCGTTTTTGGCTGACTGAAGCATTTTTAATCTGTGAAATCAAAATGGACATTTTGTAGCTCCGAGCTATGTGTTAACTTTGACGATGCCTACAGTAAATGCTAGAATAATACATTTGGCAGGAGCATGTATTCATAAAACCCACTAACAATTTGCAAATCGGGGTTTATCACTGTGACATAATTCAAGCTTATTGGCTATTTAACCAGAACATAAAAAGCCCATTGATATGCTCAACATCCGGAAAAAAAATAAATCACGGGATTCATCATGGGTGTAGCCTAAAGCTTAAAACTTCAGTCCCAAGTTCCATGGATGCCCTAGTCATTTATACTCATAAACTTCAGACTGGCTCTACCTCTACCTAAGAGTTATTTGAGAAGTGCCAGGTAAAAACCATTACACACCAAGTGAGTGAAAGCCATATAACACACACTGCAAAGAAACACACACACTAGCCGCCCTGTTTAAGACCACAGTCTAAAGTTAACACAAAAGCCTCCAGCAGGTTATTGAGCCTTCTTTGCATAATCCATTAGAGGAGAATGTGGGAGTGGTAGATTTGCAGCATAAATGCAGCTGTGCGGGATTTGAGAGCAGCCTGAATACTAATGGTAAAGTGATGCTGGGCTCTTAATCAGCTGCATTTCTGCAGTACACAGGTTTGACCCCATTCTTATTTGAAGTTTTGGATTTCTCGCACTTTTATTGTCTGAAAGTCTGACAGAAATGTTTTGCAATAAAGATTATTCACCATCCAAGGCTTAACGTGCCCAGATAACCACTAGGGCTGTGACTCGGGAGGATGTCTGTAGGGTTTTTAAACTCAAATCTAACTTTTTTTAAGACCTGCACGTAAAATTACCATCATATGACTATGAGTGGGGTTGAACAATGTCAATGGTAACATATTAAAGTGTAAAATGACTAGAATATGCATGATTTACAGTTCAGATATAGTTTTTCACACACAGAAAAGGATCAAAAGTAATTATTATATTCATTTAAGCAATTATTATCATCAATCATTATATTAATTAAATAAAAACTAAATGCATTTTACCATTTTTATTTAAAATGCACATTTACAACTCTGCATTTGTGGCGTGTAAAAACATGGGTTAATTTTCATGTTAGTCTAAACAAAAACAGCAGACGGGCTTCTTAAAAAATGCACACATTTGTACAATATGTAAAAAAAAATTGTCTGAAATATGTGTCTTCTTGACAAAGAACAGATTTATCAAATGCTTTTTTTTTTCAGATTTATAAAAAAATAATGGGTCAAATTCCCCAATTACTCAGATTTAATTAACATTATTTTTTTGTGTTGTTTTGGGTTTCAAGTAAAAAAAAAAAAAAGATCACTGTAAGTATGACTACAAATATATATCCTATAAGATTCTAGAGATAACTTCTGTTCTCATACATGAATAATAAACCAGTCTCTTTTGTGTTTTGCAGGACTAACCTTCACCAGGTGTGTTTTTCTTATATTCACAAGTGCTTAATCATGCTAAAGCTAGGTTTGATTGGCTGTATTTTTGACTTGCTAGTTTAATTTGAAATACCTAAACAAGCCACATGGGTCTCTTTCTCATTCCGCTCAAGTCAAAACAATTCTGTCTACATTCCCACATGATGTGAATACATAGTTTGGAGGTCTAACCTTTGGCTGGAAGGCTCCTTGCAGTGAACTGAAGGGCCCTGAATGTGGAAGCAAAGGAGGCATGCCTGGCATTGTTGGTGGATAGGATTGAAAGAACTGCAGAGAAAAAAAAACATGCTAGAAGTTCACATATATGTCTCCAAAATTGTGCATAATCTGCTTCATCTTCAGTCAAAGCGAAGTTAATCCATCAAAACATGTTGACACTTACATTTGAATGTCTCAAGAAGGGATTGTCCAGCTTTGGGGCGTACTTGTCGAACTATAAAGAGAGAGAGAGAGAAAAAGAAAGAAAGAGAGTGCAAATTAAAAACATATCAACAAAAATCAAAGGCATCTGTAACCAAAAACATGAGAGAGCTTTACTGCAGCGTGCTTACACAGTCAAATAAAAAGCAGATGAAGCTCAAATAAATTACACCCTTTTAATAAAACAATTACACAGTAAAACAGCCATTCAATGTCACATGAAAGAAAACCACTGCAGCCGCAGCTGGCACGGGCTTCACAGAGCAGACCCGAAGTGTGGGAATACGCTCACAAAAGAGTCAAAGCAGATCACTAAACAAATGAAGGCACCCTTCACTTCCAATTAAACAGACGTGAGCCATTTATTACGTGGCGGTGTCCTTCACAGTTAAGAAAAATATACAGAACAGGCTTTCAAGGCAAGCTCTTTTTTTAAACTTGAGATTGAAGTTAGCAGTGAAGCTATATGATAAACAATTACAGGTAGCACGCTAATGTTGGGAGGACTTGTAAAGGAGCGAGAAGGGCTGAAATGGTTTCATTAATACAAATGTGATGGAAATAAAACATCGTCATCATTCAAATGTTGCATTTTTTTTTTTTTTAAACAAATTCACATTAAAATATTCTTATCCCAGCTTAATTCCACTGGCTTGAGTTTTCCATCGGCATTTCTTTTACATAAACACTGAAATCCTTTACAAACCCCCTTATATAGTGTTGTTTTTACAGAAGCCTGTCGTCTTATGTCTCAGGTGATTGTAATAAAAGTGGATAAACTCTCAGACCACATGGCGTGTGCTACTTTGAAAAGCAGCCCGCTCATGGTACAGATTTTGTCCTCCAGCAGATTGGCAGGCATAAGCTGCTTTTATCCGGCATCGTACGAATGTGCGGTGATAATTAGCCTAAATCAAATACATGAGGCCGCCCCGGCTGAGAAAATGCGCTGATCTGGCTTCCCTGCGTGTTGCACTTCTGTGATCCTTCTGAGAGCCGCACGCCTGCTTTATGGTTAACACTTGCCGAGTAAATAGAGCAAAGGTTTATAGTGGCCCATAAAAAAACAGCGCTTCATAATTCACAGCCCGTCAGAGCTTCATAACAAACAGCTTTGGCAAATCAAGGTTCGATATTACATCTGTAAACAATTAAATCTTTATATAAGAAAAGCTGGGAGGAAGGGAAAAAAGAAAACAAGAAAGACATTGTATGAAGTGTTGTGTCAACATGAAACGGAATCCGCTACCCACTTTACTCAAGTATAAAAAAAGGTAGTTTTCCTTTATTTTTTGTGTTTGGAATAACATCCAGCAATGAATTATGCACAATAAGACCAAAAACATGTATAAAGGAAGCAAACTGGGTTATTTCTGGTTTCATGTTGACTTTAAACATAACTGTTTTTTATTGATTGCATTAGACAACAACACTGCTTCATATGCAAAAGCCCTTAAAACAAGCAGAAGGGCTTCAGAAAACAAGCATTAGAATATTTCATCACACTGAAATCACATGGTGTTGAAAGACATCCAACAATAGCTGTTCAGCAAATAAGATTTGTATCTCATGAAACATTTGGGAACGGTGTGTAGGTGTGTTTGTGATTCAGCACAAGATAAAATGCATAACCGACATTATTTCATGTCTTTCGGTTTCTGATGACGAAACAGTTTTGGGCTAGTTTTAAGCTAGATTTCAATCATGGGAGATGCTAATCTACGATTCAGAAATGCTTGACTTTTCATCTAGCGCTTTTGACATAATATCTTTCGGAATGGTCGACAGCGGCGATAGTATGCAGATAAGACCTTCTCGTTCCCGTCCGAATATTGTTTCGGCGATCTGAATGCATTTCATATGGCTAGCTGACTTTGAGGAGCTGAATTGATCTGATTACGGGCTGCCAAAGTTTGCCTCTAATAGCCGCTTTGCACACGAAAGCAATTACGCTTTATCAAAACAACCCCGTTGATGTCATGACTTTCATCTGCGGTGAGGTCATTATGTTTCGACCGCAAGCTTTGAATGTGTCACGCAGAATGAGTTCTGTCTGTACCTCGGTCAGACCCCGTCTACCTCCTGTTTTTCCTCAAATAGCCCCCAGCACTCAGAAACATCACCATTCTGCTCATATGAGAGCCATAAAACATCTCTGGCTCGCACTATAAAAGCGCAATGAGTACGGCATGTCAACATGGCAGCAAAAAGGGTTTTTATTAGGGGAAGAGCTACAATATTTGTGGCTGTCATGGGACAATAGTTTATCTTGTTAGGGTGATGGGTATCGGTTGTGTCACTGAGACTGTGCTATAAACCCATGGCCTCTGTTTTGAGGTCTGGCCTGGTTTAAGATAAGCCTTAAGTCTCTGTAGTGGGATGCAAACACTATTACTTCACTATTATATAACAGTTAGTTCCGGTGTTCCAGTATCACCACCCTGCATCATATTTCCTGAATGAAATCCATTGCTTGTTTTTGGGATGTTGGTTCCAAAAACAGTGTGTTCTGCTCTAGCAGGTCACATTTGTTGAATACTCTGCTTATTTTAATATGTATGAATGATTTCCAAGACGCTACGCTATGTCTAATCTTTAATGCCTAAGGTTAGAATTATGGCCAGCGATGGAAAAAAGCTAATTTAACTATAAACTTGTGTTGGATTATGGACATGATTTCTGTTATGCAAATGGAGAGACTTTGATTTCTGAGGTGTAACTCCATTAAAAGGTTTTCTGATGTCTGGGGAATCTTTCCTTGGATAGTATCAGCCAAACCAATGTTTAATGTTTCCTATGATGGTTGTACATGACCTTTGGGCATTTTTCATGACTGATTGTTTTGCATTACTATGGTACCTTAAGTTACTAAACCTATATTTATAATTGTAAGCGTTATAATATTTGACTAAGGTGTATTTTTATCTATTTATTTTTAATTTATAATTTTTTTTTACTTGTAGGTGAAGTCTGAGATAATGTGGTTTATTTAATCAGTTTGCTTTAAAAATCCCTAAAATAAATAAATAAATAAATAATTAATATAAACTTGTGTTTATGTAAAGATACTTGCCATTAAATTAGAGTATGTGAACATTTTTTTGGAGTGTATGAACATATTTTAAGTTAAGCGATACTTATTTTGTCATTGAAATAAAAAAAAAATACACCTTTTAAAAATCTTTTTTTTTTTTTAACTCATCAAATAATGCAATATTATGTTGTTTTTACATTTTCTTTTAAGATTCAGGGCTGTTATGATGTGATTGAATGTGTTTCCAGTCTTTTGGCTTTTCTTGGAACTATTTTTGTCAACTGAGATAAAGGTAGATGAAATAACTGGCCATATTATGTCTGAAATATACATCGCTGAATATCGTCCGTGTTTATATTCAGTATGACAACATGACTGCAGGTGTCATATCCTTGAAAAACTGGACGGGTGCAAAGAAGGGGCTTGTTTTTGAATAGGTCGGAGTATTTTAAGGGGTAATAGGGAGGTAGGAAGGGAGTAAAATCTATCTGTTTTTACTTATCCTCACATTTCTGGCTGGGGTACGCACCATGGGAGGTGCAGTGGGCGGCCCAATGATGGCTGCCGGGGGCAGACTGGCAGGGAAGGGCGTGAAGGTGTGCTGATGCGTGTGTTGGTGCTGGTGCATATGCTGATGTTGGTGAAACTCGGCCCGGAGGAGCGACACAGGGGCCAACGGCGACCCTGTGGCCCCCGGCGCCGGCCCCCGACCTCGCTCCGAGCTCTGAACCAGGAAGCGGTTGTTCAGCTCCTGCCGCAGAAGATCATGCTCTGCAAGAAAGGAGAGCGAAGGGGAAAAAGGCGGGAAAGGGGGGAGATGGGGAAGACACGGGAGGGAAAAGAAAAAAAAGGCACGGGCGGCCAGTGAGTTTTCACAACAGCGGCAGAAGGAAGCGAAAGAGGGTAGTCACCTGGCTTTCTCTGTTTCTCCAATTCAAGGTGTGAGGGTTTTCTACGTGAGGACTCATTGGTGGAGGTAAGAGAGTTGCCTGTGACAATGTGCCAATCAGAATCCCCGAATGAGGCTGGCAATACATGATTGGTTGGTTGAAAGATATCAACAGGCTGGTATCTAAAGACAAGAGAGAACCAAGAGTCACCTCAGCAGAAAACACACACACACTTGACCCGACAAACATTAACGGCCTTAAAGGGATCGTTCACCCCAAAAATGAAAATTACCCTCATTTTGTTCCAAACCTGAATGACTTGCTTTCTTCTGTGGAACACAATCAAATATTTCCAGCACACATGGATCAATAATAATAAAAATACTAATAAAAGAAGAAGCAAATGCACACAGGTTTGCATACAAAATTTTCATTTTTGGGCAAATTTCCCCTTTAAGGCCCTTCTTTAAATTTAAGAAACTCTTTAAGCGCTTGCTTTATGCTTAAAAAAGACATTAATATATACTTTTACTTTAGAGTCTAAATGAACATGATGTTTCTAGTGCACTTTTGGTACTACTGCAAAGACTTGAGTCATGTGTTTACCAAAGGTTTACGCCGTAGAGGTTAGATGCATATATAAACCTGCTATTTTTCCATGAATTATCTTTTTATTCTTTACTTGCTTAGATTTAGATCAGCATGTAGCTCTAAAATGCCTGGAACTGGAACAAAAAATACACTTACCGCATAAAGAAAGGCTGAGATGAAGAGGACAGGTATAATTTTCATCTCACATTTTGCATTTAGTGTAAATTTGTATGAAAATCTGATATAACTGGTAAAATAACAGCCAAAAAAAAACCAGATGTTTACTGCTGAAGTGCCTTTCTGAGACACAGGATCCAGATATTAGACATGAACAGTATAGCTGACATCCTTTCTTATTACAGGCATCATATACAGTAGAAAAATGGGCCAATTGGATAAAAGTCATATATTTCATATGCTGACCTCTGATGCGTGCCCCATTTCGCCTCCCTCTTGAAACATCTTGAAAAAAATGCAATTTAAGAGCAATGCTGTAGTTACTGAAAACTTTATCCATAATGCTGTCTTTAACATGATTTATTTGTCAACAAACAGAGTAATTTAAAGCACAGGAACTGTAGGAGAGGTCCCTGCATTTGTGGGAACCAAAAATGTTTTTTAAGTAGCACTATACTAAATACCCTACTAAATATGCCAATTTAAAACATTGATGAACAAACAATGTATATAATTGTGTACTCTCTCTCATTTTTAGCATACACTCATTTCTTAGGTGTAAGTTAAAAATGCATATCCTTAGTGCACTTATAAACTAGAGAAAGGAGCATTTGACTGATTAAAATGGGTATAAGTTTGGTAAAAACTGAACTGTCTATTCTTATTAGTCAAGCAAAGTTAATGTGCAAGTTATGATTTTTACATCTTTCACACTTTCAATTTGCAGCAATTTATATAGTATGCAATTTATATCCACTGCTCAAAAAAAATAAAGGGAACACTTAAACAACTCAATGTCACTCCAAGTCAATCACACTTCTGTGAAATCAAACTGCCCACTTAGGAAGCAAACACTGATTGACAGTCATGTTCAGACAACAGGTGGAGATTACAGGCGATTAGCAAGACACCCCCAATAAAGGAGTGGTTCTGCAGGTGGTGCACAGACCACTTCTCAGGTCCTATGCTTTCTGGCTGATGTTTTGGTCACTTTTGAATGCTGGCGGTGCTTTTACTCTAGTGGTAGCATGAGACGGAGTCTACAACCCACACGAGTGGCTCAGGTAGTGCAGCTCATCCAGGATGGTGCATCAATGCGAGCTGTGGCAAGGTTTGCTGTGTCTGTCAGAGTAGTGTCCAGAGCATGGAGGCGCTACCAGGAGACAGGTCAGTACATCAGGAGACGTGGAGGGGGCCGTAGGAGGGCAACAACCCAGCAGCAGGACCGCTACCTCCACCTTTGTGCAAGGAGGAACAGGAGGAGCACTGC
>JAUCMS010000095.1:3230730-3250073 GCA_032357445.1 Enteromius radiatus | reverse complement strand
AAATTTGATTTCCATTGATAATTTTTGTGTGATTTTGTTGTCAGCACATTCAACTATGTAAAGAACAAAGTATTTAACAAGAATATTTCATTCATTCAGATCTAGGATGTGCTATTTTAGTGTTACCTTTATTTTTGTGAGCAGTGTATATTAATTAATTTGTCATCATTGCACAACTGAAGAAACCTACTGTCCAAAATAGACGCAAATCTCATACTAACTATGCCATAAACAGTTTGAATCTCACTGAAGGGATTCTCACCTGGATAGGGAGGTCCGGCAGGGTGTCCTGGCACCACCAGGCTGTTGGTCGGTAAGGTGGGCGGAGGAGGCAGTGTAGCAGGGGTGGCGAACATGGCCGGATGGCTGGAGAGGTGAGAGGGCGAGTGAAGGGAGTAGTGGGAGGAGGGCAGACCGGCGATGGAGAGAGGAAGAGGAGGAGCAGGAGACGGGAGGCCGCTGAGGTGATGAGGGGAGTGAGGCAGGTGGTGTTTCGGAGGAAGCGCAGAAGGGTTGTTGCTGTGATTAGAAAGGAAAGAAACAACACTGATATTAGGGCAGCTTATAAACTTTTCAGGTTTCATCACAAATTAAAATGTGCTAATATTTAATTATGTAAATAAATGTATAAATATATATATAGTGGTGGCCAAAATTATTAGAATGCTAGTATTCTCAGCAGCTAAAAATAGTTTAAATTTCCGAACATTCATTTTGCCATTGATCTTAATAATTCTGTGACATTTCTGCCAGAGATCTGATGTGACCATCATCCACATGAAGAAATAGAACAAACTGAGACTAAATATCACCAAGATGCTTGAAGAAATCTCTCTGCAAAACTATGCACCAAGGAAATTGTTGTCTGATATGAAGGTATGTAGCTTAGGTAAGGGGGGAAAATGGCCAGAAACGGTTTTACAGGTCCATTTACAACCCTAGAATTTGANNNTAGGAAACGATGGTGTTTGAGACTCACAGTATGTTATGTCCATGTACTGAACTCTTATTATTCAACCATGCCAAGGTGCATTCAGTTTTCCATTCTATGGCACCTTTAAGCTGCGTTTTAACTTTTTCGAACACTGTATATACATGTTTTTGTAGAAACAAAAAAACGTTACTAACCTGATGTCGTGAAGACTGTACAGCGAAGGATGATGATGGTGACTGATGACTGGCTGGCTGTGGTGTGACGGGGGCGGGACTCTGTGCTCCAGTGAATGTGATTGGTTCCTCAGGAGGGAAGGGGTGGGGTTAGGGGGCACAGATTCCTTCTTGATAGCGAGAGGGTTTGTGGAGATCGGGTGCGGTCTAGGCGTGGGGGCTGCCGCCGCAGCAGGGGCAGGAGACCCCGTAGGGGGCGACGCTGGAGTCGGACTTGAGATCGGCGGGACAAACAAAATGTCGTTACTCTGTTCCTGGCTCCGCTGAAGGCCAGACACTTTGGTCGAGCTGGAAGTTTTGGACCCGAGATTCTCATTCGTTGGTGTAACTAGAAAGAAAGAGAGAAATAAAGTGAGTTTGAATTCATTTAGTTGCTGTACTGTCAGATGCAGTTAGATGCATGTATTGATGTACAGTAGCTGGAGGACGAAGATCATGCAGTTCTTCCAATTGTAACGGCCAGTTCATGCCATAGGATACTGAAAGCGCTACAGGGTTGTTGCTTTTTTTGCTCAGGTGCATGGGAGCGTCTCAAATCAAATGCACACGGCGCAGCTGTCAACATGTAGCCTATAGCGTGGGATTGGTTTGCCAATCCATCCATTAGCTTGCGGCAGGGTGAACAGAAACCAGCTGCGATGCCTTCTTCACCCACTGTGCATAACGCTGGCATCCGCCAAGACACCGAACGCATCCACATCTGTCTGACTCTCTTCCTTCCCTGCGCCTCTTATCTCCCCTTTATCGTTTCATCCCAGGTTTCTTTTCTTTCTGTATTTCTTTCTCTCTCCATGGGTTTTATGAAGTGTTTAATCAGGTCATTTTCATGCTTGACTATAATCAGATGATCCAATTTTCTGCAAGCAATCCAGTCAGAATGAATAAATCAGAGCTAATTAAAGTTAAATGCCGTTCCCATTCATAGATTTACAGAGCACACAGTCTGCCATGAAATAATTATGTTTCAATTGTGCTGTGAAAAGGGATCATGCACCCTTTATACTGGCCTTTCAGAGTCCCCCCCTCGCTCGCTCGCTCTCTCTTTTTCACAAGACATTTCCAGGGATTTCGCCAACACTGCCAGAGGAACTTCTGCTTTTGCTCAGTTAATCGGAGCACAGTGCAAGAAACAAGCTATAGTTTTTCAACATGTTGAAAACAAGGGTTAACAAAAGGATGGCGCATCATAAAATCCATCTACAAATATCCAGACTCAATCCAATAGCTAGTGTACACATACTCATGTACATCTTATCATAACATTTATGAATCACCAGCTGGTCAGTTTGCTCTCTAGCCATGAATATTGACAAATATTGACAGGGACTGAAAAGATTGAGAATATACCAAGGAAAGGTCCATCAACCACCTTACAGAATAAAATGAATAAATCAGGCTAAAACACTGGTAAATATCATCATTAGCAAATCTTAAAAACGAAAAGGTTCCTAATGATACCTAAATTCAGTTTAAGCATTTTTTTTATTTTTATAATCCATCTATACTAATATAGAATTTTAATATTTAATATTGCATTGGGATACACATAATTGACCAATCACAAACCAGCAAGCAG
The DNA here is from genome assembly GCA_032357445.1 of Enteromius radiatus. Classification (NCBI taxonomy): domain Eukaryota; kingdom Metazoa; phylum Chordata; class Actinopteri; order Cypriniformes; family Cyprinidae; genus Enteromius; species Enteromius radiatus. The sequence goes on along the minus strand of JAUCMS010000095.1, from coordinate 3,247,330 downwards.
TTCCAGTGCTAGAAAAGAACACAGAGGGGAAAGACGAAGAGAAGTAGAGAGTAATTTAAGACAATATCTTCCAGAGGCCACTAATTAGTACATTTAATGCAGTCCTTATTCCTAACAGCTTAGTGCGACCTCAAACAAAGACTCTGAAAGCCTGCAGTACACACACTCTCTTCCAGGCCATTAAAACCTCAGACTGGAGCTCCTAATGGAATATCTGCGCTGTATTAACATACCACTTAATCATTAATGGACACCAATAATTGAGGGATAAAAACGCAAGCTTGAGCTCTTGACATATCGCTCCCCTGCCGAATATGACGCACCTCCTAAACGAGCCCAAACAAACAGAAAACTGTCGTAGGTGGGTGCAGCTCTGGGTCGGCTTTTTGAAGGTTTTCTGGGAACGGCGGTGGTTAGGATTCGTACAAGATTAGCACGAAATGAGAACTTCTACCCAATTGCTCGGAAAGGTCTAAACAGATGCACTCACGGATAACCCCGTCTTGCTTGCCTTTTCCTACAAAGCAAAGAAATACGTCGCCTGTCGGTAAAGTTGCCTTGGAAACTGGTCTCCGAGGCACGTTTGTGGACAGTGGTAGTCAGGCTCCTCAGCTAGCGGTCCGTGGCACTTTAGGCACAATAGGCGCTGCGCTCGCTCTTAATGATGATTCTAATGGGCCATAATGGCAGCCAGCAGGCAGGACAAGACATACAAGCCTGGCTTCTTTCTCATTAAACAAGTGCCCCTGTGAATGTCTCAGCTCGTCTGGATGCCTGCTGTACGTAACGAAGGGACTTCTTCCCAGTCTGGCCGTAATCATTTTGCACAAAATGTGACACGGTGTCATTGGGAATGAGCGGCGGGCAGCAGGTGTGATGTCACGCTGCTGCCAGTGGCAGTGCTTGTCTTAGCACGGGCGAGGTTGTCACCTGCGAAATTCTTGTCAATTTTTGGTTGCGGTAAATTGTTAACGTGTCAGCCTCACTGTAGACACGTCAGAATACGGATAAGGGCAAGTCGCCACATTAAAGATGTACGGCTTTCAATTTTCTCAAAACATTCCATATTGTGACTCTTGGCCCTGAAATTCTGCCTTAGGAATGTTTTAATGAGAAGACAGTGCCAAATAAACTTGTAACTCCTTTAACTTTCGTTTCTGACAACTGACAGGCCTCAAGGCAGAAATATTTCTCGGAGACAAACAAGAGCTCATTATCCGACACCAAGGTCAGTGATAGATTTACTGTGCCCACTAACAACCAAACCGCACAACACACCGACTTCAGGGGAAATGGAGCAGATTTTTACTGCTTACCCATTCAAACATTTCCACCGTGATTTTAAGGATTGGATTGCTGCTTGCTAGATGTTTTAGTGTAATGCAATTACTAGGGTGCTGCTATGCTGCTATGTTTTAATTCCTCTTTCTATGGACTATTTACACCCACTTCATAATTTTGGTTGCTTAAGAAAAGTTAAACTATTTCTAACAAGTGTCACAATTTTATGATGTCATAGCCAACAAAAATGGCACAGAAATTAATAAGCACATATTTGCATTAACAAATCATACAGCAAAATAAGCAAAAACTAATTATTATTAATAAGACTTTATTATTATTGTTAAAATAAAGCATGTGTTCTTGTGTTATAACAACAAAAATGGAGCAGCAAAAGAAATAAACATGATTTGTTGTAGTCATTGTTATTCGGTCATAATTATTACTATCATCATAAATATGAATTATATTCAAAATAAGGCATAGATGCTATAATGGCACAAATGGTACAACAAAAAAAAAATTTTTTTATTATAAATAGGAAGAAGAGGAAAATATGCTAAGTAGAGTTGCTAACAATTATAAATAATTTAACAGGGACTAAATTCTCTCCCTGACATTTTATGTCTTGCGGTACTCTCGGGCTTCGAACAGAACAGCATTTTCAACCCGTAACATAAAACAGGCAATAAAAGAGACCCTTAAGATTGAGTGAAATCACAGCAGAGCTATTAGACACACAGACAAGAGCGCTCTCAGGAACACCCACAGATTTGTGGAGGTCGAAGGTCGCATTCTGAGGAGGGAGTGACAGTCCCATGGGAGGTGTTGGCATCCCTGTTCACCAGATGACACTTCAGCAGACTATTGATCTATCCTCTCCCCCCTGCTGCTTCTCTCATGGTACAATCCCTCAAGGGACCCTGGTCTCAACACGTGCCTGCTGAGGTAGAAACCACTAGCAGTGTCGGCAGGGGTGTGCATACTCATGACGGATGGCTCTAGTAGAGGCAGGGTGACCCAAGCATCGTCCCACAGCTGTCCCACTAAGATATCCTTGACCTCTGACCTCATTTCAGGCTCAGACAGCCGTCTTGGAACATCTGGAGAGCTGCCGTACTATAGCCATTACACACACACACTGACATGAAGAAAGTGTAGACAGATGGCTGTAGTTTCCAGAGAAAAAAGTGTCTCGTATTATAAGTGACTTTTATAATCCACTTATGATTGGCACTTGAGTAAGAAATAGCAAGGAAATGAATTTAATGACAACTAAATCATCAGCACATGATATACAGGCACACACACAGAGTAAAAACTTCCTCTATAATTTTGTTCTCAAGAAGAGTTTGACAATTTGCTTTGTTTTTAACAATTTTAACTAATGACTATGTTAAAAATAACTTTAAAAACAGCTAACTAACATAATAAAAAACATGATTTTTGACAGTTCGTATTTCGTTGCAAGGAAATAACAGAACAAAATCATAAATATTTGTCTAGGCATCGTTTAGTATTGGATTTGATAACATCTTTTAAATTTAAATTTCGGAATTTTAATAAAATTTGAAAAACAACAAACTAGACTCAATTCTAATTTGAAATTCCACTCTGAAAAGCCTCTCGCCTCTCTAATGTGCCCCAATGTACCGTTTTGAAGAAATATTGCAACGCAGTCGTGTCTATTTCCAGACTATTAAGCCCCCCCCCCCCAACAATATTCTCAACCGTCTCCTGTTGCACATGCAAATGGGAGATTATGGATTTACGTCTTAGTCTGTCGCTGTTTTAGATGTAATAAAAACAGCTCATATGCAAACAAGGTCTTACGATAAGGCAGCAGGGGATGCAAATTCTCTCAAAAGACCAGGGGCCATTGATGCTTATTGCAAATACTCACACACCACGCCGCCTTCTGCCGAGAGAACTCAAGCCTAACACTACACATTGCGAGTTCATTTCCCTCGCAAACCCTGCGGTATATCTCTCCATCAACACCGCGTGCCAAAAAAATAAACATTAATACTCTTGCACAAAAACAGAAATAACTGAATAGCAACAAACTAAAAGCCGCCTCCAGCTGATGAAGTCAACAAACAGAATAAGACACAGGAATTTATCTCCCGAACAGGTGCTGCATGGAGAGCTGTCATCTTTTCACAGATTAGCGGCATCCAGACAGGAAATTCTCTCCTCTTTACCAGTCAAATCCACTGGGATCTGCATTTCATGGTGCCAACAAAGCACAGAGAATGCCAAAACATCTAAATCGCAACTGGGTGGGTTCCTCTCGTTGATGAAAGAGATTTTGGCTTCAGATATGTTGATAATAAGCCTGAATATTGTCTCGGAGCTGTCAAAATCTGATAAACTAATTTATGGGCATGTACAATGTATTGGTGAGCATGTTGGTATTGACATTTATTTTATTTTTTTGATAATATTTTAGTAGTATAAATTGTATTGTATATTAAAATATGTTTTTGCCTTATTTCACATGTTAATAAAACTAAAAATACACATTATTAAATATGTACATAAATTAGCGCCGTCAAATGATTAGCCGTATACAAAATAAAAGTTTTTGTTTACATTATGTATGTGTACAGTGTATATATAAACACACACACATACTGTATATATTATTTATATGTATATATTGTATATAAACATTTATGAACATAACATATTTTTCTTAAATACATGCATGTGTTTTTGTATTTATGTGTACACACATGTATTATGTAAAAAAAAAACTTTTATTTCAGATGTTATTAATCACAATTAAGCGTTTAACAGCACTAATATTAATGTATATATGATTTTTATAATGTAAAAGTAAATTTATCAGGATTTCCACAAAAATATAAAGAAAGGAAAAACACTAATAAGCGACTACCAATACTAATTGATCATTAATCAAGTGACACTAGAGTAATTTCAACTGAAAATTCTGCTTTGCCATAACAGGAATAAATGACAATTTAAAATAAGTTACAATAATAATAATTTTTATAATATTTTTAGTATATTTCTCAAATTAAAATGTTAAATAAAGACAGCCTTGGTGAGCATAAGAAAGAAAACCTATGCAAAATTAGACCAGTAGACATTAAATGTAAAGAAAAAGAATACACATGTGATGTACAGTGATGACTTTTTGCTTAACCTCACTGTGTAGTATTATATGAAGTTACTTTCTCTCTCACATTATTATTGCATAAGCTGCCCTACAGAGGCACAAACCACATTTCTCTAGAAGAACTTCAGCTGAAGCTCCTCTAAACCCATCTCTATTGAGAAAACAGACAAGCAAAAACAGCCTGTGCGTTTCAAGACAATTTAAGGGCCAGTGACAGCTGGTGAGAAGACATCGGTCCTCTATTTCCATCTCTGTTCAGGACAGGGCAAGGTGGCACCAGAGCGCTCTGGGTGTTAAGCTGCAACATGTTGGCTGGTGAAGCCCACACAGAAAATCTGTGAGCGCCTACTGTTCATTTCAGAGATCTGGAAGCTTTCCGTGCCCTCCATGAACCACTGCTTCCCCATGCTGGGAACAGACTCACACTGTGCCCATATGGCTCAGACGGCATATGCCATCCTGTTTCATGCCATGCGTGATTACTGACGGACTGAATGAAGACTGGGGGGAAAAATGCGTTTAAGGTTATTAGCTAAAAATTAGGCGCAGTGACTTGAGGAACAAACATGATGTCGGATTGACTTCTTTTTATTCGCCCTGACTTCCATAACAACGAAAAATGGCTACAGTGAGTCCATAGGAGCTATTTAATGTTCAAGAAACCTGATGTTGTACTAAACCTGTATGCCGGTCACGCTCTTCAACGCAATTGAAATGAATGTATCTTTAAGCTTCAAAAAGTAGCATAAAGGTAGTCCATATTAATTCTGAACTGAAATGGCTCTCTCGTGAGAAAACTAGTGATGTCTGATATGTGACCAAGTCTAAATGATTCATTTATTATTCAAACTGCAGAGGAAGACTATCAATGAGTAAAAACACAAACTAATTTTGCATCCACTTTGAAGTGCCAGTTCATCATAGCTTAAAAAAAAGAGCATGTTTTCATATTTTCTTCTTTGTGCTCTGTGAAAAAAAAAAAGAAGGTGAGCAGTTCTTATTTGCATTGCATATGCATGATTCTAATGTGTTAGATCTTTTATGCATAACTAGAACACGTTAGATCTTCCTTGCGCAGAAACAGATTTTTAGCGTTTCTAAGCAATAGAGAGCATGCATATGCTGTAAAACCTCACAGAGTCAGTTCATGCATTTCATGTTAGAAGTACATAAGGAGCACTGCTTCTATTCCTTTAACAGTATGCAGTACTTCTGAAACATTGGGTTTTAAGACGGCAATGAAAAATACAAGCTTTTCACTAATCTATCTGCGCCTCTGATGTGGGCCGGGCATTTCCAAGCATCCCAGATTGTTTGTGTGGTACCACGTTGTGCCCAAACGGCTCATCATTTCATTAATTAGCTTGAGCTGCACGGTTGGCAAACGCGGCAGGCACGGCGGCAGCTGTCTGGATTGATTAGAGAAGAGGACCCAGCACTGCAATTATCTAGATGACTGCAGACAATGGCTGTCTGCTCTAATAAAGATTCGTCTTACAGCTCAGCAGGGTGTTGGAATCAGCCTCAGTCGTATGCAGGCCAATACAACAGGCAAACCTCGATTCCTCGGCCTTTGACATTCGGAGTAACATGAGAAGCACCACACGGCCAGCTTGTTAGATTGACCCCAAAGCAGGGTTTGGATTATATTGCGAAATTTCATCCATGTCAAGTCAATAACAACACACATGGTAGCAGCATATTGTGCATCCCTACTTTCAGGAATGACTAGAAGAACAGCCGTCATTATAGAGCAATGGCAGCCCATTCTCATTCTCCCAGGTTCTCCAGCTCTGGTTTCTTTCCAGCCGACTCTCAGCCTCGCTTCACGGGGCAGCGCCAGACTCAGCATGGGCAATAATTCCACCTCAGCATGTCAGCTTTATTTAGCTGCATAATGCCCTTACAAACCCAACAATACCTCTTTGTTACCCCGCAGGAGAGCATCCTCTATTAGCACTGCCAGCTGCTTTTCTCCTGATTTACAGGCCGCAGAGAAAAGCAGGAGGTGAAACAGGAGGAATGAAAAGGGAAAAAAAAAACAGGCCAAACAACATGGGCGAAAGCCATTTGGGGTAGCAAGCGTTTTTCCATGGGAGAGCACAAATAAAGGTGTTCTCTAACAATGCTATCAGGCATGGACCTGCCTCGGACCCGTATGACATTAGGTGCATATAATATCATCTTTCAGCGAGTAACTGATTACTTTTCAGTGGAAGAGGAAACGGATGAATGGGAATCATTCAACGGCCCAAGTAGCATAACGTGGGTCTGAAAGAGCTCTTGTGCTTTCTTGCCCCCGCCTCTCTATGTACCTGGAACTGGCTTTCCTATCACGGTGAACTCGCAGGAACAATCCCAGTCTGACAGGCCTTCTTCTCCCCCGTCACACCTGACTTCTTGTTTTGACGTCGCGGCTATAGCGGCAAGGTGGTGTGAAGGCATACTGTCAATGTTTTCATTCGGGATAATGTTCCCTCAAGTGCTTTTTCACTTAACCTGCTTCCAGTATGAGAAAAGAGCATCGGACGGAAACCGATTTGCTTGGTTTAGCGTCGAGCCTCACGAGAAGCTGCGCATGTGGACGACCGCATGCATGTTTTTCAAATGTCTCATGATTTCTCTTTCTTCTCTAATGACTCGCCTTGTGACTTTATTACAGAATAATTCAGCCATCTCAAGGCGGAGAATATCTCCACATCTTCACGCCAAATTAAACTGGGTAATCGGCTTTAAGCAGAGTTGATTGTATCTTTCGTGGTGTGACTTTATGGAAAAAAACGTATTAAGAAAGAACATGACATGAACACGGGTCAAGTAACAGTCAGACCAACGGTTTGATAGATAAAAGATCTTGTGTGGACTGTTTACCTCCATTCCTAGAATATTTCTGCATAAAAGAATTGCTCTCTTCCTCCAAAATCCTTCACAGATGCTTGAAGTGCATTATGTCCCATTGAAGACCATACAGGGCATGCTTTACTGTGTTGTTTTTATAAACGCCAAAATGGTAAGGTCTAAGAGCACGCTGGATGAAATTGAGATTGCATCACTGGTGGAAGGATTGTACAATATCCTGAAAAAAGCATTGGCGAAGGGGGAAATGACATCTTATCATTCAATCTACATCCTTCAAGGCTTTATTATTATTATTTTTTTTAGGTAGGCTGCCAAAAAAGCTTCTGTATTTCTGTAAACAAAACTGTATTTTGAAAGGAGGGTCCCTTTCTGAAATGCATCACTTCTGTACGACACCGTTTTACGAGGCGACATCCGAGTGTTTACAAGAGACGAGCGTGTCTTTTCATGTAGACAGGAGCTCTGAGACCCTCTTTCTGTGACTCCTCAGGTGGGTTTGACACTGGGATAAAGACATGGGATAAGGTTGCAGGGAAATATCAGGTTAGCAAACATGCACTGCTTTTAGGTGCTTTCAATCAAGCAAAAACGGCACTAAACAATGAGCGTCAGTTTAGTTTCTAACAGAAGCGCAGCAGACAGACATATTGAGGGAAAATAAATATGAAAGTGTAGGGCAACAAACTAGGGTCAGGATGGTTGCATATCAGCATACACGTTCTGAAAAGTTTTACACAGACACCGAACATATTGTACTTCAGCCATGATCGCTTGCATCAAATTAAATATGGCGTCTACTCTGACAAGGGTTTATGATGTATGAGCTCACGCTTAATCCATCTGTATGGACTTAAAGCAGCACAGGGAAGTAATAAAGGCAGTCTGAAGGGGCAAGGAAGGTTTTGGAGGTGTGCCAGTAAAACTAATGTAGACAGGCCCTCTGTCCTGACCTCCAGCACTGCTCAGGGGGACCCGCTCAAACATGCATGTCTCCTCTAATTTCCTGTTACAGCTCTTTCACACACACACGCACACACACACACACATGCCTAGAGAAACAACATACTGCCTTAGTATGGTCATAGCATAGTGAACAGGTACATACACACTATATGGACAGACTTGTAATGAAATATATAATGTATAAATATTTACGTATAATTTCAAGGATTGATAAATAATATATTTAATACATAACAAATACGATAAATATATGTATAATATTTTTTATGTTTATTTTTAAGCTATTTAATTTATTTTTATATTGTACATGTTTTTTTTTTAAATACATGTATACACATATTTTAACTATTCAAATATACTCTCTCTAAAAAAATAAGTCATATTTATTTAGTTTTTATATATAATAGTAAATATTAATTTTGGACCATGACGGCAATTTCTTTTTAATAACCAAAAAGCTGAGCACTTGCATGCATCTAGAATTCAGCTTCTTGCATTCATGGGGCACACAAAGCACATAATAAACAGTTGTCAACTAAAAATGGAGCACATGAGCAAAAGCGCTTTCATAATGTTTAGGTGCAATGCATGGTGTAGCTTTTCAAAGATTTCTGTCCATGACTATACTAAACACAACCTTTTATGTAGAGGTCCATCTACGTTTCCTACAGAAGTGTTTAAGTGCAAATAGGGCAACTAAAAGCCTCCCAGAAGAGAAGCATTTTAAAGCTGCTTTGAAAGGGAGACCCAGGTGGTTCATTCTTGCTGAAGAACCTTTGGGCCATACTAATGTTCTCACTGCTCCTTCAGGCTGTTAGTAAAAGAAAATCCATAGCCTCGGGTGAATAATAAAACACCTCAGCTGCCCATGTAGACATAGACCAAAACTGTGTTCTGTGACATGCTTTCAATTTACTTGCAATCATACCTCAAGAGAAGACATCCAAAACCATAATCCAACCCCCTCTTCAGTGCTACTGTGGTTCAGAGCTGAGCTGAATGTATTTATATTAGATATACTGCATTCATGAACAACAACAAAAAATTCAATCCAACAAAGAACATGCCTTGAGTTTATGTAAACATCAGGGTTATGCAGGATTTACATTTTTTAAAACCCAACTCAATTTCTGGATTGAGATTAAGAAAAAATAAATGCACGATTGCAATTCAAAACAATGCAAAAATCTAATGTAATTGGGCGTTTAAAGTAAAAAAAAAATTAAAATGAGCTGAAATTAAAAATAAATATTATATTTTACTATATTTAATAATAAAAACAAAAACAAATGTTTAATAAAAACTAGTAAATGTAATTAGGTGTTTAAAGCAAAAAAAAAAAAAATTAAAATGAGCTGAAAAAAAAAAGAACTTCACATGGTTCATATATTTTATTATTTTTAATAATAAAAACAACAATGTTTAAATGTTTAATAAAAACTAGTGCTGTCAAATGATTAATTGTGATTAATCGCATCCAAAACAAAATAAAAGTTTTTGTTTACATAATATATGTATGTGTATTTTGTATACGTATAAATACATAAAAAAATTATTTACATGTATTTACATGTCTGGAATTCAAATGGCATATAAATAATACTCAGTATATATGTGCTGGTGATGCTAGCGGTTCAGCATTTCAACTCCACCTTTAAGATAACATGACAAAACTCACGAGTACTCCAGTGCTTGTGTCGCACAAAAGCAGGACTTGTTCTGTACCTCCACATCTATTGGCACCGTGGCCCTCCATGCCCCCTCGCACCTAGAAGAGGCAGCTAGGTCTACCTCTAAATGGCTCTTCATAGTCGAGATCCACTCCTGGGATCCTCTTATCCGGTCTCTCCCAAGCGAGGCAACACATCAGCGGGGTTCAGCGTCCCACTCTTCCGCTGCTCTCCAGCACGGTGCTAAAATAACAGCCACTCTGGGTCTGAATGGGGCCACTGGAGAGGAAGGCTGTTAAGAGGCCTATCCCGTGCTCGGCGCAAGGGGGAACAGATGCCTGTTTGATTAATAGAAGACCACACAGACTGGGATTTATACGTTTTTTTTTTTCTTTCCTTCGTCTTTGAGCGCCGAGAGCTTCACGTCGAGCGGTATTTGCGCCTTAGCGTAGCTCGAGACGATTAACGACCGTCTGAACGTACAGTACGAATGCTGAAGTGAATCCCTCTGCGGTTTTCCAGCATGTGCTGATTTCAGGGCTAATTAGCTTAACCTCACAAACCGTCTCTCTGAGCTGCAAGGCTTCAGCATGATGAATGCAGATGGAAATACGGAGTTACCTAAACATACAGAAGCACGGGAGCAGCGAATACGTGCAGCATTCAGGAAGTGCAACAAAAACCTCTTGCATGACTCGTTAAAGCGCGTCTAAGTCCTTTGAACTCCAACAAGCATGGCAGCGCTTTCGCATTGTTCCCGGTCATGGAATTCCGCTCGTTTTACCTCCTTCCTGCGCTCGTCCACAGAATTCCTAGTCTTTATGAGATCCTTTTGAACCGTTCCCAAAATGTCGAATCCATTACAAGCGTGTTTGCAATATCCATCCAGTCTAGCGATTCGTCTCTGCCAGCGACTGAACATTATCCAAGCTTCATGTTTGGCCACAAGCAACAACCATCTGGCTTTGCGAGCGAGGATAACAGCGTCCTCTGCAAATAGCATCGACTTCAAATGCAGGACAGAATGAAACAAAATGCTAAAAATCTCCTTCCTGGCATCTCCTTCAAACGGCCGATAAAGAGCTAAGCGTACATATTTGATATTCGCTGCCTATCCTGATAAAAAACATACTCTCTCGCAACAAAAAAAACGCAGCTACCCTGCAGCTACACTGATGGTTATCCCAGCCCTAGCGGGAATGATCACACTGGGGATAGTTAAACGAGCTCCAGCAATCAAGTCCTGAAAGAAACCGGTCATTAGCTGGCCCACGAGTGCTAAAATTACCCTGCGCAAATGCAGGCAGACTCCTGAGAAGGCCTGACCTCAACTTTACAAGCTGCTCTCCTCGCTGTAGGGTTCCTAGATCATCTCAAGAGCGCTGTTCCATCACCGTCTGGTCCCATGGCGGCCGTGGCACAGTGTAAGGATGGTTTTAACAGGCTTAGCCCAGGGAAAGCTGACTGAGAGGCGAAAGACGCTTACTTGAAGCCTGCCCAGCTATGGAACAATGGCTTTTCTGCACCTCAGCTTTCTACACAAGCACCAAAGGTTATTATTCAGTGACTGAGGGCTTGCAAATCTTTCGAAAGCACGTCCAATTGAGATCTAGGTTAAGATTTGATGTTACTTTAATAAGCACATTTCCCCTAAAAAGTCTAATTACCATAATGCAGCTGGATGTTTTACCAGTTATTCTCAATGGGGATTCTCATTATTCTAATGAAATGATTTAATGATCTAAATAAGTATAAACTAAAAGTAGTACAACAAACACTATGATGAAAAAAAACATGAGCAAAATTCACGTGAAAATTAAAGCAATATGGTATTTATTTATTGAATAAATTACATATATATATATATATATATAAATAGAAAACTGCATCTTTGTTGAGCATAAGACATTTAAATAAATCTCATAAAATAAATAATTCCAAACTTTTGCATGAAAATATTAATTCCTTTGGTCACACCATTAACTATGACATTTGGCTTAAGTTCCTAATTAGTAAGGTAGTTGATAAATTAAGATATTAGGGATGAAGAATATTTTCTTATGTGCTTTATAAGTAGTAATAAACAGCCACCATGTTAATAATAATAGGCATGCTAGTAAGCAACTACATAATAGTAGGAATAGCAAGAATTAGCATTAAAAACACTTGTATGGGGTACTTAACTAGTGCAACTTTTTGTTAATGACTTTTGTTTACTGAGATATGGTCAACACATGTTTTTGCATACTATTAAATCCTCTAGACAATGTTTAGTTTCTGCGAAGCTCTCAGCCGAGGTAGTATTATTGGCATTTGAAAGGTTATATCTCATCAATTATGGTTTAGAATCTCTGCAAATGAAAGCTACAATAATATCAATATCAGCTTAAACGCACAGCCACTGATACAGCATTTCAGCACATGGCCAGAAATCAACAAAATCAATACGCCCTGCGTTCGTTTGACTGAATTGAAACAAAACGAAAGGGCAAGGACAAGTCGAGATGTAATATTATTTCCTGAAACGCATTAAGAAAAACAACTCCCACCTGTTTAGATAATAGTTACGGCCATGGTAGTATAGCATGTGCGCCTCATCATATAAATAGAAAATGACAACAAAATCATAATTTAAAACATCATAAATATTGAAAGGAAATTAAAATAATTTATGGAGCAGGTTGGTCGACAGGGTATGTTTTTCTGTTTGCACAGAGCAAAACGATGGGCGGAGAGGAAGAGGAAGATAGCTTTAGTAATTGCTTTTTCTACCCCCGAAGCAGCTTCCTGCCTTTTATCAAAAAGGCAATCTCTGTCAGTAATGGCTCAATTAATAATTAAACACATGTTTTATCTCCTCCACGCTCCCGCTATTTATTTTCATCTTCCTGACAGGCAGAACTACACAAACAGGGTTAGCGCTATCAATAAAGAGGAACATTCATAACACTCGCTTTCCAGAAATGAAAGGAAAACACACACACACACGCGCGCGCGCGCCAGCTACCACAACAAATGGTCATATGTTCTGAGATGGGGGGGGAGGAATAATAAAAGTTGGAAATAATAAAGAGATATGAACACCATTTTTCCGTTCGAGCTGAAGCTCTGTTTCAGAGCCAACTGGGACCCAACGACATTCACCAAAAACAGAAATTTCCTTCGTCTGAAACATTTAAATTTAAGCTTCAGAGCATGATATTCCAGCATTTACATACTTTACATATTGGTCAGACGGTCATGCCCTCTTTCTGTCTAACAAGTCACAATATGGACCAGACCCTTTGACTAAATGGAAATATGCGTGCAAACCAAGAGCCAAAGAGGCATGAACAATCAAATAAAGGACGAGCCTTCTGTGTTTATTAATATCAAATGACAAGCAGGGCTAAACGACTATCCACACCACAATAAAAGCTCAGCTGTGGATTGTTTACACGCAATAACAGCTGGACAGGCCTTGTCAAACAAACACAAATCCAATTCCAACAGTACAGGTTGCAGAAACCCTCGCAATGACTGGTGGGTTTAATATTAGCTGCTAATCTTGAAATACACGGCAGGTCCATCCCTGACCGTGACTCCAGCGATCTCTGCGCTTCCACGATCCGACAGCTGCAAAGCTGATTAGCTGGTCAAGAGGTCAACTTCTATTCATTATTTAATGGGCAAGAGGCCACAAACACTGCAGAGCTAAGGTTAGCAATACATCAGCATTAACCTCGGCCGAGGAGAAGAGGCGCATACAAACACACCGCTCACCCCCCCAATCCCTTGACCCCTACTGGCCTCCACTCATTTTTCCCTCCCTCTGTTTTTCGCACATGCAGGAGGGGAGAAAAGCAAGTGCATTTTATATTCTGAAGGGCTGAGGGGAGGGCGTGGATGAAGGGGGGCTCCTCCGCTGAGGCGGAGCAGGGAGCAGACTTTTATTGACATGCAGCAAATAGCGGGTAGGAACAAAGGCCACTCAACGGCTATTGAATCGTGGGCCTGCAGACAGAGTGCTTGATTAGCGATTCGACACGGAGACCCTGAGCCGTGTAGCATATAATGAGTGCTTAGAGAACGACCCTGCGGCTCCCAGGGGACGGCGGTGGAAAAGAGGCAGGGGGGGGGGGAAAGCATCCATCCTCTGCGGAATTGATTTGGCCAAGCGCTATCAAGAAAAACCGAGTGTAACGACCAGACGTGGCTCTTAATCCAGAATTACATACGCTACGATAACGGTATGGACTGTAAATATTATTCATAATAAATTAGTTGGGTCAATTTGTTTTCACGGGTTGGCGGTGGATTAGCAGCGGGAAGCGTACGAGCGATGCACGTTATCAATTTGATCTTGCGCGGTTGGTTGTGTCACCGGCTGCGTTTTTTTTTTTGTTGTTGTTGCTTTCTCACTCTCTTTCTTTCTTTGTTCTACAGTCCTAATCCACTATGTGTGGGCCGGTAAGTTTAATGGAAACAATTTATTAAGTCCGGCTTAAAATGCCATCTGCTGTTAAGCCTTCCAAAGCCGCTAAGCTCTCAGTTTGGCCCGAAGCTGGCGGTGCTTCTCGCGTACAGTAATACGCTGTTTAAAATGAGCACAACGGGTCAAAATTAATCAGGATTAGCAAACCAGAAATCCACTTCACAAATGGCTTTCCTCTACAATCTTCCTTCGCTATCCCAGCATGCCCTGGGTTTGCCTGACAGACCTCACACACAAAATGGGTGCGTCACCGCTTCACTGATGGGTAAAATGAAGAGAAAGAGACCAACCCCCCCCCCCCTCTCAACTACGCTTGGAGTCTCTAACCTTATTGTGGAGCTGGCAGATGCTGCACACTGTTCTAGGACCACTAATAGAGCTATACTCTACAGATCAACATACACAGAGTTAAAATTATAGATGTATCAATTGGCAGCAGCCGTGTTCGTGGTGTTGCTCGTGCACCTAAGCCTAGTTCAAAAGCGCATTAAATCATATTCATATCATTGCATCTAAAATTTTACATACGAGTTACCTGTCAACCTGTTTGATGTTTCTTTTTAATACTTTTAAAGTTAAAATGTATTAGGCCTAATTTTGTTCAGGATATTATAGTTGTTAATAGTTAGGCAGGATCACTTGATTTTTATAAAAGTGCAGACAGCTTAGTATACTCGTTATTTTTACCATATATAAAATTTTAGGTGCAATAATATGAATATGATTTAATGCGCTTTTGAACTAGGCCAAGGTGCTTTGACACGAGCAACACCACGAACACAGACGCTGCCGATAGGCTAATTCTGTCATGTGACACTACATTTATTTGCGTTAAAGCCAATTTTTTTTTTTTGCGACGATATATCGATATAGAATTTATGTGCTAAAGTTAAAAGGAAAAAAAAATTCTATTGATAATTAGCATTTCCATCAGCTATATCGGTAAATAATTTGAAGAGCTAAATATTTTTTTCGCAAAAACTCCTTGGATAATGGACAGATTGGATGATAGCAACATCGAACGTTGAGTTATGGCCATGAATGTGCTATGCCTTCATTCAGGGCAAGAAAAACCTGGCTCTAATAGATCTTAAAACGTTACAATAAGAGCAGAGCGTAATTATATGAGCTCACATTAGAAAAAAACTAAACAGCTGTTGAGCTGATCCAAAACTTGTATGTCACCACAGTACTTGACTGAGGCCACAAAATCAATCAAATCAAGCACCGGCGTGCACGAAAGCTGTTTACAGAAACAAAGACACATGCATATTTGTGTAAGCAGCACCACATGCATGCTGAGGTATTTCCCTGTAATGCAATTCTCCAATGCGAGACGTGAGCCAAGCGAGTGATCAGTCTGCCAGAAGTTCTCCAGGGCAGACCAATTTGGGGATCAGAGCGGAGCGAGCTTTAGATTGGTCTCGGCGGACGTACTGTAATGGGACACATATGCTCCTATACCCCCAAAATCTAGAATAACAGCCTGGAGGAATGGGTGCATTCCATCGAACAAAGTCTGGACAACCCACATTCAACAACGACGAAAGGAGAGCAAGGGTAATGATACTATACATTCCTTGCCAAGCGATTTGGAAGCTACAATCAGAAGAGTGATTACGGCAACTGCAAAACCAAGTGAAAGGGCACTGCGCCACTAACACACAGGAAATTCGGAAATAAACTTAACAATTACTATTTTTACGGATTCAGGTAAACGCTTAGCCAGACGCCCCTTAGACTTCAGAAGTTCTGGAATACAAAGCCAACGGTTTCCAGGTTCGACACTAAACTGGAACTACAGTGAAACTGCTGGATGTATAAAGTTACGAATACTGAAACTAAACTGTCATAAAACCTATGGATAGTCTGAACTTGAAGAATAATGCAACTTCTTGGACATCAACTAGCGTTTTGAAAAATGCTACCAGCATTTTCAATTATTATCCCGCAATTTTCAAGGCCTACAGCTAGTCCTAGCAAACTGGAACTGTTATGGAACTAAATGGACATCAAAAATGAAGACGTTATGAAGGAACTTTCATGAAACTGAATGGATATCAATGGTTAGAAAGTCTGAACTGGAGCTGGATATTAAAGATTATAATGGATTATAAAGAAACGTTATAATTTAAAGGTGCCATAGAATGCATTGAGAGAATATTTAAAATTGTTGTCTGATATGTACATAGAAGGTATGTAGCTTAG
>JAUCMS010000095.1:3188948-3202892 GCA_032357445.1 Enteromius radiatus | reverse complement strand
GCAACGTTGTGCGGAGGTGTCGGTCAGGGGGCGATGCAAACGTTGTGGCAACGTTGCGTGGAGGTTTCACTCTGGGATTTGCCCAGGGGCCCACCCGACCCGTAATCCGTCCCTGCGTGTATATACAGTCATGTTCTACTTTGAAGGTGTTTTTGTCCTTACGCATGATTGCCATCATTTGGAAGAGCATGAAATATTTCCTTTCGCGTCGCACCACAAACAAAAACTTCATACGTTTCTAACATAGCTTAAGTAAACAATGGCAGATGCATGTTCATGCACAAATAATGTGTCTTCATTCTTAACCTCCTGACACTCAGTTTTAGTCATTTTTAACAGGTGAGCATTTTTGTTCTCTCCAAAACACCTTTGCATCTACTTTACATGCTTTTTGTTTGTGACAAAGTCATTCGGACGAGATAAATGAGTGGATTGGATACTGTATGTGCATTTGGAAAGGCTTACTGGAAATGCGTTGTTAAGAAAAGATGTTTGCTTTTATTCGTGTGCAGCCACATTATTAATAATAAGAAATGCGTAGCACACACATAAAGCGTGATTTAAAATTGTGGCTATAAATCAGCACCTGAAACTTCACCATGCGAGCCATTCCAGACTTCTGTTCTGCAAAACCAGCAAGTGATTTATCAAAGCACTTACACAAATTTGCTTTAATCATTGGTTAGCATTTGACCACATGGCAGCAAAATTACACCTTTTGAAGTCGTTCGGTCTCTTGGCTAAAGAACGTGCACGATTATACCGTGCATTCCACTAGTCGCGTTTCATAATAAAGGCACATTCAACAAGTATGCATTTAGAAACGGAAACATTTTAGAACCACAGCCTTTCAGAACATTGGAGGAACTAACCAAGAATCATCGAGATAAGACATTTCTGTGGCGGGGACAGGCTTTCACTGCAGAAGAACTCAGAAAAGCAGCCTAACATAGTTATCGTTCACATGAATATTTATAACTACTCATGAGCGATTTCTCATTTTCAGCCTATTTTTCTGCACCATTACTGCAACCATTTAAAATGGATCAGAGAGAGAAACTGGGAGCCAACGAGAGAGAGAGTCTAGGGAGGAAAAAAAAACAAAAAAACAGTGGCATTATTTTTCCATAATAAAATTTCCCTGCCTTAACAAGATAAAAGTAAATTGCGCACTGACTCAGAAAGTGTGAAAGGCATTCTAGAATGAATTTTTCATGTGCATTGATAATTTAATATGTTGTGGCTCCAATTTATCAGATTTCCGTGTCGTTGCCGCTCTTTTTTTTTTTTCTGAGGAGAATAACAAGGATATGATCTCACTTTCTGAGAGCTTTCAGAACAATGTCACAGAAAAAAAGGTGTTCACACTGATTGGATGGAAAAAAAAAAAAACTCCTCAGAGAGACTTAATATAACTTGCTCTCATTTTCCCGCAACTGAACGCAGGAGACGCACTAACAAGACGACGAGGTGGACTAAATTGAACAACATGTGTTCTAAATTCTTCACATTATTCATTCCGGCTGGAATGCTATCACTCCATACGGAGAACATCTAAATTGGACGCCCAGGTAAAGCGCTCGTGGGACTGGCACGGCATGCAAATGTGGAAAGAAACGCTAACGATCCGGCCTCATCATCCCCGGTGCGGTTAAATTATGACACACGTGAAGACAAAAGCATCACATTGTTCTTCCGGAACGGCAACGGTTAAAGCAGTCTGGCTGCGCCCGCGGCAGAGGATGATAAAGTATTATTTATCATGAGGAACAGCTACTGGCCCAGCGAAGGGAGAGAGGGAGGCAGGGAGAGAGGTAGAGAGATTAAATATAAGGTTACCACAGCTAGGATCTAATCTATTCAGAGACAAATGCCGGGTCTCGGAAGCACATTTGTTGTGCGCCCCCGAGGTTTAACAGCCGGCATTATGGTTCCATTTCTCATCATTAGCAAGCCTACATCAATGTCCCCACTAAGGGGTCAGCTCTGGGAATAGATCCAAGGGCTGTGTCAGGCCAGAAAGAGAGGAAAAAGGGGAGGGGAACGAAGGAATAAATCTCTCTCTTTGTGTGTGCGTGGGGTAGGTGCTGTGTGCCATCTCTTATCGTACTACGAAAGATCCATATGGTTTTACATGCTCGCGTACATGAGTATTTGCATAAGCCACTTTGCATGCACATTCGCCACAAATAAGGGGAAGAGGCAGAGTGCAACAGGAAGAAAGAAGCAGAGAGAAGGACAGAAATGCGAGGCAGAAATGGGAAAGACAAAGGACGGGAAAATCAAGTCTGATGTATCTGGATGCAGCACGTGTGTCCCCTCGCCTACCATATGCTGCTGCATTTCACGCTCGTAGATCTGAATGCGGACACAAGCATTTCTGGCTTTCTTTTTTTTTTTGTTTCATCCATCCAGCAGCCCTGCCTTCCTCCACCGTGTTAGATATGTTAATCCGCTGGCATTCATCTGAACTACAGCGGCTCCGGAATAGTTCTCCAGACCCACGCGTCAGAGCTCCAACCCCGCCGCGGGCAGCAGATGCTCCTGCAGAGTTACCCCAGCCACAAACTGGGCTTTCAGGCTTCCCACTGAGAGATTCCCTGCCTCCTCGTAGAGCTCCAGAAGTGTATAATAAGCCCCCTTGAGGAAAAGCAAGGGATGGAAAAAGAAGAAGAAGAAGTATGGAAGGTTTAAGTGCAGGAAAACAACGGCGTGGTTACACTGGAGGCTGCATTAGCACAGGACTGATTTCCGATGAGCAATTTGAGTCTTTTCAGCTAAGCAGAGGTCACTAAGTCAATACTGTTAATCAATTAGCGCTCAAAATCCATGACCAGATCACCTCTTTTTTTTCTATTGCAAAACAATTGTGGAGAAACACACACAGAGATACATACATACAGTACACACACTAACAAAACAAACAAAAATAAATAGCTACATACAGCAATAGCGTAAAATAATCAACAATATGTCAAATGATTAATCACATCAAAATAAACGTTTTTCTTTATATAATATATTTTTATGTACTGTGTATATTTATTAAGTATATATAAATACAAACACATGCATGTATATATTTAATGAAATTATGTTATGTTTATATATTAAATATATTTACATGTAATATTAAATATAATAAAATAAATATATAAATGCAATTACATGTAAATACCTTCAAAATGTTTTAATATAAGCATAATAAATAAACACAGCATAAACACATATATTATGTAAATAAAAACTTTTATTTTGGATGTGATTAATCATGATTCAAATATATGAAAATGCAGTCTTGTGACCAATTCGTATGTATTTTAAGAGGTGGCTATTTTGTATGATTTGTCTAAAACCCCAGTGACGGGTAGGTTTAGGGGCGGGGTTAGGTGTATGCCATTCGTACAAGTTCATACGAAGTGGCAACTCTAAAATACTTACGATTTGGCAAAAACTGTATGAGTTTGCACGAATTAGCCACATCGTAAAATATGGACAAATAGTAGCGAGATCGGGCTAAATAAATTCATGCTGATTCAGTAATTCAATTTGCGTTTAGTGTGTTCATTCAATGAATGATTCATCAGACTAATCAGTGAGTTATTTTTTAAAGTGAATAAAGAGTGATCTGTTTGTAAATTGGACTACACTGCGCAATATTAAAAAAATCTAACATTTTACACAGCCCTAATATTAATTACTATTACATAGTTGTTTTTCTAACCTGTGATGCACAATGAGGATAAAACATTGACCACTCTGGTTGTACCTTAAACATACAACTTTGCTGAAATTAAATAGACACTTTTCATTTTAACAAGTTAAAACAGGAAATCAAGATTTACCGGGGCGATGGAAAGGAAAAGTGAAGTTGAGGAAGAAAAAAAATCCTCCAGTGGATAACAAATCAACAGCAAGCAAATGAAATGAATTGAGTTAGGAATATCACATTACTATCATCAAATTAAATTTACGACAGTAGATTTCAAATCGAATTACCGAATACAAGCCAGCTGTTTACACGGCATGGACGAACTGGGAGCTGACTCGGAACGTCAGTCGACCTCGGAAACATAACATACACAAACCGCGGGGTCAGCTAATCAAATTCAGGTCAAGCGTGAATTTCTGACTGGAAAAACATTTTTTAAGTCATGAGGAAAAAGGAAGACTTGGGTAACAAGCTGTTCACTCTTAGCATCTTGTAGTAGGTTCGGCTTTGCAGGCTGGTTGCATTAGCCTTCCCCAATTCAATCAGCGGTGAGCAGCAGTCATGCCAGGGATGTGAATCCCCTATTCAGGTTTCAATTTTTCATACAGACCATGCACAGCTTGTCCCCTCACATTCCCTTTGACGTTTGCCTGGAAGAATAGCTGCTTTATGCTTATTGCATTCGGAGATAGTGGCAATAGCATGACGCTAATAACAATAAAGCAGCGGTTGACTCCAGCAGCCATGAAATTTGAGTCACTTTCTGTGCATTAACAGCAAAGTGGCAGATTAAATCACCCAGCGTATGATATACAGTCAAGCGAGGCGCATTATGGGAATGAAGCGCAGGGCGGATGCCTCTCATCAAGATGGTGGTGTATGGAGAAAAGAAATCAGAAAAGGGAGGCAGTTATAAACATGACAAATACTGATGGAGGCTTGCAGTAACAATGCACTTACGTGGAGGACTTGCTTAGCTACTTCTAACTGGGGCATATCCCATTGGCCAGATACAGTATGTATTTCACAGATGATGCCTGATCAGCAAAATGCTTATTGCTTACTGCAAAGATGATGCATTAGTTAAGTGATAGCCAAAGCTTGAAATATTCAATACTATTTGTCAAAATCAGAGCGTAGTCGATATCGCATACCTAAGAAAATCCCATTAGCAGATGCTACTCATGCAGGCTAAACAATCTTCTACCCTGCTCCCAAAGAATGCATGCTTGCCACGTTTATATCTATTACCACTTTACCTTGATGCTTTCAAAGACTTAGCATCTCAAAATGCACATCTACTCTTTTCTCAAAGCCCATTACACAAGGAAAGAGTCTTTGACTGGGGCGCTGAAGCCTATGAACAGTTAATGTAGGCTTAACAAGAATCAAGATGTTGGCTTAACAAGAATCAAAGCTATCCTGGAAGGAATAAAAGAGGATATCAAATGGGCACAGAGCAGTACATTTTCCTGCTTTCCACTCTTCCATATTATGATCACAGGGCCAGAAGTGGTGGTGTATCTCTGTTTTATTACAATATGCCGTTTTTCTGTACTTGGATTCTTCTTATTGGAAAGACATGCTTGTGGTAACATCTCCGCAAAATCACATTGCAACACTACCAAATTGTGGCAGTAAAAGCGCTCGATTGCATTTAGAAATAACATACAGCAGCCACACGAAGCCTCCTCCAAACCTAACCATTAGTATTAACAAAAGCAAATATGAGATAAAAACAAACGTGCCGAAAGTCACGTAGCAGGTGAGCTACTGTATGTCAGAAATAAAATGTAGATATGGAGTTGGTTTGTGACACAAATATTAAAATGTATCACTTTACAAATAATGTACTATGGTACTAAAGAGTTCATAACGTAGCACTTATGCTAAGTGCTAATAATAATTAAATGGCGTCTTTTTTGTATTTGATAATGCACCCCAGTAATAATTTATATTAATATGTTCATTAATTAAAAGGAATAAATGTTGTTGCTGTTTTACTGTAATTTCAGTTGAAAATTGCATTGCCTTGTATGCATTGTTTTTGATATTGTGGTATTTTTATATGCATATGCATATTTTGAAGTCTTGTAAGGATGTACAAGGGCTATTTGAGGTTTAAAAAAAGAATACAAAGATACTGCATGCTAACATCACAGAAAAATGACATGCAATTGTAAAATATTGTTATCATGACAATGCCATAAAACTGTAAAAAATACTTTTTATTTAAAATAAAATAATACTTGTAATTTATAGACCATGTCCTCACATGCCCATTCACCTCCACTGTATCCAATAATGTGTTATAGCCTCTACAAGCTTTCTCTCCACACAGAACAACAATCACAAAACATAGCATAGACAACACAGATGCATCTCCTAAGAATCGAAGAGAATATCGCTGGTGCTAATCTTGAAAACAGAAGATTGTACAAAAGCGTGGAATTCTGTTTTCCCCCTGAACCACTCATTCTCTGGTCTGTTAGGTCATATCAAAAGGTTTTTTAATGCATTTTAATGAACACACACGCTAATCTGCTATGCTTTTGTGCAGCTAATATGGATTAGCCTCTTTCTGCATGTTAGCATTGCCAGGAAAGCCTCTCTCAATCACTCCCACGGACATGTTTTTCTTCCTCTTCCATCTGGACACAAGCCTGACATGACTTTTACCCCTCTTTTTTTTCTTGTGGGACCAACCCTTGAAGACCCTAGACACTCATCTGAAAGGGGGAGGTGCCCTTGCCAACCTCCTCTTCAAATCCATAGGGATGGGGGGATGAGCAAGGAGACGGGAATATAAAGAGAACAGAGGGCAAGAGGGCCTTTTCTCTAATTAGTGTTACAGAGCCCTAGAGACTAGGGTTGAAACAGTCTACACTGAGTTCATATTGGTCCTTTGTTTCTTTGTTCCATAATGTATTACCCAGAGCTCAGAATGCACAGACAAGCATGCCTGCCACTAGTGTTTTATTAATACAGGCAGAGACTGCACATGCACACACACACACACACACACAGAGAGAAAAGAAAACATACACTAAAAGACATCTGCCCACAAACACAGAGATACACACAAAACCTATAGCCAATTTTTGCACAAACTAGGCTAGTGTGGCTTTCAGTATTGAACTGGGAATGCTTTTAAAATTACAAACCAATTTGGAAATTCAAAACACAAAACACAAGCACGAAAAAAATTCATTTTAATTCTGCTTCCTCTTATTCAAAGACATTCTAGAGGAAAACACCAGGCAGGCAAGAGATATACATACAGACATACAAGATATCCCAGTTTAGTGTGCAGGGACAACAAAATATCAGTCAAATGTGAAGTTCACAATACCTAAAAGTTACACAATGCAAAACTATAGGTTGAAACTGGTGGAAATCTTCTATGTTTACTCCTATTAATAGACAGATAGATAGATAAATTCTGCACAGCATACATGCAATATCAACCAACTATACCTCATACCATTCATGCCAACTAAAGGTACGTAATTCATTTTTCCACAGAATGAAATATTGGACAAAATGTAATTGTTTTTTATTTCTTGCCACTCTGTATGACCCCATTCACTCACTGTCAGCAGCCTGGGGAGAGTACCATAATGCCGAGCTGCCCAGCAAATACACTTTACAGGTTATTTAAACTCAATAACACACTAAAATCCACTAACTAAGTGCAGCCATGCTGGGAGGCATTAAGTCTGTCTGATTCGCACTGGGAAAAAAAACCTGCAGCCGACATCTGATTGAAAACTTGATTGATACAATCAAAAGTAGTGTGACCTTGCAAAGAGCTCCTGTGTGACAAACATTTGCATGGAAGGTGCCATGCGTGCAATGCACAAGTCTTGTCATCTTATTTTTGTTTCCCCATACAGAGAAAAAACAGGGATCCAGGAACTGTCTGACTGTTTTCACGTTTGAAAATTCCTTAGATACCTAATGTTCACCTTGGAAATGTCATGACGTTCCTAGATGGTCATGAGACATCTGCATGATCTGTCCCTGTGGGGCATCATGCACCATGACCACAGCTCAAAAACAAAACTACCAATCCGATATGTACACAAATGTAAGACAAAACCAAGGACGTTACGAATTGACCAAGTTACGAATAACCTTGACAGCGTTTAGAAGAGAGGGAAAAGTCATAGCTTTAAGTAAAGTGATTTGCAGAAGGTGCGACCCAAAAATGAGCAGACACAGCTGCATTTAAAATCCAGTTTAAAAGTTTGAATGGACATGGCACAGTTCTTTGAGTAATTGGTTTTATATTCATTACAGTATCTATGAAAAGTGTAGCTAGTGAGGTCTTTGTGAGCCAACTAAGAAAAACCCAAGAGGAAACCTATCTTAGGTGTTTACACAGTAATAAATCTTCAAGCTATCAGAATGCACACACAAAAAAAAAAAAAAATGGCAGAAGCAGCAGAAAATGCACCACAAGCAACCAAATCCTAGGAAACAGGAAAGGAAATATCTATTCCCTTGCAGCCTGATCATAAAGACAAACAAGCATTAACCCTGCTGTTTTAAAAAGCACCAGTGCTGAGTTTTATTTAACATCTTAAACCTTTAATTGGAGGCTAAGTTATTTCCTCCTTGAGGAACGTAGAAACAGCACACCCTCTGTTCTATAGCTTTCCATATCGAGCGAGTCAGGGGCTCCCCATCTGTGATTCTAACCAATTGAGCTCAAGAGGGTGCAGACCCCATCCTGGCAGCCCTTGACTACGGCCTCTTAAACTGGGCAGGGAGGCTAATAGGCCTGGAAAGGCCCTGTCAACCTTTCCCCCTGGGGTCACATATGGAAATGACTAAGGCTATTTTTAAGCCACGGTAGGAATAAAGGAATAAATCTTGTGCTGTACCTAATAAGAGAGGCCCTCCTCTCCTTGAGGGTATGTCTGAAAATGTCATGGTGTCCGTTTCGCCCCTTATTACTTTTTATTCTTACTCTGTCTGGAAGTCTGTAACATCCCACTAAACAGGAAGTAGAAAGCAGTCATGTAATTGCCTTTTAAACAGCTACGAGTCTGGGTCCCCTGGTGGTCTCATTTCTCATCTTTCCGCTCTTTATCTCAAAACAGATGGCTAAAATCTAGATTTCAATTTGAAATATACTGATGAAATATTGTATAATATACACGTACTGTAGTTCATACAATGCATCACTGTTTTTTGTTGATAGCAGTCATATGGACAACTGTACATTTTCCCAAAACTACAGTAAAAACTATAATATTTGTACTTTTTTAAAAAGGATTTATTTTAAAAGTAAGTTGCCAAAGCTGATATTTCAGCAGTCATTAGTCCAGTTTTATGTGTCGCATGATACAATCTATCGATAAATATGCTGATTTGGTGTTGTTATATATACCAAAACAGTTGTGGTGCTTAATACTTCTGTGGAAACCTTGAAATGCACATTTATAGTATTCTTTGATGAATAGACCGTATATTTTTTAACATTCATTCAAGTTCTTACTGTGACTTTTGATCAGTTTTGATGCATATGATCAAAAAGTGTTAATTTCTTTAAATAATTACAAAATATAACTCTTACTGGGTGAATAATTCCTTACATAACTGTTTCAAATGTAACACACAGTATCTCTAAAACCATGAAACTCCCAATAACATGCACGGCCACAAAGGCTGGGCAAAGTGTAAGCTTTCTAAATCCGAAGGCTGCATGTGTAAATCTAATCTCATTCGCTTGGAGAGCGCAGTGGCCTAGTCCTCAGTCTGAGCACTTTATGGCTCCATATGCCATTTCACTTCCCATTTATTCAGTTGGAGCCGCAGTACTCTCCAGAGGAAGTCACAACCCTGCAGGCCCAGTCTCTACCTTTCATCTGATTTATACTATAACTCTGCCCAAACACACACGCACGACTCCACAAGGACGAGTAGTGCATCACAGAGCGAGCAAGGCTGAGAAAGACAGAGAAAGAGAGAGAGACTGCACAAGTTCACAGAGGCAAATCAATAGAGGAGAGGACAGGAGAAGGTTGAGTCTAAACGAAACGGTAGTTTTGAAGTGAATCGAGTAGACCCTGAGTGTGCCGTCTCCTAAAGCTGCGCCGTGTCAGTTTTGGATGCTAAAAATATTTTCCTCCATCCCAGTTTAGTGTGCAGGGACAACCAAATGTCAGTCGACTGTGAAGTTCACATCACCTAAAAGTTGCACAATGCAAAACTATAGGATGTATGGATGCATAAATAGATAGAGCTCCCTCTCGCACACGAAAATACAAAGTAAAAGACTCAAATATCTCCACATCCCTATCTTGACACATTGATGGATGGCCAGGATGCAGAACCTCTCCCAGTAAGACCATTAGTGAAGTGAAGTGATGTCCAAAGCACCAGTGCGTGACTGGGCCGGCCAGCCAGCGGAGTGCCTTTATAAATGAGTCTCTACTGAGAGCTCTGGCTGGACACCTCTGAGGAAGAGGAGAGGAATACTCGCTTTGGCTCCAGAAAATGCCAAACACACAGTGGAGAGTGTGATGCATCAAATGCATGTTTTAAAAATGAATCATTACCCTAGAAGGATTCTGTACCTGTGTCTGCCTAAAAGTCAAGGATCTATTAAAAAAGTTCAAGAATCTGACTACTGTATAACAATAACATGCTCAGCCTCTGGCTTCTTTGTAAAATTCCTTTCCAGTAGTGAAAGCAAATGCAATTGGAAAAATTTTTCCAAATGAGTTTGCAAAGCATTTCCATGTCCCATCACCAATTACCGAAGCAGCAGTTGGCTTTTCAAACCTCAAAAATATTGAGGTCCTCTTTATCTTCAGACCTTCTCAAACATCCTTTGTTGTCTTTCCCACCTCCGTTTTCTGTTGTTTTCAAGGAGTGCTACAGTGAAGACATATTTTTGAAGACCAGCCCAGAAGTTAGCATCACCCTGGTTCCCTAGACGAAAAACTTATTGGATTTTTGCACACCACTGAACATTTTAGAGTGGAATTACAGTGTATTCCTGCTTAATAACTACTTCTGCAGTAATTTCATACTGTGTTTCTACAGTGCATATGTGCTATTAAGGTTCTCAGTGAGCAACAAAGCATGAACAGATATATTTTTCAGAATTACTTGACAAACAGACAGTATTTTTTTCTATTATATAGATATAATGCTAACTTGTTTCTGGGTTTTAGAAATCTTGCAGTCTTGCATTTTACTATATATTAGCATTTAAAGAGTCATGCACAAAAACAGCTTGCTGTGTACACAGGTAAAAAGGGTGTTGTTTTACACTAGCCTTGAGACATTTGAACCAAAATAGGCTATTTACATTTTTACTAAGACCCAAAAAAAGCATATCAACTTGTGGAAAAATAAGCATCCATTGACCCCTTTAGGAAAGTCAGTCCGTAAATCAATCATAATCTACACATTAAATATAGCCCTAAAATGTATTTTAGCACTGAAAAAAAAAACCCTACTGAAACCAAATAATCTTTTATTGTACCATGCAAGGTGCAACCTAATATAAAACAAATAGAGAGTACAGCGTGTTCTATCCAAGCTAACAAAACCAAAGTCAAGATATATTTAGATTTATTCCCCTATTCCAAACCTAACAAACAAAATAAATGACAGTTTTATAGATGCGGCGATAAATTTGATCTAGTTTATGCTATAAACTAAAAATATGTTACATCATGCCAGCAGCTGCAACCCGACTTGGAGCATAATTCTACCTTCCATGAGGTCTGTGTTAGCCTTTATGCTTCTTAGAATCCAGATCCTACGACTCTGGCCTGGATGCAGACGTGGGGTTTCCCTGCAGGGGTTGGAAGTGACGCGGTCTTTTGGAAAGCTCCGCTGGGGCGCTTTGACAAATGGACTGTCTGACGAGCGCTGCGTTCAGGGAGCAGGACCCTGTGCTCACGCCTCGTTTACCTGCCGCTACGCTCACTCGCTCATCCTGGTTCTTAGACACACGGACACACACACACTTTCTCTAGCAGCGACCCAGTTGTTGCCAAGATGTGAAAGTCAGGGAAGTCAGTGTGTGTACGGCAATAGATCAAAATGTGGAGACAGTGACTTTGTCGCCCTGCATTATAGTTTGTTTTGCCTCCGAGTCGCGTCCAGACATTTAGCTGGAACGGTATACAGTTAAGTCCATATGAGGAGGTCACTTGCAAAAACAGATCAATTTTTTACTGTGCATTCCTGTGCATTCAGTTTAGTTATTTTGATTAGGTACTAGCTAAAAAACATGATAGCGTAATAAAAAGCATGATTTTTGAAACAATTTTTATAATTTTAGCGCTTAACTAAAACATTCACATTTAGTTATTTTGCAGATGCATTTTTCCAAAGCGACTTATAAATGGGAAATAGTTACATAATGAATGTACTGTAAGCTTAAAGTGCACACAATGAGCTTTAGATGGGGGGGGGGGGCTGTGGATCATCAAAAATGGTTGTAACTCCTAAGGATTTTATGTTAAAAATTTAAATTTCTTCTTTTTAATCATATTCTGGTGCCATACAGAATCAGAATTATGAAAAGTGTGTCAGTGTCCAAATATATATATTGCATTATGTTAATTATGAGTGAAATCGGAAGAGATGGATCATTGGGCCTGCTTAACGAAAGCTGATTTGACCATTTCAAGTACGCAAAAAGCCAAATAAATGCAAAAGGTGGCCTACATTTGCACCTCCCAGCCGCCCGCCCGCTCCTCGTTATTTTACTGTCGAGATTTATACCTTTACATCTTTTCAATCCAATCACGGTCTCGTTTCGACGGGACTCCTCAAGCGCACTGCCACGAACGTTGACAACTGCAACAGTCATCTCGACAGATCCGTAGGTGTGTAAACAACCTCGGTGCGCATGTGTGTTTGGGATTGTGACAAATTCCCAAACATGTCTCTGGCGACTTCCCGCTGCTTTGGTGTCAGCCAGACACGTCAGACACAGACGCAGGGCCCCGTGGGACGGGCGCAGAACAAGATGTCGCCTGTCAAGCGGGGAACATTTGAAAATAAATAACATCAGTGATGATTTGGGTTTACTTGTCACCGACGAGCTGGTGTTTTTGAGGAGCGATGCCGCCGCGGATCCTCTGGGAGAAGCAATCGCTCTTTTCCAGACCGGCATCTCCAAACAGATGTGCCTGATTTCCATTGCAGATCTCGCCGCATAAATCCACATGAGGATTTCAATATTGGTCTTAACAAGCAGATGACAGCAAGCAAGGGGGTGATCATTCATAATTGGAGATTGGAGGGGAAAAAATAAAACTAGGCGGGGGAAAAAAAACACGATGCTACCGGATTAAGTAGCTCTGAATATAACATGAATGCTAAATCTAGTTAAGAGCTTAGTTGATGCACAATGGCGTGTTTTTCACCAGGTCTGTTGATGGACCTCATGAATATTAATAAGCAATTCCCCAGGAAACAAAAGGTTTGTGATTTTGTATGCAAGCTTATTGAGAGCTAATTGTTCTTGGTTTACCAACAGTTAGAGCTTAAATTGTGGCACAGTAAAGAGGTTTTAGATAATGACTACTACAGTGGATTACCAATTAAAAAGCAGCTGGGGCAAAAAAAAAAAAAAGAAAAAGATTGAACTAATTAATCAAGTGCCAAGCCTGCCGGGCAATATTTTTTATGCACAACCATTGCTAGGATGTTATCGTGTTTATACAAGAAATTTTCAACTCATAACATTTCCAGGACGGGAAAATACACACCAAGACTCAAAACCAAGGATGCAGTAAGTGCAAGAATGTAGTAATTATATTTAATGTCGCAGATTCCATACACAATATGAAATCAGATTTCCTTGATTAATATGTTATAACCAGACATTATTTAAATGCATTAATTCGACAGGCTTGCTATGAAATGCTAGTTAATAATTACTCAATTAAAAAGTATTTTATTGGTCCAATCATATCGCTCCCATTATATTGTTCCTATCAGCTAATTTGTAAAGAGCGGGTCCATTCCCAGTGAACTAATGGACTGAGAAGATGCACAACCTAAATGCACCTCAAGTTGCTTTTTTATTTAAAAGTGTCCACCAAATGTATAAATTCTGTTTTTTATTGCACATATTGATACTCTTAAACAGTAGAGATCTGTTTGTGCTACTGGAATGAGCAACGCTGAGAAACAGCCAATCAGAGCAGACCTCCTCATTACTATTCATGAAGCTTCCAAATAAGGCAAAA
>JAUCMS010000095.1:3119560-3130784 GCA_032357445.1 Enteromius radiatus | reverse complement strand
TGGATGCGATTAATCGCGATTAATCATTGCCCAGCACTAATTTTAAGATATCTCAGTGCAAGCCTTTTCCAGTTTAGGCAGCTCTTGACATTTATTTTAATCTAGGACTAGTCTTAAACCCTGTTCGGGAAACTGCCCCTATATGTAGGGGTTATTGCATCCTCCATCTCTCAGATGGTACAGAAATCAGAAGCACATCTCTTAACGGGCTCACGAAAATATGAATAAATGCTCCTGAGCGTGCCAAAAACGAAGCCTTTGCTATATATATATATACAAATATAAAAACATTTTTCTTAAATATACAATATACAATTCATGTGTTCGCATTTATATATGCTGAAAATAATAAATATACACAGTACACAAACATTATGTAAAGAAAATGTCTATTTTAGATGTGATTAACCACGATTAATTGTTTGACAGCAGTACAATAAAATAAAATAATTAAAAGTAACTGTGACAATTTCTCACAATGCTACATTATAGCTTAAAATGTCCATAAAGTAGAAGAAACAACAACAACTACAAAAAAACAAACACACAGCATCTGTGTACTTCTTGAACCATATGCACCAATAAAATATTATATTGAGACTGAGACGTATACTAATAAGAGTATCAAAACATAACTCTCTCCAAGTGTTTCAGACTTTAATGGTGCAATCAGAAATTTCTCCTGCAGCTTTTACACAACATATCCAACAACAGAACAGCAACTTGCATAAAATCTTACATGAAATATGCATGCTTCAGCTGCATTTGTATCCAGTAAGCAATTCACAATCCTAGAAGCACTGCCCAATGCATACGAGTAAACGTAAAGACAATGATTTAAGTTTTTTTACTCAGTCAAATAAATTGCTGGGGAAACAAACAAACATTCCAGCACACTGGGTGCATGCTAACACTTTAATTTAATCTCAGTCTGCATGTACAGACAAAAGGTATATTGATTCTTAACAATGCACGAGTAAAGATGTGTAAATGTAAACATTGGGCTTGCAATGTGTGTCTATGGGAACATTACAAATGCTGTGGCAGTCCATGTGTCGTAGTGTCCTTGTAGGTCGGGATGCCAGCAGCGCTGCTCATATATTAGATCTGTTAAGCTCTGCTCTCTTAATGTTAATGGTTATATACATCATCTAAAACAGATGAACACTCAGGTTCATTCAGGTTGGCTACAATTCATAGCGACTGCAGTGGTGGAAAAAAAGAGCATTCATGGCATGTTTTTTAAAGCCTTCAGTAAAGTCAATGAAGGCAGTGATTTACTTGCTCGGTAATTTTGTCTCATTTTCCAATTAAATATCTAAACATTCTTAAAACAAGATACATTT
The DNA here is from genome assembly GCA_032357445.1 of Enteromius radiatus. Taxonomy (NCBI): domain Eukaryota; kingdom Metazoa; phylum Chordata; class Actinopteri; order Cypriniformes; family Cyprinidae; genus Enteromius; species Enteromius radiatus. The sequence goes on along the minus strand of JAUCMS010000095.1, from coordinate 3,129,438 downwards.
ACATGAGAGAACATCACAGGAGATATTGACATCTTGTTTCACCTCATGCCCTTTCGTTTCCTTAAATCCATTTTTTTGATTTAAGAATGTTTTGATATATTTCTACGGGAAAGCAAGATAAAAAAAGGTTCCCTTGCTGAGGCTGCTGGCTAGTTTGACTTTGGTTCTCACTTTTTCATTTATATCCATGTGTCTGCCACGTGAAGCTGAACTTGTAAGGCTTCTAACATCCTTTCATCAAACACGCTATAAAGTTTTACCACTGATGTTTTATGCAGAACATTTTGTTTTTGCTATGCCTACATCAGAGGAATTGATTTCTGCTCCTGGAAATCTAGGATGTCAGAGTTTAGTTCCAGTTCAAGCCAAGCTCCTCTAAATCAGCAAATTAAATGGCACATTGCATCCAAAACTTTAAAACCTACTTACAATGGAGGCATTAGTTTTGTTTGCAACAATTTGACTTGGGTAGCCTATTTCTGGGAACTGTTTGCAATGGTTCTCTATTAGTGATTATTTGGAAAGGACTAGAGGTTACATGATCAGAATAAAATATAGAAGCTTTCTACTTGAATACTGAGAAGTATGTAGTATATACTATGCAAGCTAATTTTAGTCATGGAGTAAAAAGATAATTGCAACGTGAAAAAAAAAAGTCTTTTTCACATAAATTCTGCATGTGTATGCCATCAGGTCAGAATTGCTTAACGTAAAGTGTGGATATGGAGAAAAAAAAAAGAACTAATTAAGGCGTAAACAACAAGAATAAACAAAATGTGATGACCAGCTGATATTTTTGAATATGACTGCAAATAAACCCTATCGAAAGGTTGATCTCCAGGAGCAGAAGAGCCATCGATGAGGTCACATGTATCTCCCAGTGCCTTAAAAACAGACGCACATTATTGTTTTCATGTAACCTCCTCCATCCGAGCATCTCTGAAAACAAGTGCAGTAGGTGGAGAATGTGAGACGACGATGGGATATTAAAAGCAAATAACAGAAGTCAAGGGAGAGTGAAAAACAAAGCGGAGCACTAATTAGCCAATTAACGAGCAATTAAGCTCCTGGAGCCTAATGGCCTGTTGTCTGGCTCGTTAATGGAACCCGTTAGACTGACAACCCAGTTGCACTAAGTGCTGTACAGCAGGAGATAGGCAATGAGAGAGATACAGAACGAGACAAAGGCTCTGTTCAGAATGGTATACTAGCATACAGTACTACAGGTAACGTACTTACTACATACTAGGAAGTATACAGTTCACATACACTTTTTATTTTTTATATCTTCAATATATGCATCTATTTGATTATAAATACAGTAATAATTGCTGATTTAGGACATTTAAATTTTTTTTAGAAACATGTCTTACAAAGATGCATTATCTGAGAGCATTTTAAGACCAAACAATGGCAATGATGTATTTTAAGATATCGCAGTGCAAGCCTTTTCCAGTTTAGACAGCTCTTAACATTTATTTTAATCTAGGACTAGTCTTAAACCCTGTCCAGGAAACCGGCCCTTAATCTACTACTACACACACACACACACACATAAAGCGAAATTACTTCAGCAACATGACAGACGTACACTGATTCATTTCAACTTGCAGGTCATCACAGCAATGCATGATGGGAAAATTACAACCCGCTGTGATTATATCACACTATGTATGCTACTATTTTAATTTACATAATTTCTGGTTTATTACGTACACTTTGCTTGCAAGGCTTACAAATCCTAACAGTAAACACGGAAGGAACGCAAACACACAGTGCATTAAAAGCACACAGCTGTCGCTAATTAAAGCTAGCATATTGCTCTAATACATGCTAATGGAATGTGAGCTAATATTTGATGGTTCCACACTGTCAGGGTCGGTTTTTATTAGCCACGGACGAGTGAGATATCGCTTCATGAAAATGCACGCGAGGCAAGAAAACAAGAACTTGCAGGTTTTGCAAATCGGCGCAGAAATGAGCTATGCTTAAAAATGCCTTTTCAACTTCCAGCTTTATTAGCTTTTGACTAATTTCCTTGCCTAATTATATCCTCTTTGAGAAAAATTTCAGAGCTATTAATAATGTACTTGGAGTAATTAGCAACATAAATATTTATAATGAACTGGATTAGCCGTGCACTGGTGTGTCTCTGTGTGTGTGTGTGTGTGTGTGTGTGAGGAACGCAAGAATTAGCAGAGCTCTATTAAACAATTACACTGACATATGTTTTGTTGTGAAATATAAGACATATTAAAAGTACTACGGTATTACCACACTACTTACAGTATTATTATTCTTGGATTTACCATATACTGTAAAAACCATGGTACATGACTTTCTGTACTACAGTATATTTCAAAGTATCATACAGTAGTAATATCATCTCGTAACATGATAGCACTTTGCTGTAAGGGTAGTCATTCTCTGCTATGGTAAAATCACGGTGCCAGCGCTACTTAAACATATACCATGGTACTGAAATGATGTACCATGCTCTTTGCATCACTGACTCTACCATGGTATTTTGGACATGTCAATTAAAACAATTCATAAGTTTCTGTACTATGTTATATTTCAAAGTACTACGATATTACTACGCCACACTACTCCCTTACCATGGTATTTACATGGTACATTTAATTAACATATTTTCAAAAGATAAAAGACACTGTGTCTTCTGAGAAGAAAATCAAACAGGTCATAACGTACTTGATTGTGAATCATAAGTACACCTGTGTGGTCAGCGTTAACGCCAGCGGTGATTTTACCTGACAAAATCTCATCAGTCATTAGCATTAAGCTCCGTCCCTGTGCTGAGAGGCTACAGACCTCCGACTGAACTGAGCCAGATGGAGGGCCCATTAAGAATTAATTGACTTGTCAAGCGGTCAGCCCGTTCCGTGGCCGAGACGGAAATAATTGCAGATGGGAAGTGAAAAGGGCTGTGACGCCCAGCGGGCGGCCGCGGTCTCACACAGAGCACGTCTTCTACGTGTTCAGCCGAACATGCCTCCTGGCCCGTCTGTCTCGCCCTTCTCTCGCTCACTCTCTCTGACCAGTGCTAATTACAACGCCCTCGGAATGTGCTACACTAAAAGGTCAATGCAAGTGGCAAGCCCACATTAAATATCAAAGTAATCTCCTCCTAAAACGACATGCGCACAGCGAGGGAGGGCCGTTACCACTGTCGAGCCGTGTTAATCTGTTCAAGTATGAGGTTATCGTGAGCCAAGCAGGCCATGTTTACTTTGAAGATGCCACAAAAACCAAAATTCACGAACATTTCTTTTTTTTTACTCTAGAGGATGCATGCATTATAAGGTAGTGAGGTGATCATAAAACATTTGAAAACAGCTGAAAACATTCTTAAATTGCAAATATTTGCTGGGTTTTGAACTAAAATTAAGGAACTGGGTAAAGCTGTAGTATAAGTGTACTCTGCCATTGAGTCTTGTAGATCAGATTGAAGACTGTAATTAAATAGGCAGAATTTTATCAAGAAAAAGGTAACAAAAACTATGGAAATGTATAATGTTGTGTAACATTTTGCATGCCTTACGGAGAGACCGGGATCAATTGATCAAAGAAAGATATAAATGTGCAAAAATAACTTGCAATTTTGACATTGTGTACTAATGTACAGTACAGATGAAGTCAAAAGTTTACATACACCTTGCAGTGTCTGCAAAAGTTTATTATTTACCAAAATAAGAGGAATCACACAAAATGCATGCTATTGTTTATTTAGTACTGACCTGAATAAGATATTTCACATAAAAGATGTTTACATACGTCCGAACGAGGAAATAATTGTTCATTATAGCTTCTGAAGGGCATACTATGTACACCTTCATTCTGTTCAAAAGTTTTCACCCCCGGGTCCTAATGCATGGTTTTACCAACCCTATCTTCTTCAGGAAACGTATTTATAGATCACCTAAACATGTCTATCAAAACAGAGTGTTGAAAAGTGTTTTTTTTATATTATAGGGTCTATAATATTGCTGAACACAAATCAATAAAAGAGTGCAATAATATTGATACTGTATGCTAAGGACACCGTAAAATCTATCGAGGTACTAAGCTTTCCAAATCACCCATGTTTTCATAAAAGACCTCTTAATATCACAAAATGAAATAAAGTGTGAAATTGCAGAGACCAAAAAAGGGAAAACAAGAAAGGATAACCTTATTTTCATCCTTTCGCCCCCTCCTGTTTTTGTAGTTGCCGTTATTGCTTTGCCCCCAAATGAATTGCAAAATGTTAAGATTTGCATTTCAATCTGGCAACCCTCTCCTTCTAAAGCGATAACAACCTGTTCTCCCCCCAGCACCGAGTCTCATTCAACAGCCAGCTCTGTTTTGTAAAGGCCCTGCAACAATGTAATTGCGGTTTCCCTCTCCATCATTACGGGGGAAGCTTTCGGCGGCCTGTTTACAAGCTAAATAAATAGCTACACAAAACATCTGGAGCTGCAGAAGAGGCCTTGAGTGGGCTCTTCACAGAACCTCAAGAGTGTATGCAAAGAAGCAGCTAGAAAGAGCTCTGGGTCTTGAGGGTTAACCCCTTTGAGACAAGCATTTTAAAAAAAAAACACTACCACCAAAACCACTTTAATTATCTCTCGCTCTCTTAAAAAAAAAAAAAAACAAGCAAAGAGGATTAGGGCGATGGAGTTACACATTCACAAGTTTTTGTGCGGGGTCACAAGTATCTGACTACAATTTCCAACCCACTCTTTCATTTTATCACCTGCTGTTCATGAGCACATGCATACTGAATTTCCCTTACAGCATATGGTAGTATTTTGAAAAAACGACAATCCTGGATATTGTGCTACTGTATGGAAAGGTGTCAAGAAACAGCTTTACTTCACTACAGATCTAATAAGAGACAGAGGTGGAACTTTTCAATAAAGCTGTAAGAATGTCAATAAAATGGAGCTGGCGTCATGTTACACGTGAAATTCTCAGCAAGAAGCCAACATAAAGGAACACACCCACATACATGCTACTACTCGAGAGTCTGAGGTCTGGAATTTTTTTGGTCTTCAGAGTCACTTCAGAAATCATTCTTAGTATAATATCAATGTTAAAAACAGTTGTATACTGTATTTATTAAAATATATTATTTTTTTTTATAATATAATTCTTTGATGAATAAAATAGTTCAAAACAACCGTCTAATTCATGCAGCATGTGATATTAACTAATTATTGTCTTATTATTGTTAATTGTTAGTGTCTTTAATACTCCCTTCTAAAATGAACATGATGTTCAACATCTTATGTTTGATCATTTGGAAATCTGTCAACCACCTGACAGCTTAAATAAAATTCAATCTTTAAAGAGCCCCTATTATGCCATTTTCTAAAAAAATATAACTTCATTTTACAGTGATTCTCAAATGATTCATTCGAAGCAGTTCACTCTAAACCCCTCCTTTCTGTGAGCCTACTCTGTTCTGATTGGTCAAATGGCCCAGTCTGCTATGATTGGTCCACGGCGTACAGCTCTTCAGAAACGATAGGTCCATTGCCATAGCTGTGTATTTTGAATGCTCAATGGCAATCTATTTATCATAATACCCACAGGCTGTGATTCAGTGGAGCGCTGGTCCAAATAAACTGGTACTGAAGCATCTTTCAAGAGCAAGTGTTTTGTGTATCCTGTGATGAACTCCCCGAGATCAGAGAAGCAGTCATCAGTAAAATCACATGTTTTGTGGGCAAGGTCAAAGATTACAAAATCATTGTTTACTTGGAGACATGTTTATCTACCCTGTTTTTTTTATATGTGTGGCCTATATATATATATAAATGGATTAAAATAAATAAATAAATAAATCTTGTCTGATCAACTTAACTTGTCTAAGTTTAAAATCACAGTCAATATGAATTACTTTTATTTTAATTTAGCCTCCTTACATTCAAATTCTAATTGCAATTCCTACCTAAACTTAAATTCACTCCAAAATCACTTGTGAATAGCGCACAACCCTGACCTGCACAAACTGTGCGATGAAACCGTCTTCCTTTTTTCTGTCAAATGCAATCCTCTGTGTGGAGTCTAACGGACCGAGGTTATGAAAACTTTGCGCGGTGGCTTAAGTTGCAAATGTGACCATGATATAAGCTCAGCCAACAGAGTCTGGAGTGTGGTAGAAGTCTTAGAAGTACCCTCACGTCAATATTTATAAAACGCAACCTCAGTGTTACTGCTGCTCCATGCCAGCGGCCTTAATGTAATGATATGGTGGAAAATTCTAAAATGCTGGCAGATGTGTTCCTTGGGGTTTCAAACCACAAATCTCTCCATCTCAAGTAGAGCAGAAGCCATACAAGCCTCACAGAGAATAGAGGTTGTGTAAATATTGGGAAGAAGCCAAGACTAAAGGAGCGTAATAACTCCTTTGGTAATATTTCATGTCTTAAGTTCCAACACAAAATAAACCAAGAAATCCAGCAGTCCACATGTCGTTTTAACCACATAGGGCTCATCCATACATAAAATATGAGAATCCATAACCCCACATGACTCCACATTTACCACTCTCATAAATTTCCTTTCCCTCAAGAAATACTTTGTTTCTACTCTTGGGCAATGAGTTATACTTGACAAATTTTGCTGAATTATGCTGCGAGTATCAAATGACATAGAGAGAGGAAAATAACAAAACAAAAAAAAAAAAACATCATAAATTGCACTCTAAACATGTTGCCTATTATGATATCTTTTTGGACTCCCTGAGAACAGAAGTCACTAATGAGGGGGAAACTTGAGCTTTTTGTCAGCCCACAGACATTTATTTATTATTTTTTACTTCACGGACAGTGACCTATACAGCAGAGCAAGCATCATGTCATGTACATGTAGGTCTTACACTTTACTTTAGACCACAAAGCATACTGAAAGACTATTATTTTCCATGGATTTTATTCATTTCTGTTCTGAAACGCTTGTTTTCTTGGTCTAAACTGTACATTTCAGAACTTATGAGAAGCCATGGGAACAAAGTTACTAAAGTAAGAGAATTCCTATTATTAATTTACTATGCCGTGTGCACACACAACTTCATTTACATACTGTATATTCATTACAATCATATTTAGCTTTACAGTAAATAAGCAGTAATTTCAGGCTGATGAAATATCCTGAAATTACAGCTGCATCTAGCATAAAAAACAGCAATTTAAGACTGATGAAATGGTTACAATGCATCGAACTGAAATTAGACTTTTAAGATTCTATTCATTTTCACGACTTTTGAAACTTACAGTTATATATTTTTTTGGTAAAAACTCATGGAAAGTCACGGAAATTAAAATCTAATGGAAAGGTCATACAATTTATATTATTAACTTACTCAGCAGTGAATATACACAACTTATTTTACAGTTGTATCTTATTACTTATTGATTGCATCTTAGGTAAGCAAACCCTGCCTTAAAGATGAACAGTTCACGGGACATTTGACATTCAAGTCAACTGACGTTTACAGCAACGTTTCATTTTAACAGCCAACAGTTCTAAAGAAATTCTGAAGATCCTGATAAAAACATCAAACATCCTGTAACACCCAAGTGTTCCTGTACTGAATTATTCCAGCCAAGAGTCGTTATAATGTTAGAGCGGCAAACGCAGAAATATGATAGTGATCGTTCCTCTCCAATCTCACTGGGGTCTTGATGGATAGAACAAGGCAAACGTGATAAAGAGGGAGGAAGGCAGACGGGATGAGATGAGAACAGAATTAAGTGCCAGGTGAAAATATGAAACCCATCCCGCAAGCAAAAGAACGATCATCTTTCATGTCTATACTGAAAGGTCAATGGTGTGATCCTGCTGTCCGGGCCAGCAGCCAATCCCTTCGCACCTAACACCACACACACACACACACACGTGCATGCACACTGCTGCCTCGGAGAGTTACAACAGCTGTTAAGTGTGCATAATGAATGCTGTAAACCCAAGCAGTAAAACCAGGCACGGCGCCCAGGGCAGAGAGACACGACACCGAATCCTAGATCAAATTCTAAACGGAACATCAGAACCGAAGCAGAGAGCATTTAAAGAATCCTAATGAAGTAACAACTGCACTGGGAGTCAACGCGCTGGCTAGTTCTAATAATAAAACCTTATTTACATTACACTTATTCCATCCACTTATCACATTCTGCTCAAGAGAGGGATTCAACAAGCACTGATCAAAGAACTGAAACACTGCTGAACGCGTCCCACCAATACAAAAAAGAAAGTTATCCTGCCAGTCTGCATTTCTACTTTCAAAAATACACAGTTGCAAAGAATTTGGACAGATGGTCATCCGAAGCAGTGACATTAAAATTAAATAACACATCAATGAATATATACAGGCAGTTATTTGCATAGTCTCTTTATGCATTTCTGGCCTAATTGCAAAGATGCATCTACTGTACTCATACAGAAATATTGCATATATTGCCCCACTGTGTTTGTGATATTGCAATACATACAGTTATATATATATATAACTTTTAAAAATATAGAAACACATGCATTATAAAAAATGCATTACACATGCATATCTGAATGGGTTACAAATGATCATAATGTAATCTTTATAAATAAGGTAATTTTTCAATACGACTGCTTCAAGTCATGTCTTGGTCTAAATTTACTCTGAAATGTGTCGTACTATTGTAGAACAAATGCTTAAAGAAAGTAAAACATCGCTCATGATTATATATTTTTGTGCTACACAGGCTATGTGAATACAGCTCTATTATCCCAGCTCCCATGCGGTTGCTGATCTTACTGAACATCATTAACAAGCTCTTATATTACAGGAAAGTACGGCCAGTAGTAACTGGCACAGTAAAAACCATCCTGACTGACCTTGCTGTGACGGACACCTGGTTTTACTCTCCTGAGGGCAGCTTTGCCTCTCTCTCTCGTGTCCCTTTAAAAGTAGCATATACACTAGAGCAGTCAATTTAAGAGTAGCATTTAATTAATGGAAAGTAAGCATGCGTTTTATAGAGCTGTGTGTCAGGGCGAGTGATAGAGTGATTAAGTGGAAATGAAGTCTGCCTACGAGAGGACATAAATCTAAAGGAGACTGCACTTAACCTCCAGGCCACTGTAAAAGACACCAAAAGAAATACTTGAAGGAAGAAAGAGCGAATTGCACTGCTGTGTAAAAACTCCTGATAAAATGTGACACCTCAACTAGACAGCTCCCACATGTATCTAATCCGATAAATGCTGTAACTCGATACAGGTGGTGATGAAAAAATATCTAAAAATGGTATTGAGTGCTATAAATCTCAAGTAATCTGATTGTACTTTATTCCAAATTAAAAAAGAAAATGTGAAGAGATTTTTATAATGAAAAATAAATAAAAAAATAATTATTGGGTAGCATTTTATTTTACAGTCTTGTTACTCATCTATATACTATGTATGCATTATAGGTACTAACTCTAAACCTACCCCTAAACATAATCCCCAATACTTTCTTAGGTAGGTACACTATACTGTAAGTACATGCAAGTTCAAAGTACTGTAAAATATATATGTAACGGAGGCCAGCGAGTAAGTGCTGTGCAGGTAAATCTCACTCCACTGATATCAAAAAGCGGCGCCTTAGCGACTGACACTAGAGGTCATGGCCTTTAGACTCCTGGTTAGAGAGCCCGCCTCCCATGCCGGAGACATGGGTTCGAGACCCGCTCGGAGCGAGGACAAGTCGTGGGTTCAAGACCCACTCGGACGCTCAGAGCGAGGACAAGCGGACCCAGGGGGGTTATATTGGTTCCGTGACCCGGATGGGAGTGAGGTTTAGGGGGTGAGTGTAACGGAGGCCAGCGAGTAAGTGCTGTGCAGGTAAACCT
>JAUCMS010000095.1:3060604-3072333 GCA_032357445.1 Enteromius radiatus | reverse complement strand
AACGCTTCATTCGCGTCTGGTGTGAACACAGCAAAGAGTCGGCTGTGTGGAGATACTTCATGGTATCGGATCGGTATTGGGTATCGACAAAGATACAAAGCCCAGGCATCGGTATCTGGACTGAAAAAGTCGGATCGGTGCATCCCTAGTATGAAATATCTTTAAAATACCATAGCATTAAAATCACACACTATTACTGTACCGCAGCTCACAGAGCTTTTTCCAAAGATATAATGCCTTTACTGTAGATAGAAATCATGGTTACCATGGTCAGTTTTTGTAATGACTTAGTGTCTGCACAAAAGTGCAAATATTATCTAAAACTACTATTGCAGGAGATGAGTGAACTTGACAGCAGTGCATTAGGAGGACTAATCGGCAACAGAAGGGAAACCTACAGTGTGTGTGTGTGTGTGATTGTGCCTAACTGGGCCATGATCTTGACCTTGGGTCACACTGTATTCTCTTAGCAGCTCAAGTGCAGTCTCCTCACACTCTCAAAGCAATGATGTCAGCTAAACAGAAGGGGAAAAACTCTAAAGTGTGTCTGGAGATTCTCAACACCTCATTTATTGCCTCTGAGGAATGGACGACCGCAGTGGGGTCTGTTTTCCTTTTCCCCGGGCTCATTTATAATAAAGGCAAAGAGAATAGGGTCGGGTTGAGACTTCTGATTATTACTGTACGAATGAGTTCAAGGAACAACAGATGTAAAACAAACACACACATACACACACTTGCAGAGGATAAGTGACCCTGTTGCTGAGGCCAGACCACACACTTGTTCTCTGGCTCTGTGAAGTTTGGTCTGTCATCAGGACTATTGTGGCCTGCTCTGGACGTGCTGGACGAGCTAAAACAAATGGGAAAAAGAGTAGTTTTCTGCGTTAGTGTTTGTTACTCAGGAGTGTGTGTGCATACATCTGCTGGTTTGCGTAAACTCAGGTCAATGAGGGAGAACCTACTCTGACACGGGCCTGTTTTAGCGGCCCCGCTATGATTTATTAAAACCACCCTGGCCTTCCTGCTTCCTAATCTTTGTTTACTGCTGTAGAAGCACGTTATCTCAACTGATCCCGGGTTCATTTCCATAACTACTAATCATATCTGTTTCTCTGATAGGTCTTGCAAAGCATTTTGATAAGCTATGCTATCTTGTGTAGACGTTGAAGGCGATCAAAGAAAAGCTGTGGGATGCTAAGCTAAGTCTTAAAGCTAACAAGTGATTTTCGTAACAAAACAAAAGATATACAGTATTTTGTTACTGTAATACATTTGTATTGTGTTCAAAATACCATGGTACAATAGTATTTTGTTAATGTATTGTACCATGGTATTTTTTGAAGTACTGCTACAACATACAGTAAATGGCATTTTACATTGTTATTTTATTATATTTTATTATTATATTCAATTCCAGCACCATGTGAATACCAAAATACCACAGTATACAAGTCAATCAATCCAGTAACTTTTTTTTACTGTGGGTTTTTTTCAGTTGTGGTACGTTTTTCTTAGTTCTGTGCAATAATAGTAACTATACAATTTTGTCAGGAATTATTGTTAATATGGTAAAAATGCCCAAAAGATTTCAAATGACTTTAACCATTACATGACTCTACTCCGGTTCATAATCTAATTTCAAGCTTTGAAAATGTCAGGCTTCGAAATGTTTCACATAAATATGGGGAGCATTTCAATGGCAGCATTGAATTTCAGTGCTAGCGTTCAAATAGGAAACTCAATAGCGCCGAGGCGCACTGTGAGGAAATTAAAGCCCGCCACTCTTTCTGCAGCTGCTTTCTGGAATAGTGTTGAACAGCTTGAGCTGTTTGGTGAATTTCAAGATATACTTGTGAATAAATATTCTGAATGTACGCCAGCCGGCCAAAGCAAACCCGTACTGACAAGTGTGTTCATGCCTAGCTCGTTCTTTCTCTCATTCTCTCTGACAGTCTCTATAATTTGTAGCTTTAAGGATAACTTAAAGGCTGTAACAGAGTGCTTCATATAACTCAGAGTAGTGTAAACCATGTACTCAGAGGAAACTGAAGAAAAGATGTGTGACTGCTTGTGTTTGATCTGAACATGAATCATAGATGTTACAAAGCTCCACTTCACTTCAATGGAGTAAATTGGTGAAAATCACTACAATGGTTTGCCAAGTCCTTTCAAGGGCTTCTACTCAAGAATAAGGGACAAAAATACATCTGAAAAAAAATGTATTATAATGCACTGACAAATTCATTTGAATAGCATTTTCCAAAATAAAATTTCAAAGCTTTTTTTATATTTAAAATCTTAACATATTCACGCCTAATAGTTGCATTTAACAAATTAAAGCATTTGAGATGATGTACAGTACACGTAAGCCCAGTTTCACAGACAGTGCTTAGCCTAAACCAGGATTAGGCCATAGTTCAGTTAGGATATTTAAGTAATTTTATAAGCGTGCCTTAGAAAAAAGCATTACTGGTGTGCATCTTAGAACAAAACGAAGGCGCCATCAGTCAATGCAAGTTTCTTTCAGTTGAAACAGCTCAGATTTATATCTAGTCTAGGACTAGTCTGTGAAACCGGGGGATGATGTCCTATTTCAGTAAACATATTCAAAAATATTCAACTTCATATAAAGAGCTGGGTGAAAAAGACATTTTGTGTGGTCAGGTATGGTGACCCATACTTGGAATTTGTGCTCTGCATTTAACCCATCCAACGTGCACACACACACACACACACACACACACACACACACCTGGAGCAGTGGGCAGCCATTGCTGCAGTTGGGGGAACGGTGCCTTGCTCAAGGGTCTCACCTCAGTCGTGGTATCGAAGGTGGAGAGAGTGCTGGTTATTCACTCCCACCACCCACAATCCCTGCCGGACCTGGGACTCGAACCCGCGACCTTTGGGTTACAAGCCCAACTCCCTATGCACAGGCCAAGACTAGCCATTAAAAAATGGCTATTTCAATAATTTCACACCTAGATTTTCTTCTAGAAACGCTAACAGTGCTCGCAGACAGTGGCACTGCTGTGCCAGAGATCCCTCTTGAGATATTCCCCTCAGGCCCAGAGGAACAGGAGTCGTCTGAGATATTGTATCTCTCCCAGGACAGAAGCAGAGCTCCTTACTGAAAATGGATGTCTGGGGAGAATCAGCGGTGCCGAGGGCACTACGTTAAATGGAAATGCATGGCAAGGTCGTCTCTTTCTATTCATCTCTGTCCTCCTTGTCGGCCACTGAGCCTGCACATCAGCAATATTTTGCAGAGAGCGAGAGGAGAAAACACGGTTTACCAGCTTTCCATCACTCCAGAGAAGATGGGTGGATGTCTCAGACTGGCATTCGGAGGAGAAAAGTGTCCCCTTCTCCTGAGAAGCATCCGTCACTGATGTTCTTGATGGAACACGGGAAACAGATCGACTTTCTCCTTAACGCCGATCAATCCCAAGACTGTCCCGCTCTCGGAGGGAACATTTACAGCAGGCAGTAAAGAAGGCCTTTGGGGCCCAATTGCATCCAGTAATCCTGCTAAGTGAGCTATATTTCCCTCCTTCTAGTCTGCTATTAGACAGGCCAGGTTCATAAATACTGCAGTTAATCTGGAAGCCGCAACCTCAGCCTGAGGAGGTAATATGAGAGGGCCACAAGGCCACAAAAACGTGAAACCATCGCTGACACTGGAGAGTGACTGTGGACACATTTGGACATACATGACACGCTGTGAAAATCCCACTCTGAGAGGCCTGTGATCCATTAATGGGGCCCAATTTGGAAAAAAATCTTTAATATCTTACGTACCAGACAGAATAACAGCTCATAAACTTTGCTTTAGCCAGACAACCTTATAAACGGCCCATTTCATTTTCCATAAAAAGCTGCAGTATACACTGTCATGTTGGATCAATGCGAATTCCAGCATAAATAATCTTGCTAGGACAATAAGTTAAAGCAAAAATATGATATTGGAATTACATTACATTGTTCTAATTATAATATCAAAATCACAATTTTAATTTCATGATCAGTTTCAGTTTTGTAGTTATTGAACTATATTACTACATTAATTATTTGCACTTCACTAAAAAAAATATTAAGCAGCACAATCATTTTTAATACCAATAATAATAAATGTTTCTTAAATCAGCATATAAATAGAATCATATGACACTGGAGACTAGAGCTTCAATGTAGTCTCGAAGAAAGAAATATTTAAAATACATTTAAACATAAAACAATTTTTAATTGTAGTAGAGCTATATGTAGTTATATCATTATATTTTGACTTTATTCTCAAATTATTTTGACTTTAATCTCATAGTATTTCAACTTTACTCTTGCAATATTTTGACTTTATTCTCGTAATATTTCCACTTTATTCTCATTATATTTTGACTTTAATCTCATAGTATATTGACTTTATTCTCGTAATATTTAGACTTTAATCTCATTATATTTTGACTTTATTCTTGTAATATTTTGACTTTATTCTCAAAATATTACGAGTTTAATCTCGTAGTCTTAGATTTTTATTATTTTTTGGTGGCACTTAAACGCTGTCATATATATATATACACACACACACACACACACATACATACATATATATATATATATATAAATAGATATATATAGATATATATAAGGGGTGGGCATAGATTATTTTTTTTTATCTAGGTTAAAATGGCTCATTTGAATTCTGCCAAAGGCATTCAGAATATGTGTCGTACCTAAATAAAGGCTAAAAGTAAAGCCCTATTGGGGCAGGACTAGTTTTACAGGGGGTCGTTGGAGAATGTGTTGTTTCACAGACGTATTTGGTGATTTTAATCCAATCCGAATCTGCCATGTCTGTGTTTTTCTCTAACAACCTCTGTGATAATACTAGAGTCCGAATGCGATGTCTGTGATATTATTTTCCTATAACGCGTTTCCTTGTGTGTTTTAGCCAACGCGATATGCCGCAGATCCTCTTCCGCACGCACGTTTAATATATTTAGATATATAAAATAAATAAATAAATACAAATAAAGAGTCAGATCATGTAAACTGTTAAGACTGGCTACTGGAATATCAGGTAAGATTACTCACGTTCATTCCTGCACTCGGTTACATGTGTTTTAACTATCAAAATTAAACATGGATTTACTACAAATAAAAATCATAATAGTTGAACTAAAGTAACCACACATTAACATGATTTTGCTATACTAGCCATTTAGCTTCACCGTGGTGATTATAGTTATTGTAATCAATCTGAATGACTATAGCAATGCACGCATGCTTTGGTAAGCATAAGAGATTTCTTTCAAAAACTAAACCCCATCTTTCCCACCCTGAACTTTTCAACAGTAGTGTACATTCAGCAAAAAAATACACACGTTTCATTTATCCACTAGATATATAGAGCGCCATTCGATATGAGAAACAACGACCTGCCTGTGCAGTGCTGCTAAGATAAAATAGAGGAACTCCTCTTTGTGTGTATCTAATGGGTTTATGAGCTACAGGCGGCTGCTGTATAGCTGCTGACAGCCAAGAGGGCTCACATCTACCTGTTCTATTTCCCAGCCATCCCCACGATTTCACTCTGGAAATCGTACATCAAAATGTCTCCCGCAGGCGTAAGCGCTCCTCGGGCAATCCTTCCTCATATATCTACCAGAAGGCCAGCACTCTTTATCAAGCCATCAAGGCCAGAGGTCAAGGACTTCATCCCCCACAATGCTTTTCACCTTGAGGCAGGCTGTCAAGAGGAGTCTGACACCGAGGCCAACTGCTCACGCTCAGTGGCAGGCCAATGGTGAGAGGTCTTGGTCTCGGTGTCCATGGAAACACCGCTAGGTTTCTGCTTCCAGTTCTTTTTTTTTTTTTTTTTTTCACAGTTTCTTGAAATGCATCACAGGAGCTCAGACAAAGGTGCGTGTCTCGTGTGGTATATTTAACTCTGTAAAGTGCTAATAAAAAAGTGGCTGATGACAGATTCTAAACCAAAGCTGTTGATTAGTCAACAGATGGCCAATGTGCGCACAGATAATGAAATTAGAGTAAAGTAACCCCAAGCACTGAAGCAGTCAGGTGCAGCACTGACGTTATGAACTGATAGATAAACATTGTAAACAAGCGATATGCTGGTCTATTAAACAGCGCTACAGTGTCCTCCTTGCCAGTCCAAATTACTAAGGTCATCAAAGCCATAACACAGTGCATAACGCACATAAAGGACTATTCATATTGGCAGTGATTTGAGCAATGCGACCAAGCAACGGTATGCAAATGAGCAGTGATGAGATGCAGCGTCTAGCATTGAAAATGAATGCTGAAGGCAGGGTTCAATGGAGAACTCAGAACTGATTTGGAAATGCCTTGAAAAAAAAAAGAATAAAAAAACTTAAATTGAATTTAGGAAGCAAACAATATACTAAAATAAAAAAAAGAATAAAAAAAAAATGCAAAAGGTTTTTTCTCCAAATTGTGAGATATAAAGTCGCAATTATGTCTTTATATCTCAGAATTCTGATTTTATAACTTACAGTTGTGTGATATGAACTCCCAATTCTCCCTTTCTTCTCAGAATTATGAAATGTAAACTCGCAGTTATAATGTCAGAATTGCAATTAAAGACGCAATTACGAGAGAAAAGTTAGAATTGCGTAATATAAAGTCACAGTTGCGAGATATTATAAAAGAAGTCACAATTGCGAGTTCTAAAGTCAGAATTTGCAACTTTATATCTCAGAATTCTGAAACTCACACTTGTGTCGCAATTCTGACTTAGAATGAGTTAAAGTGAGTTAAAGATAAATAAGGCATACTATAAATAAGTTTCAAACAGAAACAAAAACTTGTGCTAGCTGAAAGAAAACAAGTTGACAAAAAATTGTGCAAGTTCCAGTGCAATACTAGAATATTCTCTCTTGGTAAGAACCAGAACACAACATGGGGGGTTAAAAAATACAGATAATTATGCAAAACGATGCATACTTACAAGCAACAAAACCTAAACCAAGGTCAAAAAAAGAGCAGCTGCAGTCATTTCTAGCTCATATGTGCAAGGCTTCAGCTGTCAGCTGCTTTCAGTTATTATAGCTGTAAAAAAACAGTCCACTAAACTGGTATCTGTCATCACATCATTTTAATTCATTATTATAATTATAACCACACTGGTTTGTGGCTAACATATGTGTTGACAAACATGGCGGATATTATCCCTGCGATTTTTCAGTCTCATTTATGATGACTGGAATACACTGTACTCGTTATGTTTGGATGAGGGGAAACAAACACAAATATAAAAAAGAAAAGTTGCAAGATTGATATGTGCATAATGCATTAACTCAGCGCAGTTAATAAATTAATAATGAGCTACAAATTGACACATAATTATGCATTTCCCTTTTTAATTAAAAGAGAGCGACGCTAGTCTATATCAAAATATACAACTTTTTTTTTTCTTGTCAGAGAGAGAGCAAGAAATACTGTGAGAGGGAAAAAAGAGAGAGAGAAGTGAAGCATAAAGAGTGTGATGTTCCCTCTGACAGCGCAGCCGTGCTCGTTAAACCTTTTCTTTATCTCTTAACAATCGCTCTAATTATGTTCATTGAAGGGGGCCAATTAATCCTGCATTGTCAGGCCCTGCGGCTAAGTGTTTCTCCCACATCCAGAGGAATCTGCAATTAACACAGCCAAATTTATTTAGTGACACTTCTCGGCTTTTGACTCCCTCCAATTATCCCTAATCAATGCTGCAGAGTGCTGGCGGGGGAGCAGGCAGGTCGCCCTCATTTGTTGAGCGAGGAATAAGTACGCTGAGCCCTCGGCCTCCGAAGGCCAGACGTGTCAGAGAAGCGATGACATGAGCCTGTCAGATGTGAAGCAAAGCCTAGCGAGAGAGAGAGAGAGGATTTCTCAGTCTATTAGCAGCTTTACCAGCCTCAGCAGATCGATAGACGTTGAGCGACGTTATCTATTTTAGTGGAAATTCAACTTGCGTGTCATCAAAGGAGAAAATAAGAAATAATGGTTTTAATGATCGCTAATGTTGCAGGTGTGCAGCCGAAGGATGCAGAGATAGGTGTTAATGCACTTAAAGGAACTATATATACACACACACTACCATTTAGTTTAGAGCTCGCTTCTCGAAAGCTAAACCACTGGAAAACATTTTACAATTGAAATGACCTGTTTCTATTTTATTATACTTAAACGTAATTTTTGAGTGTCATTACTCTTGTCTTCTGTGTCACATGATCCTTTGTTAATCTTTCTAATATGCTGGTTTGCTATGTATATCAGTGTTGAAAAAAAATGCATGGTGCTTAATATTTGTGCGGAAAATTGTATATGTAAGGAATATTTGACGACGGGCCGTTGAATTATTAGAAAAATAATGCACACCCGAGGTGGTGATGCGGCCATGACGCGAAGCGGAGTGATATGGAACTGTGATGCGGTCAAGAGAGCTGCCTGGAACTACGTTCGCCGCACGTTTCCCTGAAAATAATTGCACACCTCAGAACGTTCGTCAGCCAATCAGATTCAAGCATTCAACGGCCTCGTAGTATAAATGGATATAATGCAGCTGTGATTCATTGCTCCATGATTCCTTCATACATAAAAACTTCTAAAAGAAAAACATTTATTTGGAATGGACTTATTTTGATCAATTTAAAGCCCTGTTGTTTTTTGGTTAACCAGTAGTGCTCTTCTCTCAACAATTATAAACTATTATATTGTGGTCAAAATAAAACAAAATGCATTTGCATTATAATTATGACAACGTGTACAAAAGTAACGTATTTCTGCCAGTCTAAAATGCATTGCTGTAGATTGTGCGTGTCTTAAGTTTATAATGGAATGTGAAGTGTCTTATTCATAAATCTATAGTAATGCTATTTTCTTTTTTAAAAAGCTCAAACTGGTAAAGTAGAAGAACTCACATTTAAACGGTGTTTAATTTACTCCTACTTACATAATCCATATATGTACACCATTTAGTGCATCAATACAACTACCGTATTTAGTCCTTTAAATATCTGTCATATTATTTAAAACTCACTGTAGCTTTCATCTCATGCAAAATGCATACTAAGTGTGCTTTGAAACCCCTGTGCATTCATAAAACAAAACCCGGACACTTTTGTACTGACCTAAAGCATTACCAGAGACAAACGCCATGGTTGTGCTTTGGAACATGAAGCGATCACACAAACACTCCTACACATGCGATACACACACACATGCGCAGCAGAAAAGGGTCACCTCTAAACACGCCAGCATCTGACAACTCAACTTAACGGTGACAGACCCAAAGAGAGCCGCAAAACAAGACAACAAATCTATTCAATCTCCTGGCACGGACCGCTCACACACTGATAAACACACACACACACACACACGCTTCCATCCACTCCCACACACACATATCCAACATGTCGCCTTTGCCTCAAATGAGGTCTTACCACATATTTAACACTTTAACCCGAATCTATATCCCTCCTCCCACTTCCTCCTCCCGTCTGGCAATCGTGCCGCCACACACGCCGCTTCTTGCTCTCTCGGTAATCAGCTTAGCTGCAGCCTGCTCGCTTGGCCGCCATCGCTAGTTGGACAAAACCACAATGTGAAGCTCCCACCAGAGCCGGGCCTAACCTTCTAGCATTCACAGTATGCCAAGGGGCCTTCGTGACCGCCTCGGTCCCATCTGGGGGGCTCTTTCCCCTGGGACAGAAGCAGTGATACGCCCCCTCTGCCCGGTGAACCTCCGGGGAGCTCTGGAGCTATTGTTTGTGGGCTATCAGTCTGCGGCCCTTTTGTTCGGCAAATGACAGATGCCACATTGTTTGACATGTACATGACACACTTTGGATAAGGGTGGAGAGGAGGCCGGCGAAAGGGGAGGAGATAGAGGACAGGAAGAAAAGAGAAGGGGAAGAGAGAGGGAAAGGGCGCTTTGTGCTCTCAAAGCAGCCGTAAGCCCCTTCAGCCCATCTTTTGTCCCTCGAGCTCATAAAAGTGACATCACACTTAGGTCCGGATGACAAACGCCAACGCGTGATGTGAACACGAACAGCACCGCATTGTGTTCGCAAAATCACGCCTTTATAACCTTTATGCATCAGCAAAAAGGGATTTGGAGAAGCTTGAATCTGCAGTTTAGAATTAAAGCTGGCATATATAATGCTAAATGAGGTCAATTTCCCTCGATTCCTTCACATCGTCCCTCACTGTGTCTGCATTTCTGTGCACATGTTCTGTGCAGCAATTTTAAGGGAAAACGTGTGTGTGTGCTGACTAGTTGAACTACTAGCTATACTTCCTTATATTAAGCACCACGACCATATATACATCAGGCAGGAGCTTGGAGCCTACAGCACAAAAGGACACCACCAATTCCTACTTTTGCAGTACATCGAGTCCTAACGTGAAGACACAGTGCCCCCTAGTGGCCTAAAAACACTAACACACCCATAAAAGACTGCACTATACACTACAGAGCTGCAATACTCCCTTCCCCCACATTTCTCACGCACTACCTGTCCTCACCAGCAGGGAGCAGTGGTGTACAACACACACGCTGGCCAAAAGCACACACTAAGCAAAATACGGGAGTCTCTGGTAAAGAACAGGCAGAAGGTGCTGATAGTTTGGCATTTCTGTGTTATGTAAGTGTGGGCTGTTAAGATATTAACCCCAGATAGGTGCTTACAAGCAGGTTAAGCTTCGTGGAATGAGTTTAATCTGATTGGTTTAAAGTGATAATCATCTTAAATGCATCTGAAAGCAGCTTTACTAGGTCATAGGCACACAACTCAGAGGGAAGGCAAAACCTTAAGAGAAACACACACACAAAAGCTGGCTTGTAACCCAGACTGTCAGAGCGGGTCTCACAACACTGTCGGTTTTCTTACCCCTAAGTGGTCCTGTCAAAACAAACATAACCATAACAAAAGAGAGGGAGGGAGAGAGAGATAGAGACTAAGAGAGAATGAGAGACGGAGTCTGTGAGTGAGAGAGAGAGAGCGAGAGAGAGGTTTTGAAACTTCAGGTTTAAAACTATTTTATATACACATATAGCCTATATACATACATACATGAACGAACGAGGAAGCCATTTATCATAAGAGGCAACACTATTTTGTTTAAAACAGCTTCTGTTGCTTGGTATTTGTGTACAAACCAAACAGTGACACTTTACCATTCAAAAATGTGGAGAATATGTCACATAAAAGAAAGAATGAAATTAACACTTTTCATTCAGCAACAGGGAAACCTTCAGTTTTAAGCCAGCTACTCAGCGGGCATCTGAGAAAACAGATGCCAGGGGTGCTACAGTATAACGAAAGGCAATTAGCATACAAGTACAACTTCCCCTGAGTCTAAACGGGGGAAGATCAAACATTTTAATAAATTAGTTCAAATAAGTATTCAATTATGAAAGCGATGGTAAATTGTGTTTTCAAGACTGCGCAGTAAATCGCACACATTTGAGAATAAACCAACGGATGGCACATCTATGGAGAACGTGATTGGCTCTTTAAGCTGTAAGGTGGGACTTCCACTTATATACACCTTAAAGGTGCCATAGAATGCTTTGAGAGAATATTTGAAATGAAGGTGTGTAGCTTAGGTAAGGGGAAAAAATGCCCGGAAACGGTTTTACAGGTCCATTTACAACCCTAGAATTTGACCCTAGAATGAAACAGTCTGTTTTTGCCTTATTTGGA
>JAUCMS010000095.1:3039601-3058590 GCA_032357445.1 Enteromius radiatus | reverse complement strand
AGTAGGAAACGATGGTGTTTGAGACTCACAGTATGTTATGTCCATGTACTCAACTCTTATTATTCAACCACGCCAAGCTCAATTCAGTTTTCCATTCTATGGCACCTTTAATCTTCTTCAATTTATTTTATTTAATGATATATAAAAAGCACTCTATAAGAAAAGGGTGTTTTGCAGTGCAAGTAAATGTCTTCACTGCCATTCTGTCAGCATTTATTCATTTTTTTTATAACAAGGCCTTGGAAAAAGCTGTTGAAGTTGGGGAAAAACATGTAATTCAGTCATATTGCAAGTGAAGTGTGAAAAGTCTGTGCCTTTTGAGTCATCACAACACAACTGCAATAATAGCATCTGTAATTATTTTGCACAATTAATTGACGTTTTGATAAAACAGAGTGTATTAGAAAAAAATCAACCTACATATTGCTTACTTCAATTGTCTCTGCAGCAAAGAAAAATGGCACACTTTAGCTTTAAGAAGATTGTATAAAGTTAGTATCTAATTTGATTTGCCCTTTAGCTGCTGCTTTTGTAACTCAAGCAGAAGCTTTGAGTAATTACAGAGAAGACGGAGTAGCTTGAGGTTAAGTGTGTAACGCACAATGGCAATACTTCATAGATCACTTGCGGTGACCTACATGTATTCGGCTATCTGTTCATATCCTTAACAAACAGGTTACACCACCCAACGGAAGAGCGTACATACGAGTGGGAGATATTGGCAAAGATCTGTAAAAACATTTCTCTCTCTCTGTGAGCCGTGTCCTGGCCCTCAGCAGTGCTGTGGGTGATGTGCCCCGAGGGCTGATAACCTGAAGCCAGCATCATCTAGCGCATTAGAGAGCATGACAGTTACTGGATCAGCTGTGAGTTTAACTTCACATAATGGAGTTTCTGCCTTGAAAGCAGAAAGAAAAAGATTCCCTTGAGTTACATGAGCTCATCCTGAAAAGTCATGCGGTTTCGTGCATCTGTTTGTTCGGTGGGAACACATTCAACTCAGCGAAATCAGGATGTGCATAGAAGAGTATAACTATAGACAGACAGATGAATGCCCCAATCAGGTCCTGTGGGCTAGAGTCTAATGCATGCAGCACTGCATGAAGATCTGATTTACTGAAGAAGAAAAAAAAAAAAAAACAAGCCTATGACTATAGCTAAATCACTTAACATGCTCCACTTGCTCGCTCATTATGAGCTGCATGCGTGAGAAAAAAAATGTTCATATTTAAATGCTTTGATGAATCTGCCTTTAAGTGTGATCACGGGCTGTTCAGAGACAGATACCAAGCCGAGCTGTGCATCAAAAGCCCCGACACGCTGATCAGAGACATGCTGTGTGTGTTCCTCTGCATCTCTGCAGCGAAGAAACATAAACACACACACACACACACACACACCAGTGGCCCATGCGCATTCACAGCCTCTCCCCATCCAGATGGCTGCTTTGTGGAGAGCCTTCCGCTCTGCAATTACAGCGATATGAAAGTGGTTTTCTTTTTTCCCCATTATTTCTGATCAGAGAGGGAAACGGAGCTGCCAGCGGGTGTATGAGAGTCTGATAGACGCCCACGCGGGCTAGAACACCCTGCATTTAAACACGCTGCCAGCGAGAGTGAACGCACAAAGGCCTGTGATCAGACAGAGATCCCATCTGGAGAGAAGCTGCTTTATATGCATTGGGCTACAGGGATGGAGGAGTCTTCAGGGGAGGGTAATCACATGGCTCTGGGTGGAGGCAAATGACAGACACGGGATGAACTGTGCTCTATCTGTCCATTTTGCTTTAACTGTGGTAACCTGACAATATTCTTTCTCTCCTCGTGGTGTCAGAAAGCTGTCCTTCTAGAAAACTCAGTATGAGTGACAGAAGACAGAGCGAGGAAGCAAGAAGATCACGGGTTGGAGTTACGGCTTATAGCTCTGAGCTTCAGGGGTGTAGTAACTACTATAAATACACTTTCAGAAAGTTTGTCACAGACGGTTTGAGCAGACAGAATGACTGCCAGACAGCAGTAAGGCAGACAGACCGTATAACACATACAGTACATTTTCTTTCTGTCTTACTAAACCAGTCTATCTTTTTTATTTCATAAAAGTTGATGGAATATTCAAAGTCTTCAACGTTTGGTCCTAAAAGCACACACCCAGGAATTCTCATAAAAAAAGCAAAGATGCTGACATGATCATTCTCACTGAAACCTGATATCAAAAGGATGCACTTATCTACTGTCCCTCGGGCTACTATGAAGTAATTGAGCCCTCAGTTAAATTCAGAACAGTGCATCATGGAAGACACTCAGGATGAATTGAGGAACTGGCCACATTTTTATTATTACACTTTCATCCACTGACACGTCATCTACATTCCTCCAGCGGAACAACATCCACACAGACATCAGCCGTTTTCAGGCCCAGACATAAACATATCTTTGAAAAAAAAACTCCCACCAAGACACAAGCTTGACCAAACAGTAAATAAAAAATGGTGCAGCTCTGCCGAGCTTCAGGCCTGTACATACTGTACTCAGCGGCTGGATCAGAGGGCACTCTTTAGGGAGGTTCACTTGATGTTCTTAAAGCTAGTGTAGTTCACTACACCATCACTGACTGGATCCATCCTTCTTCAGTGCATTCACTGTCAAACAACGAACTCCATACTCTGACCATTGCCAAATTAACATTCATATTAAAAACACATAACATAATAACACAAACAAAAACGCTGGAAACCAGTACAATGCAACAAATCCAGCAGAGATAAAACATGAAAGCAATTACATATTTTAAATAGCTGCATGCAAAAGAAAGGCAGAAAATAAAAGGTGGAAAATGGTTTGACTCTGACTGCAAAACATTAAGAAAACAAATGATCACGAACCAAACCATGCAGACATAAGAACTGAATTCTGTTCAAAATGAAAACAATACAAAGACACAATCTGACCACAAGAAACAAAACAAGCAATTAAT
Organism: Enteromius radiatus; assembly: GCA_032357445.1. NCBI lineage: Eukaryota > Metazoa > Chordata > Actinopteri > Cypriniformes > Cyprinidae > Enteromius > Enteromius radiatus. Next base: position 3,055,617 of record JAUCMS010000095.1, on the reverse strand, counting down.
CCCCTGAAGTTCTGGGATATGTGGAGTATTCTGTGCACAACAAAACCACAAGACTGACCAATACAAAATATATATTTAGAAACATCTTGAAACTTTATATGAAGAAATCCCACTAAAGCAACTGGATGAACATAATAATCAGATCAAACAAACACAATTAAAAGCAATCAAAAATCACTTTGTACCCTTTTAGCAGTAGAATTGAACACTTCCTTAACGAACACACCTTCCAAATCACACAACTACAGATCACAATTACACCCTACACACCCGATCAATAAACTTGTAAAGCAGACCAAAAATGGGAAAAATACTTGCTTGTTGACTTAAGATTCTATTTGGCAGAACAGATTATTGTACAAACACTAAAAACAACTAAAAATTAGTTTTAAAGCAGAACACCCAGTACAGCAAGTTTAAGAAGCCAGTTCCCATTGATTATTAATATGCAAAAATAATCACAACTGAGTACCACATCTGAGTCGCTATGTTTTAAGGGCTAAAAACGTACTAACCTGACCAACTCTACTAACACTAACCAGTCTCAAACCACTTACCCAAACATCCAATAAATCAAACAAGCTTAAAATACACCGGAACCAAGAAACTAAAACCTTACAAAGGTAAATTACAATTCTATCGAACTATGAAATCAAATCACGAATTGGGAAAAATATCTGTGCCAGACACACAAAGCAGAGACAGATGCTAACCAAGTACAGTCTCAGTGTGAGCACAGTCTATCCATTGAGACACAAAAAGATCTGTTTACCCAGAGAGCAAAGAGTGTGTGCTCAGTGTAAGACAGGACAGAGACACTACTTCACAAGAGACCTGGATATATTCACAAGCATCCTAAAGGACTTTACAGCCATGACTGAAGAGGAATGTGTTTGCTCATATGCGTTAAAGGTGCTGTGTGTATGTTTTTAGGTCTCCTAAAGTCAAAAAATAACATAATATATTAGTAAATATTTAGGAATGTTACTTTTAAATAGCTGTAAAAATAATGCTATAGCCAGTAATTCTGCTACACCTTTAAACACTTTGGTATCAAATGTTCATGTTCTAATTAGTTTAAGTGTAAGTTATGTTAGGTTTTCTTATAGTATCACAATCTTTTCATGGTTGTGTTTTTGTTTACATTCAATAAGGTCATTTTGAAGTACCAAACAACTGAATGACATTCATACAGACTGGTAAATACAAAGATGGACAGATAGATAGAGCCTCCTCCTCAGGCTGTACTGTCTGTACAATCGCTATCAAGAAAAGCTACAAATGAGCCAAAACAAGGAAGAAAGAAAACGGATACAGGAAGCGAGAGATGGTTATATTTGTTCTTCTTGGTCATTAACAGCACGCTGTGAGGCTTAACCACAGCTCTAGACCAGTAATCTGTCAGCCGCTGATGTACTGCTGTCACATTCATATGCACACACCTCACTGGACCCTTCCAGGAGCAGCAGGCGTCCAGAAACGGCCGCATTAATCCGGTCAAAGCCGTCAACACTCAGGAACAGGTATAAGGTCACTTGGGTTTTGAGCGCTGCTGCTCTCGTCCATCAAGCTATCCTGCAGAAAGAGATGGCGGACTCACTCGTTTGCTCTTCTTGGAGTACGTGTTCTTCAGCAGACGATCTTTCACCCGCTCCTGGACTCGCCCCATGCTGCCGGCCAGATCGCCGAAGCCGTTCTCGTCTATGTCAGGGGTCACGTTCTCATCGCCCTCCTTCTGTTGATTGACTACAATCTCCTCCCATTTTTTCTTTTCCATTTTTGCAGATACATTCTTGTTCTGACAGGGAAGAAAAAAACAAAGCAGGACCGAATCAGAGGTGTTATCCACTTACTCCGCAGGTGAGAGGTTCAAGTAAAACACATGTATACACACAACAACCAAGGGAAGGAAAGAAGCAGACAGAGGTGAAAAGGAAAAAGAGAGAAAGCAAAAGAATAAGAAGAAAGGAGGTCTAAGAAGGAAAGGAACGAGAGGGAGACAAATAATGGAAAGGTTTGGAAGGAGGAGGAAAGGTGCAGTAGAGGAAGCAGAGAGGACGAGAAAAAAGGACAAAAAGAAAATGAAGAGAATGAAAAGGATTGAAAAAGAAAAACACTTCCCACAGCCGTTGCATCTGTTTCATGTTTCTGCATAAAAAGCATAGTGACTTTTCCAGTAAGTCTGATATCATTCTCTGTTTCTACTCAATTATTGTGTGATTAAAACAAAACCTGACAAGAAAAACAAACAGCAAAACACTGTACAGCTCTACAAGCGTGACCTCGCCTGTTACAGCTATTTACAGAGGCCCGTTTACATCACGCCAAAAAGCTACGCAAGATATCACAACAAATCAATGCCTCTGAAGATGAAATTAAACACAACAGGAAGACTGCGTATGTACTCTATACACTCTTGGTCTGAATCAAATGTTGGTTTGTTACACTTGATTTTTGGGGCATATATTTACATTGAAACTATGTACATTTACTGAATATATTCAAACAGAATGAATGATTTAATGTTTTCGATGACCAGACATGCCCTTCTGTCCTTATCTCTGCCTCTGTAGGGTAATATTCACCAGGACGTGCAATTCAATCAGGCTAGGGTTTTTTTGTTTGTTTTTTATAGTCTCCTTCATCGATGACCCATCAGACTCAGGACATCCAGAGGACATAAAGCCTGAAATAGGAAAGCTTTAAGAGCTGGGTGGTATGACATGTTTATATTATAGCACAATTTTATATAGATATTCGGTAACACTTCAGAATAGGGGGTCAGAATAATGCATAAGTTAAGCATTAATTAATGGTTAATTTGTTCACAATTAAGCATTAGTTGAGCAAAAACACACTAGTAATTAATGATTAACTTAACATTTTCATCATTAATTACTAGTGTGTTTTTGCTCAACTAATGCTTAATTGACCATTAATTAATGCTTAACTAATGCATTATTCTGACCCTCTATTCTGAAGTGTTACCAGATATTCAGTAGGGCTACTTTGCTATTTACCCATGAGAAGTAATGCCAATGCGCAAATAATTACTTACAAATAATCTTATATTTAATCATCAAAAAACCAGAGAAATAAAATAAATGAAATAAAGTTAATTAATCAATAAAACACAATTTAACAACAACAAAAAAAATGTATTTCATCCAATGATGATGATAGTATTTAATTAGGCAAAGTATAAAACTATTTTCCTACTGAAATACCCAGAAAGATGACTACATTTGTTTGTATTAGTTGAATTATTTATACTAGCAGTTAGCGCTAATGATCATGGAAATGATTTTGTGCCGTCGGTTTTCTGGAAAAATACAGCATTCTCTTAAAACCATGAGTAACAGATCTTCAAAGGTCATCACCTTTGATAATAAGCTTCAGTCATGAAACCCACTGTGTGTTTACACATCTATCTTTCACAAACAAAGAAGGTCAGGGGTGAACATTCAACAACAATATGTATGTATTTCGATTGCTAGTGAACGATGGGTCATGTGGAGTGAATCAGCTCGGTCTGAATGACCACAAGGCCTCAGAGAGCAAACACAAAACTAACCACTAAGATTTGGTGGGAAAAGGAAAGAGTTTATTCCATTCCACCATAGTCACTTAAACCACCTGCATCTGGTCAAGAAACATCTCCTACAATCTGGCAACCAGATGACGCTCACTATCCACTCTTCCTCATTATCCACTACTGAATCTAACATAACATGAAAAACATTCACACTGAAAGAGCATGTGACTGCAATATGTTACAATGTTACAAGGACTTGAAATCAGCAGAGAATTACACTATAAAAAAATTATATATATATATATATATAAAATCACACACTACAAAATAGAGAACATGTTTTAAAACAATGAGCTACAAGCTCAAAGAATAATGAAGATATCTGTCTTAAAGAATATATATCAATACTTCAGAGGAGTTAACCTAATCTGCCTTTTAGCAGCCACAGCAGGAGATGCGAAAGAGATTAAATATTGATCAAATGACACACCGGCTTCCTCTGAATAAAAGAGAAGACGACGATGGACAGATTGTGTGTTCAGGTCTTTCAATAGCAGTTTTAGCTGTTTTGAGAATGTGCTTGTGGTGGCTTAATGGGGACAGTTAAACTAAAACAATAAATACATAAAAATAAAATAAAGTATCATCATTTGTGTGCTACATACACAGACTACGGGCACATTAGCTTTAGACCGCAATTCCACAAAAGGAAGGATGGGAGCAGGAGATTTACTAACAATGTGCACATTAAAAAAACATGGATGCCACATCTGATTTTTATAATGCTGCTTTAAGACAAGCTTTTTTCAGAGAGTTTGACTAAATTATGCCACAAATACCAGTAATTTGATGAGCGCAAACATCAGTAAAATGCGTTGTGTGATTCATTTTAATACTCCCATAAATTTTGCATATAATTTATTGCATAAATTTTCCCATATTTAGGGAAACATAAGGAATACATATTCATATACTAAAGGTGTCATGCATGTCCTGCACACCTTCAGAAAATCCTGAGAGTACTATTTTAAAGCCACACAATGTTTCACACTAGTAAATCTGGCCAAATATTAAAGATTTTGCTGATTTTTAAACATAAAATTTTAGATATGCATGTGTTCGCTAGTCATATAGTAAAAAACAAAACAAAATATATATATATATATATATATATATATATATATGAGACATACTACCGTTCAAAAATTTGGGGTCAGTAGGATATTTAATGGTTTTTAAAGATGTTTCTTATGCTCATCAAGGCTGCATTTATTAGATTAAAAATTAAGAAAAAAAAAAATATATATATATATACACAACAAATATTTAGTCAGCCAACCATGCAAGTTCTCCCACTTAAAAAGAGGAGAGAGGCCTGTAATTTTCATCATAGATATACCTCAACTATGAGAAAGAAAATCCAGAAAATCACATTGTAGGATTTTTAATGAATTAATTGGTAAATTCTGTGGTAAAATAAGTATTTGGTCACCTCCAAACAAGCATGATATTTGTCTCTCACAGACCTGTAAATTCTTCTTTAAGAGGCTCCTCTGTCCTCCACTCGTTACCTGTATTAATGAAATGATCTGTTTGAACTCGTTATCAGTATAAAAGACACCTGTCCACAACCTGAGTCACACAAACTACACTATGGCCACAAGACCAAAGAGCTGTCAAAGGACATCAGAAACTAAATTGTAAACCTGCAGCAGGCTGGGACTGAATCTGCAATAGTTAAGCAGCTCGGTGTGAACAAATCAACTGTGGGAGCAATTATTAGAAAATGGAAGACACTGATAATCTCCCTCGATCTGGGGCTCCACGCAAGATCTCACCCCGTGGGGTCAAAATGATCACAAGAACTGTGAGCAAAAAAAAAAACACACACACGGAGGGACCTAGTGAATAACCTGCAGAGAGCTGGGACCAAAGTAACAAAGACTACCATCAGAAACACACACATTATTCTTTTATATATATATATATATAAATGTAATTACTGCTGGGTGTATCTGAAATGTACATTCTGTCATATTTTTCTCCTTCTCTAGTAATCAACAAGCAGTAATTACATTGCATTAACTCCTGCACTTTGACAAGGAAGCATTGCTAAACATTGTAAAAGTGGTAAGACATGGCTCATTTAACATACACCTTGAGAAAAGCAGATAAAACAACATCTGAAGAACATCTGAGATCTCATTTGTGCAGCATCTGAGGCCTTCTCTGTGCTGTTATGAACGTTACATCATCATAATTGCATTAAATTTAAGTCGGAGCATAAAAAACGATGTTCAGAAATGTTCTGCTTGAAGGAAAACTGTTCAAAGTATTTTTTGATACGAGCAATAAATAACATGACTGGTACTCTACAGCGCCACAGCTCCGCAATTCATGGGCTCTGCTGTTGCACGCGTCCTCAGAAAGCTGTCAAAACAACTACGAGAGCCCTCCATCACATCACTAATGCATTCCCAAAGAGTTCAGTGAAGTCAGAGCTGATATTTTGGTTAATGTGGCATAAAGACATCGTAGCTGAATGTCTGTCGTGTCACACAAGACAGCTTTGATTCTGTAAGTCAACATGGCTTCATCAGTGGAACACCTACACAAGCATCCGACACTTTCTGTGCTCGGCGTGAGGGAGAAACAGCATGTCAAGAGCAATTCGCCTTTCAGCATTTCCACCAGCTTTCCTGCATGCAGCCGTCAGCGACTGATCTTTGCCTCCTCAGCTATCCAGAGGAGAAAGATAGCAAGCGAGAGAGAGATAAATAGTGAATGAATGTTGGAAAAAGACACACTGACTTATTTAAAACAGAGTGCAAGAATCTCTCCGAGTTCTACACCTCCAGAATTCCTCCGGCTGTTCTGCGCTGCAACCGTTGCCCACGACTTCCTAAAGAAACTCCACAAAGTCATGTTTTACAAGCAGGAAATGTCTCAAGAAAAATGGTTCTATTCAAGATCGTTTCTTGTTTTGTAAAGGGGGTGTGAAATTTGCCTTCTCAAATACCGATCTATTGTGCGGTGGAAACAGATAATCATAACTGGAGCATCAAAGTCATACGTACTGTATGAAAGATATCTCAAACATTGTGGTCAGATGAAGACCTTTATTTTTCATACATATAGATATAACTCAAGCCATACCAATATTAACATTTACATGTATGTCCAAAAAAAAACCAGCAACCTTAAAACAAACTTGGTCAGATGAAGAGAACTGCACTAAAACTTTCTTAAAAAAGAGACAAGCCATAAAATGCAATTATTTTATTACTATTGAATATTAGAGTCTTAGTGGTCTATGTAATTTAATATTTAAGTATATATATATATATATATATATATAAACACTTAAATATATATTTTTTTAAATATAAATATATATATATCACTATTCAATTATAAGAGTTTACCAGTTCAATGTTCAACAATAACCATCAGCAGATGGGCTGCTAGGTCAAATATATACTTTTTTATGGCCCCAAAAGCCAAAAATTTAACTTATTTAATAATTTTTTTTTAAAAAAAGTAAATAAATAAACAATAATAATAATTACACAAATATATGCTTTTTCTGCAACACTGTTTGCTGTACCAAACCACCATTTACCATACTGTAAGTTATATTTCTCATTTAATTGAACTACAGCTAATAAATCATTTACAACTTCCTTCTTGTAACATTTAAACACAAACATTGTTAGCTTGTCCTGTATCTCTTCAGAAAGCCGAAATAAATAGCAATTAACTTTCTGAACCCCATTAAAAGTTTAACAGGATCTGCAGCTAATATCCTCCTTTCGAGAAGACAGAGATCATTCAGCTACAGTGGTTTAACAGACTCATGCGTCTGGCAGTAGCCTTTGTATGGAAATACCCATCTGCATTATTGAACCACCAGGACGCAGTGAGCTCCATTATGGTGCCATAAATTATCGCCTCGCAACACGTGATAAAATTACACTGAGTGGAAATGTGTTTTTATGCTATTTAAGGCATTTTCTGCTGGATGTGCACTAACTGCCGTTGCTTTGGTGAAAGCCAATCCGACAGAATCAATTAGTCTGCGGGAATATTCCCACCCAAGCAGCCCACAAACTGGAAATCAAGCCAATATACTGCAGCTGATGGCCAAAACTGAGAGAGAGAGAGAGAGATTTGTAACAGCACTTCAGAAATATTTATCCGTGCTCGGAGGGCACAGAGGCGGTGGATTTATGTGTATATGGTGAGCTGTTTCTGCACACGCTCAGATCGGCGGGATAAATCACTACGTTAGTGAGCAGAGTTAAATTGCATTGATTTAGCAGAGTGTTCGACTCTGTGCTGGCAGTCTGTCCAAATGAATGGAGTTGTCAGCTTCTGCACATGGACACACACACACACACACACACACACATCTTTAATTAAGTCACATTGAAAGCACAATTTACAGTGTCTTACACGGGCAAAAACTCTGAACAGTAGAGGTCTGACAGCAGAGAAGCAACTGTGTGCTCAGCTAAATATACCTACAAGTGATACATAAATTACCCAGAGGCTTTAGGTGCTAGAACTAAGTATGAAACATAAGTATGAGACACAAAAAAAGCAATTATCACTTTCTGGCAGTTTGCATGCTCCTCAAGGGGTTAAAAAGGACTGGCTGCGAACTGACTACAGATAATTAACTGTAAGATATGCCGATGAATTCATCAACTTAATCACATAATTGCATGCATCAATATTTGCTGAGAAAAGCATCTATATGATTTGAAGCTGGGCATTTCAGTACAGAAGAAAAAAAACAAAAAACAAAAAAAAACGCATACACAAAGTTCGTTATTGCTCTCCAATGGTTGAAGCAAGAGCAGTTAAATTACATCAGTATTGCATATATAGGCTATTAAGATTTGTATTATTTTATATATCTACACACACAACTGGCTTTGAATGTCTTTTATTAGTTTTTTCCACTGAATATCAATAAAACTAATCACTGCTCTAAATTTATGTATGGAAATTAATAAAACTGCAATTAGCTAACATCAAATCGACAGCCCTAATAGTTGATGTGATTCTGACAAATAACAATTAGTGGTGAACAAAATATCAACCAGGTCAATATACTGGCCAATAGTTGTATAATGTATGTATTCATTCGTTTCTGTTTGGTCAGTGTTTCAGATGAGCCTTACACAGTTTTATTTTCCCAGTTCTGCTTTTGCTATTTGAACATGATGTGATATTACATATATTAGTTTTATACTGGTCATTAGCCACCTTGCTCCCTAAGATAGCCGCATTCAAAAAATACATGTTGGTAAACCACTAAATATATTATTTGTTAATATGCACCCAAATGCATCATGCCAATTGCAATATTCCAATAAAGTAAATAAATTAATAAAAAAACACAATGCAAATCCTTTAGGGCTTAACAATACAAACTACTTCTAAAGTAAAACGGATCTCTTTGTTTGCGCATGGTAGACAAAATTAGCATTGATATTCAATTTTCTTTCTGCTCAGCTGAAAACGAAACTTTCAGGCGATTACGATTTTTGATGGAGTCGGTGTGAATGAACTTCACAGCAGTGAGAAGTGAATGTTGTTCAGGTCTCTGAGGTTGCCCTCATTAGTAAATCAAGCTGCTCAGAGGACAGCACAGAGGAGTTCTGTCTGTTCCTCTCTCTTTCTCTCTATCTGCACCTCTCTGTGTAAGTGACCGAGCAGGAGGCTGCTTGTTCCAAGTCATTAAAACGCATCCACAGACCCAAGGCGGCCCAGAGTTTTGGCTCATTACTTCGATTCCCCATGGAGCTCTGCAGGAGAATCTCCATCTTAAAACACTACCTCCATTCGGCCCAGCGTCCTGACTCTCCCCGTCTCATCTGCCGATTCCACTGAATCAGCTCCTCTAGTTACTGCCACAGCCTGTCCCTGACTCGAAGCCTCACACAGGAGCTTTGATTTAACATCCAGCTCCCGAAACCCTGAACTTAAAGTCAGCTCCATCCACTGATTTACCAACATCTTGTCAAAAGCAGAATCTGTGTAGGATAACAGGTTAGAGCCGGGGTGTCAAACTCAGTCCTGCCGAGTCCCTGCTCTAACACATATACAATCCAGTCTTTAAATAAACTTAAAGGACACGATTAGCTGGATCAGGTGTGTTTAATTAGGGTTGGAGCTAAACTTTGCAGCACTGCAGCCCACCAGGAACTGAGCTTGACACTCATGGGTAAGGCCGAGATCAGACGCACGATTTTCAAAGTAGTCGCGTCACATATCTTTTCACAGTGCGTGACTATCTGGGTATCATTCAGTCGCTGCTGTGTTCACACTGCATGATAGATCAGTGACAGGGGGCTTCACACCGCATGACTTTACAAAAGGAAGAATCGCCGACAACGACTGGGATCATTATTAAAAATGATTTAAAGAAGCTTGCCATACAAATTGAATGTGCGCTCATTGGCAACGAAAAGAAGATTATGGAGGAGGATAACTACCTTCTATGCCTTCGTAACTCCTCCCCCAACTTTCAGCTGCCCTGAATGCTGCTCTCTCATTGGCTGTATGTAATCGCCAGTGTTATTCATTCAGAACACATTTCACATGGCATGACCTTGAATCGCCGACAGGTCCAGATATTTAGCATGCCAAATATCTCACGGGTGTGGGCGACACGTCGGCGATTCTCTCAGATCGCGTCTTTGATAATTCACACTGTGTGATTGTCACTCGCGTGCACGAGCACCGATTTGCCTGTGATTTCGGGCATTTGTCGGCGATTTCTCAAAACCTGTCGCCGAGTCAAAATCGTGCAGTCTGAACGAGCCATTAGAGGCTACACTAACTAGAACTAACACTACTTCGACACTGTCACCTCTGTGATGTCATAATGTAACTCTTCTGCATAAATAAACTCTTCATGTGCTTTATAAACGAATGTGAATGAACATATTGCAAATAAAAATACATCTATATTGCATATCTATTGTGATTATTACTTACATCGATGTACACATTTTCCACTTTAATGGGCTGGACCAAGTAAAGGAAAGGAAGATGTACAGAATGTTATACAGAATGACAGAACTATAGACAAAATGATTGATAGATCAAATGACAGCACAACAGATTGACTGAACAATAGATAGAATTGTGATTAAAAAGCACGATTCCAAAAAACTACTCGATATTTAAATAAAAGATTACATCCAAGAAGTTACGTATTTAATGAAAACATTAAAAGTATTTTCATGAACACTAATCCGTTTATTTGATTCTACTCATTACAGCAGAAATCACTTCAGACTAGCCCATCAACCACTTTGAGCCTGATGAGACGTGAGGATTCCCAAAGTGGCAATTGAATATGTTTAATAAACTCCACTCATCTTTTTAATAAACGGCAAGGTGTCATTTACGGCAGCAGAACCAGATGGGACATTTACTACCCGCAGCTGATGGCTCCGGTGGGACAGGCCTTGTTACCATCACATCTCTAACACCAGATTGATTCTTACATTCACACAGTTCTTTACTCTTCATTTATATCTTTACTTCTTCACATCCAGATATAAAACCCTGAAGACTAAAGGGAAGCAAATTGGAAGTTTTTTAAAAGTCAGAATTAAACCCAAGAACCATAACTTTCCTGATAAAAAAAATAGGGAACACTTATTCACTATTAACTATGACTTTCCCCTCAATAAATTCCTAATGTTCTGCTTATTAAAAGTTAGTAAGGTAAGGTTGTTAAGTTTAAGTATTGGGTAGGATTAGGGATGTAGACAACCTGGTCTCATAAAAATATGTACCTTGGTGCACTTTTTAACTTACTGAACGTTTCGCCACAGTTTCAAAGAGAAATGGCACTAAAACACAGGTTTAATACGTGAACCACTGCACATTTTATTACGTTGTATTTTTATTATGTTGCTTCAGGTACATATCATGACGGTTCACAATTCAAATATCTGGGGTCTGTTGCTAAAAGTACAAAAAATGCTGTAAATATGCCCTACACCGAACCCAAACCTAAACCTACCCGATAGTGTTAACAAAGGCTAAACTTTTTACGCAGATTTGAGCCATTTTGCCGAACCATGGATGCATGGGATGCAGTGCTGTGCTGTGGTGCTCGGGAGAAGTTGGGGGTTTGGTGTCTTGCTCAAGGGTCTCAACTCAGTCGTGGTATTGAAGGTGGAGGGAGCGCTGGTTATTCACTCCTCCCACCTTCATCCATTGCTGGACCTGGGACTCTATATCTATCCATTAGAATAAGGTCATGTGGAATAAGGCAAATGTATGTGCTTAAGCACTACTAATGAATGGCTAATTCTAGTAATATGCATGCTAATAAGCACCTACTGTACTTGAGAGACTCTAAAATAAAGCGTTACCGATTTTTCTCTGCCACATCCAGCTCAGGTCGTGAAACCTCTACTAATTACTCTTCTTACATAAATGCACTGTTGCTTTAAGAGGAATCAGAGCACTGGGCAAATTTAGCCCATGCTTGGCTTGAGTTGAACAGCCCAGTGTGGCGTCCTCCGGTGACTCGATAACTGCTTCCTGCTGCACTGTGCTTGCTTCCTGCTGTGAGGTTCTTGAGAGTGAGGACTGACTGAGCTCAGACGAAAATGACAGTGACACTGCAAAACAATCTGGCCTACAAAACAAGGTCAGATTTTAGGGCTATTAATGTCAAACTGCCTAAGCCTTATATAACTGCACTCTTCCTTAGTGAAACCCACGACCTGGTGTTTGAAGAGTCAGTTAGTCTTCATTGCAAATCATTCATCATTCATCTTAACTATACAAGGAAGGAAGTTGCTGCATTACTATAATAGCAAAGGCTATTATTAATATTAATTGCATTTAAGCATTGCACAAAAAGGCTATATATTTAATGACAGAATGATTTTTTTGTTGTTGAAATAAAAACATTTACACGGTGCTTGTCTCACGACAGATTCATTTAAACATACACTAACTAATATAAAAATTACACTACATTTTAGTCATTTAGCAGGCACTTTTATCCAAAAGGACTTGAAGACAAAGGAAGACAACAGAAGCAATCAAAAGCAGAAAAGGGCAACGACACGCAAGCGCTATGACAAGTCTCTGTTAGCCTAACACAATACACATAGCAAAGTTTCTTTTTAAAGAAAACAAGTAGAATCATCACTATGTAATCTTACGTGACTTTTGACACTGATTGAGTTTGATTACATTACACATGATACATTTCAGAAAGACAGCATGGCTAGCTTGATCCATGCATTGTATATTTCAACATACCTTACGATACTCACTCACGCTTGTTTGGTGCTATAACTAGTAGTTTTAAATGTTTAAACTGGGGCACATGTCACACCATATTAAATGGTATTTAATGTCTGAATTTCATGACAAAATTGTCTTAATTTGGAACTCAGCACTTTGCACAAACCTTACTGTGATTTTTTTTTAATAGAATGTTTATTTCATGCATAAAAGAAAAGATTAATTTAAGAATCACTATTAGTTCATCAATGATAGCAGTGGCTCAATTTGCTCTGACTAAATCTATGAAACTTCAAGAATGAACAAAAAAGCAGAAGGGTGATGCAAAACAGCGTTGTGTTTTCACAAATCCAAATGCAGCGCTATTTATTTGCTAAATATACATATACTGTATATATTCCACTTAGCATGTGCAAAAGCCTGGGTGCCTTTCCAGTTTGTTGACAAGCGTCATAATTTGGAAGGTCTGAGAACATATTTGACTAATTAAGCCTGCTGATGACAAATCTCTGACTCATGACTCATCTCTTGGAGTGTTTTGCTGAAACTCGCTGCTAATGGGCTCATCTAGCAAGCTGTGAGAAGATCATCATCTTTCAACAAATCAGACCTAGAACAAAATATTAAAACTCTTTCCAGTATGTGTGATTAGTGGGGCAGGGCTGAGAGCTGCTATAAAAATACATTACGACTTAACTTGATTACATAAAGCTAATTCAATGTAGCAGATAATAATTACGCACCTAAAAATAAGTAAGCCTAATTTTTAGATCTGAATCCCAAAACTTGCTTAAGACTAACTGGGACTAGACTGTAAAAAAAAAAAAAAAAAAAAATTATTTTTACGGTAATATACCGGCAGCTGGGGTTTCTACGAAATTCTACCGTTAAATAATGGTAAAACCTTTATTTATTTTACGGCAAAAAATTGTACACTGTAAAAAGAAACGGTAATATCTGATATAATGTTAATATACCATCCTATTAAAGCAGTGAAATCTATTTTGTACCTTTGAAATACACTGATAACTACTAAACGGAGATGGTGATGAGAAAGTCACATGATGAACCAAAGCTCATCACAAGTAGCTTTTAAACAGTAAAACATATAGAAGGTGCCATTCACACAAACACTAAACACCATCATGGTAAGAATTATTAAACTAAAATGGGAAACAAACATTCATTTAACAACATTACATGTAACATACAACCCTAATAAACAAAACTGATACAAAACGACTAAAAAGAAACATAGTTATTTTAAAGAAAAAACATCAAATTCAAACAAAATTTAAAATGCAATGCAGGGAATTCTGGGAATGTCAGTTTACGGTGTTTCTCGGTAAATTTAACAGGAATATAACCATTTAACAGGTTTTTTACCATTAAATTCATGGCCATTTTTTACAATGGAGTCACAAACTTGTTGCTTTAATTGTTTCTATTGTCCTCATTTGTAAACAACATGCAAAATGATTTTATGCAAATGCACATATACAATTTTAATCCACAATCCACATAACATAAAATAATAAACCTGAAATAGACTATACAGTCCAGAAATTGTACCTGTTTCTTACCAGCACTATAACTTATACAGTAGAAGAGGTGGAAGTCATTCAGTATACAGTATTATAAATAAAACTCAATTATGCAATGCTACATACATCCTTCTCTGAAGGGTAACTGTCAGATACATACTATTTTTAATCTGATTCCTTTGACAAGGACAATTGTTTTAGCTAATAATAGCTCACCCCTTCAAGTAATCATGACAGAAACACACGTATTACAAGGTTAAACAAGTGCAACAAGCCCTTTGGTTGAGTGGCACATTGTGTGTGTGTGTCTCTCTCTAAGAGAAGAGCTACTTAAGGCAAATCTTCACCTCAGGAAACCTCGACCATCCATATCCCTCTCATATCTTCCATAGCGTTCTCTGGGGAAATATCACCTTTGACCTCTTCTCTCTCTGTGTCTGCGTACAATTTATTCATACAGGAGCTCAACTCTTCTCAAGGGAGAACAGAAAATCCCATTCCTCCCACATTTTCAACCTCCGAACTAAACGGCTTCTCTCATACAACAGCCCAAATGAAATTGTCCACCAAAAAGCTCTAGTACATTTCAGGCGGTCGACATCGCCGTGTTGGAAAATTGTGATCGGTGATGATGTCACAGAGCAGAGGTTCTCCAACAGCGTGCAGCGGCACCCTGGGGTGCAGTGAAAACACTCCGGGTTCTTCGCCCTGCGAAAGCCAAGACAGCCTGCCATTTATCGTTATTACATCTGAGAGTATGCCAAAGTCAATCTCATAAAGAAAGGGCTGTTTCATTCGTAAATTATGAATCTTGAATGATCACTTGCTGGCCTGCCACGGTGTAATATCCAGCGGCTGTCAGAAACGGATGTTTAGTATGTATCCAAGGTGGTGCTGCTGATGTTCCTGACTGAATTCAGCTGCACACTATCAAACTCACACCGAATCTAGTGTTGTAGCCTTTAAAATAAATGTGAGAAATCCACTAAAACAGTTTGACAATTCAAATATATTGCTATATATTGTGTTACGAGTAGTAAAAACACTCAAAAACACAAACATTTGCAGTAATTAAACATTTTTGACTTGATACTGATATGGCGATACTTATTTTGATTTTAGAGCATCAACCAATAAACAGTCGTTATCAAAATGTTATGCTATTTTGACTAAACAAACAATTGAAATCTGATTTATTGAACCAAAATGTTTTTTTTAAAGATTAACCAAGTGAGCATACGATGATGCAAAGGTAATCTAAATGTAAAAATAGGAGTAATTAATAATAATACAAATAATTAGGCCTATTTAATATTAGTACAGTGCCAATATTATGCATGCCTACCATTTATGATTAACTGAAAAAATTTAAAATAATTATAGTCAACCATAATCATAATAATAAACAACTTATAAAAACTTTAATAGTCTAAAATCAATGTGAATATGTTGCACCCAATTAGTGTTTTTTAACTGGTTTTTAAATAAATATAATGTAGATATTAAAGGTGCCACAGAACACATTGAGAGAATATTTTAAATTGTTGTCTGATATGTACATAGAAAGTATGTAGCTTAGGTAAGGGGGAAAAATGCCCAGAAACGGTTTTCCAGGTCCATTTACAACCCTAGAATTTGACCCT
>JAUCMS010000095.1:2976055-2986875 GCA_032357445.1 Enteromius radiatus | reverse complement strand
AAGGCAAAAACAGACTGTTTCATTCTAGGCTCAAATTCTAGGGTTGTAAATGGACCTGGAAAACCGTTTCTGGGCATGTTTTCCCCTTACCTAAGCTACATACCTTCATATCAGACAACAATTTAACATATTCTCTCAATGCATTCTACGGCACCTTTAAGAAAAGGAAAAAAAAATCATATTTACACTTTAAAAACTTACTTTGATATTATGCTCTTAACCAAGTCAAACCTGTGAAAACAATCTGTAAGATTTCTAGTAAGTTATCCAGCTTTCCTCACACACACAAAAGCAAAAACAAATAAACAACAACAAAACAATAAGCATTTTAGAATGATCTCTGAAGTATCATGTGCCACTGAAGACCATGCCATCATAAAATATTTTAAAATAGTTACCAGGTATTAATATTGCAAAAATATTAATATTGCAAAAAAAAGCATTTCCTGTCATTATTATATTTTTCACAGAATAAATGCAGACTTGCACTGAGATAGATAAATAGATAGATAGATAAACAGACAGAAAAATAAAAAAATAGACTGTCATTGCTAATTCTAAGCACAAAAGTACAAGCGCTTAATGAAAGTATAAGTATGAATAAGTAGGCTACCACATAACTTCAGAACATTGGTACAATCACACAGGAATTGTGTTCCTCTGAACATCTTCTCTCCGGTGTGCAGCGGCGATGCTGCTGTAATAAAGAGAGGATGTGACAGAGGTGTGCGAACACTGCCGTGCTTTCACAGAACACAGATGAGAATGGCCTCTGACTGTCCTCCCAGCGGGGTTCCTCAGTCTGGCATTTTCTCTCTGCGTCTCTGTCTTTGTTTCTTTCTTCCTCTCCTTCTCCTTTCTCTCTCTCTCTCTCTTTTGGGCACAGACACTCCAAGGCCTTTTTAGTTAAAACCGTGTTTCTGTTATCTGGGATCAAATGCACATCATGGCAGCCTTCCTGCATTCAGCCCAGCGTTTGCTTTGATATCTGTGTCACTTGCTGGGTCTCTCTCAGAAAGTCTTGCTTTTCAACACTCATGTAGTGCGTAATTCTTTACCCTCCTCTCCCTTAAAGCCATGTCTGTCTCAAGATACTAATCCAACACTGCTTTCTTAAGGTGACTGAGTGCTGAAATATTTCCCTTCGCTTTCTAGCTAAAATAAAGTTTGAATACTTCAGGGTGACCCGTCAGTGGACAAACCATTGTAAGAAAACCTAAGCTTATAGTATAAAATTATAGTAATACCCTAGTGAAAAATAAATATACTTAAATGTATTTGAATTACAATTATTTCATGCTCAGTATACTACAAATACATTTTCATATTTATGTACTTAATAAAATGCCATGCGATTGTACTTTTAGTGTACTAAAGAAGAAGTAGTGCTGAAGTCCAGTTAAAGGCATACTTGGTATATCTGATTGTGCTAAAGTGGAAATATTTTGCTATATTACATAATCCTCATTAAAAGTGACATAAACACACATGTAACGCTCATTAATAAAATATTTTGCATTGTGCAGAAGTAATACTCCAAATAAAGTTTAATAAAAATGTTATATCAGAGTTATCTGTCTGTAAATATGTTAATATATTTTAAAATAAATATATTTTAAATATATTACTTTTTTACTACACTACACAAAATTTAAACAGAAATTAAAAAAATGTAAATTGAAAAAAAAAAACTGAAACATTGAAATTACATCACAAATTCACCGTAAATTTACATAAGCTATACAAATAAATGATAAAAATTTAAGTTGCAATTTACTATAATACAGATATGAGATATATATATATATATATTGTTTTTGTTTGTTTTTAGTTAAAGCAATTTTGGTTAAGAAAATTTGTTGGGAAAAATATTTTTTTATATATTTTGTTCAAGTTAATGTTTATCTTATTTCATTTTCTTTTTTTTTTACGGTTCTAGTTTTTTATATCTGCAGTGGTCACATTAAAATACAACATATATTGCATTAATTGCATTTGACATATAAAGCCAGGCCATTACTTTTATATAAATTTTGCACACTGCCAGACAACACCAACAAATACTTGTCTCCCCATAAAAAGAAACAGACGCATAAAGAAATAAATACAGGCAGTAATAATCCAACCGAAACTATATACTGTATATAAGAACTGCACTCAGAAAGTGGCTCTATTGATCCCTGCACACAATGTATCGGTTTAATTAAGAGAAGCAGTGTCCTTGCTAATTGATTCATTGCCTGTGCGAATTACCTACATGCAAAACAACCGGTGACTAATGACCCATGGAAAATCTGGCTTTTACGAACTGGACACACCGCAAGCTAAACTTCCTCCACAGCTGACCGGCTCCCGCCACATTTGTGAGGATTACAGAGCTGTTAGCAAGAGCCACTCCGCTCGATCAATCCCCCCCGTACAGTGCTAAAGGCTCTCATCAATTATGAATCAATCAGGGAGAGGGTGAAGCTACCATTGATCTGCTGAGAGAGAGAGAGAGAGAGAGGCAGCATGCATCAGCATGCTTTATAACTGATAAAGCAGGTGTTGATTTTCCCAAAGCTTATTAATGATCAAATTATCCCTCGTGCTTTTGTTTATGTGAAGTCTCAGCAGAGAGAAGGGAAAGACAATAACTCAATCGCTCATTTCCCAGTCTTGTGTAAAGAGAGCAGGTTCATTATCAGATTAATAAACTAGGGCCTCTGGCTCCAACGTTTGCTCAAAAAGAACCAAATAAAAAAATATTATAAAGCACAAAATAAAACTAATGTGAAATGTGAAATTTAAACAGTGTGTAAATGTAGTGGCGGCCCATCAGAGGAGACGAGGGAGGCAGATTCTTCCACAAGTAAGTACTGAAGCCCATTTTATATATAATACTTTGGTATTATGACTTATTATGAAATAAAAAGAATTTAAAACAGCAAAATTATAAGACAATTATGAAAAAAAGGAATTAGTCTTTAAAAATTGTAATATTATGGGATATTAAGTCATGACAAGCCAATATTATGTGACAGTCATAATATGACAGTCAACTTATTTTTTCATGATTTTTATCTGATTAATGTTTTTTGTCATAATTTGTCGTTTTTAGCATGACTTCTATCATGTCTTTATTAGTTTGTAATAATTATGACGTCCCAATGAATTTTGTAATAATGGTTATATATCAATTCTTATTTTAGGGTTAGGGTTAGGGTTATCATCATAGTTGCTATTATTTTGATTAGTTTTTTACCTTCAGTTTTCATTTTAAAGTTATTTTGATTGTGTTTGTCATTTTTATTATTGTTTTGCACTTTTCTATTTCTTCTAGTTCTTATTTTCATTTAATTTTTTTTTTTTTTATATATATTTTAGTATTGCAAGTTAAACTAAAAGTTAAAATAATAAAAGCTTTGACAACTAAGTTTGTTTGTTTATTTATTTATTTAGTTAATAAAGAATCTCTAAAGAAGTGAAATCTCAATATCAGATACACATTCTTAATATAATACAGAAACAGGATTGTTTTTTTAACTCTATAAGTTAAAAAACATTATTTTTCCTCATAAATAGAAGTAGAACTAAATAGAACTAGCAGTACGTTTATATAAATATTATAGCATTAGTTGCTTCTTGTTAAGGTAACAAGGATGGTAGATATTAGCTAGCTTTCTTCCTGCTTAAACACACTTCCTGTGGACACTTACAAAAGAAAAGGCCTGGCCAGGTTTTGTTATATCAATCGTCAGGACTCGGAGAACATCTCAGGTGTCTGACAGTGTGTGTGTGTGTGTGTGTGTGTGTCTGTGTGTGCACACACCCGCAGCATGGTGGTTAGCCACAGGAAGTTACAATAATAACAGACCAAACCCACCACACTGTCATGTTCATTGCAGCTCATGCCTGGCGTTCTGCAGGGGAGTCATGGAAACTGATCTGGCAACTCTCTTCTCACCATCTTAGCACGGAGAAAGCACTTGACGTGCAGGGTTTGTAGACCTGGCTTTGTAAAAAAAAAAAAAAAAAAAAAAGAGAGAGAGAGGCGTGAAAGTGAAGTCAGTTTGCTGGGTTTTACACTGAGACACAACACAGGAAATAATGACCGACACCTCACACGCTGCTGGTCAGAGGTCAAGGGTCACACGCCACTCTGATACATGCAGTTTGAGACTCTTATAATACAGATGCACTGGGAGGTTTTTTTTAGACTTGTGGAGGAATATTTATCAGCTAGTCTTGTGTAGCCAGATTTTGACGACTGGTGTAATAGCTAGTGCAGCTACTGCCTAATTAAACATGAAGCATGCAGGGCTTTCATGACTAGTTAGTTGGCTAGTCTGTGAATCAATGTGTCATTTATGTAAATGACTCACCATATACCATGCAGCAGCATGCACGTTGGCAGATTTATGCCTAAATAGTGACAAAAACAGTCATTCAGGCACTTCAGGCTCTGCGTAACACTTGATTTGTTTTAGGGCAGTTTTGTAAGAATTCGGATTCTTGTAGATCTCTGCGATCACTTGCTTAAAGTGTGTTTTGTAAACACAAGTGTTACTTCATTTCCACCTTTGCATCATTTTAAAATAACCAGCAAAATAATCTTGTTTTCAGTTTGAAATGAGATTATTTTACTATTTTTAAATCCTTCTTGATTTAAGAATTTTTAGATATTACTAATTGATACAAATTCGTACAACCTCACTCGTACAATTTTGTACGATTTGTCTAAACCCCAGTGATGGGTAGGTTTAGGTCATTCATACAAATTCATACAAAGTAGCAAAAACACTCATTTTAGTCACCAGGGAGAGCTATATTGGCCAGTGCATAAATAAATAAACACTTAAAAGCCAAACTCTAGTTATGTTAGTTAAAATGCATCAATTACAGCACAAGAAAGAGACCCGAGGCACTGACTAGTGACGTATATACACTGCAAAAAATGATTTTTAGCCTGTTTCCAGCCAAACTATCTAGAAATTCTTAAATCATGAAGGTTTTTTGAGACAAGAAAAAAATACTGCCTTTTTTTTCTCAGAAAAAACAAGTCAAAATTAAGTGAGCTTTTACTTTAAACAAGCAAAATAATCTTGCTTTCTGTAACTTTATTATGATTTATTTTCTGAATTATTTATTTAAGAATTTTGAGATATTTTGGCTGGAAACAAGACTAAAACTAGAGGCTAGAAAAGCATTTGTTGCAGTGTAGCCAGCAACATAATAGAAGTACAAATAAAATACAACACACAAACAAAAAATATGATTTTCAAACAAAACCCTGCCTAATATATCTAGTCACAAAAGTTCAACCTCTGTCAAGTCCAGCATCCATTTCTTCCTCAGACTCAGGGTGACATACCTGACATACACAAAGACAGGAATAAAACCAGACAATCAGTTGGAAACTGTTATTTTTAGCGTCCAATATGCATCAAATATCCATTCATCACAAGGCTTTTGCCCTCCAGGAATAGCACTCTATACGAAGGCCAAATGTGCCAAATCAGCCATGCTATTATATGGCAAAAGATTCTGCTTTGTCTGGCAGGTGTAAAAAGTCACCTTCAGTGAGTGTCCATCTGTCTGTAGCACTCAGGTTAAAGCATGCGCACAGATATGCATGTGTCTGTATGAGTTATGGTGTGCTAAAGAACCTGAGTGTTTATCAGCAGGCATTTGAACTCTCCTGCCCTTCCTGGAAGCAAGCCACAGAGCGAGACCAGCGCAAAAATCTCACATTCATGAATTATAGAGCAACCTGAGATTTAAAAGAATGCTGACTTGTTGGACTTTGATGCAGTATAGAAACATCAAGTATAACCTGTGAACCTACGGCTGTGTTTCTATCGGCCTCGGCGCTCCTGTGAGAAAATCATTTCTAGGTGTTTAGATTTTGCTTCTGGGGTTTTAACTTTCTGTTTGTTTAAGATGACGTAATGTCACGGTGATTAAAATGAACTTTGATCTTTTTATCGCACGCTGGGAAAATGGGCAGAGGATCCATTCTAAGAAATGTAGAAAACAAGCCTGAGATCAACTGAATGAGCTTCATTGTTTGGATTAAAGATAATATGGTGGTCATAAAACAGATGAATAGTTTTTCAGATAAAGTGATGTTGCAGGGATTCCTCAGTCAATTCAATTTTGATCACGAGAACTATTTTCTTTGAATAGACAAATTGTAAAAGTTTGGGGTCAAGCTTTTTTTTTTAAATGCTTTTATTAAGAAAGGCGGCATTAAATTGATCAAAAGTTAGAGTTTCCACAAAAATATTAAGAAGCACAGCTGTGTTCAAAATGTATTATTAAGCAGCAAATAAGCATATCACATGGATCACATGACACTGAAATGCATCACAGAGAATAATATATTAAAGTTGGTTTAATTTGAATAACATTTCTATTTTTGATCAAATAAATGCATCCCACATTTTTGACCAGTGCACACATATTGGGTTATACGTTCTAATGATTTGGGAAGAACGCTGCAGAAAATAAATGGCTAGCATTATTTACAAGCAGTTAATTGAATAGAAAAACCCATCCAGTAATGTATGTTGCTGTAACACCCAGCAGTGTTGGCTCAGCGCCGGACCGAGGTTGCCAGGAACAGTAAATTGTCTTTGTGAGACAGAGTACTATGAGTGTGTGTGTGTGTGTGTGTGTGTTCTGTAGTGTTATTTAAATAAGAAGAGTGGCCATGCTTTGGCAAGTTGCTGGCTGTGATTAACGACTGTACAGATGGTTTGCAGCTGCCATTTACCATGGGAATTAACCCCAATATTTACAATAGAGAGAATGTGAGCACATACACACAAATTAGTGTTTGTTAGCTTAACCAGTCGTAACAAGCTTCTGTGCAACGCTACCGCCTGCTACCTGTGCACACACACACACACACGTACGTATACTTTGCTAGGCAAACAGGGACATACCATATGACCTTGAATGTTAAAATTATTATTATGAGTCATTTTCCCAAGTTAGGATATCCCCAAATGTCACTAAGGAACGATTAAGCTGTACTTCTGTGGACTAAAAATGGCTAAATAAACAAATGTTCATAAAACACTCGTCGTACAGAAATGCCGCAAATTTCAAATTGTAAAAACAATCCTCACACATCTATAAACTATTACTGAAATCTCAGTAAATATTATAAATCAGCAGGCTCAGTCTAGCTTTTTAATGTATTACATGTCTAAAAGTTTATTTAATAATTAAACGTTGCTAAATGTGAAATCTGAAGTTTGTAGAGTGAAGAATTAGGGGAAAAAAGCATATGTAGACAACTATAATAACATCATTTTTTTAAAATCACTTACACTTTTCAATTCAAAGGTTTTTTATAACAAGAAACATTGTTTCTTAAGGATGTGTTAACTTGATTAAAAGTGACAGTACTGACATTTATGCTGACAAAGATTTCTATAAAAAAAAAATAAAAAAAAGATAAAACGTCATGGACACTAGCTGCAAAAAAAAAAATCATTATAGGAATAATTAAAATTACAGCAATTAATAAATTACAATTGAAAATATAATAAAATATAAAGCTTTATTTAAAATATAAAGAAATTTTATTTGACATTTTAATAATATTTTACAATATTATTGTTTTATTCTGTATTTTAGATTATGTTAGATTAAACAATGCAGAGTATAATGGTGAGTATAATAATGGTATAATGGACAAATATATACAGGAAATAAATAACTCTCACCGATCCCAACTTTTTAAATGGTGTGTGTGTGTGTGTGTAAATATATATTTAAGATGGTATGAGTGTTTAAGGGTGAAATCAATAACACAGGCATTTCACTTATACTGTAAGTGCATATTTACCTTAGTTTTTTTCTGACACGGTACAAATGTATACAAGCAGTTTGACGTGCATCTAAAGGTATCAATCCGTTTGAAATGATGTAAGCGAGTAAAAGTGCTTTATCTCTCTCTCACTCTCCTCAAACGCCAAAGCAATCAATGGCTCGCAGTGACTACGGCAGATGAGAGAAGCGAGAAAGAGGACAGAGAGGGACAGAGAAAAAGATGAAAGGGAAAGCAAAATGCCACCCATGCAATATAAATGCAGAGAAAGCTTGTAGCTGCTGAGCCTAATAACTATCGGCCCAGGCTCAGTCCTGCTTTGATGGCCCAATCTTCTAAAGTGAAACAGGTCAGGGTGAGAAATCCAGAGAGAATTAGAGAGGCTGACAATCTTCTCAAACCGTGCAAACAAACAAACACTCTCACAGAAAGAATATACTCATCACATAAGAAGCCTTAGGGGACATCTTCAGTCACATGGAATCAATGAGAAGAAGCGCAAAAGATTTAATATTTTGTTACTCGCACCAGTTAGAGGAAAGGCTTTATCATATGTCTTCATAAGACATGCATCAATCATGTTCATTCATCTTTGACTAAGAGCAGCATGAACACTCGGCTAAATATCTTCTTTTATGATTTACAAAACAATGAGTCAGTAAATGACAACCTTGATTTCTGTCTGAGCAATTCCTTCAGCTGATTATTAAATCACAGGTGAAATCCTATAACAAGATGATAGATTATATTGTATATACCATTTTATCTTCAGAAGAGTTAATCAGCCTTTTAACTAAACGGCTGTATTCATGTGTCAAGGATTACAAAATGAAAAAGCAATGTCAAACACAATGCGACTGAACAGAACACAATAAAACCAAGCAGGATGATAAATATTTCTCCATCCTCTCTGATGTATTGTGTCTCTGTCAAAACAAACAGGAGCTGTGAGCCAGAAGCAGGAAACAGGCTGATGAGATTTGCACAGTGTGCTGTTATTGGCTCAAACAATGGGGCAGAACAGATGAGAGCGGCTCACAGCGGAGCAAAGGGGTGACTTGTACATGTCGTAATCGTTAATACACTGTTTTTCACATCTGTGTTCAGATTAAGCCTGGTACCTGAATCCTGGACTGCAACACTTTTTAATTTGCGATTCAGATCCTTACAAGCTTGTACTGTAAAGTACAATGGCCCAAATGAGTCACACTTTAAAACGTATGTCAGACAGACACAGATTAAGTCAGGTTTATTAAAAAAACGTAGATATTCTTCAAGCAAGGCATTGAAGGATAAGGAGATGTGAGTGAGGCATTTAATTATATTTTTGTGTTTTAAGATGAGAAACGATATACATTCAGTAAAAAAAATAAACTAAGCCAAATTCTATTTTAAATTATTTTACTTTTAAAGTGGTCATGAAGAAATTCAGCATTAATTGTTTGCAGAGGCATTTTAGTTTGAAGCAGGCATTTAAAAGATTATAGAGCCAGTGAGATGTTTTTGAGAAAGGTCTCTTATGCAAAATAAGGTTGCATTTAAAATAATTGTTTTGCATTTTAATATCTTTTAACCTTTTAACTTCTGTGAACTTTCAGCAGTGTCAGGTGATCCTTTAGAAATCATTCTAATATGTTGATGCGATGCTCAAGAAACATTTCTTATCAGTGTTCAGATGCTTTATATTTATGTGGAAACTGATTTTTTCTAAATGTAAATTTAGATTATAAATGTCAACTTTACACAATTAGATGTTTTTTTCTTTTTTCGCTGAATAAAAGTATGAATTTCTTCAGTATCTCCTTAAATTAATTGACCCATCATTTTTTAAAGAGTAGTGCATTTAATGCAACTCGATGTAACTTGCTAACTTTGTTTGTTGTTTGCTGAATAAAAGTAAGCATTTCTTCCCAAATTCTTTAAAAAAACTACAATATTATAAAACTGTGTGTATACCATGCATTTGAGGAAACAGGCTTATACCTCAAAAATGCTAGGTGTGATCTTTAACTGAGCAGCAGCAGGCGTCTTGATTGAACGATCGCTAAGAGAAACGCTCTTCAGCCGGGGATTGTTTTGGTTCTCTGTCTGGATGAAGCGGTGTTCATGTGGATCATTGAGCCAAATTCCCTCTCATACTTGGATCTAGTCCAGACACTTTCTAAGACACATTTCAAAAACCTGAGCAGTGAGCACAGAACAAATGTCACTGACTATCAGCACCATAAGCTCATTTTAGCCTCACATTTCCTTTTAAATTATGGTGCATAGTTTTTACAGAGAGGGCAGGCTGAATTATTAGATCCAGTTGCTGGCAGTATGATCTACGCAAGAAATGATATAAAGGTTACATGTATTTTCTCTGTTTCTCTTAACACAGTGCATTGTTGCTTTTGTTATTTAATCAAAATACACTGAGGAATTGCAATTATGTTAATAAATGATAATAACTTACATAACAATATATTAAATTACATAGAGTACCGTGCAAAAGTCTTAGGCCACTAGTATTTTCACCAACAAAAAGTGGGTTGTTTCTATCTTTTGAGGTAGCGTGTCAGTTGGAAATATTAGTTTAGATTTCCAAACATTATTTTTGTGATTAATTGTAATAATGCAGTGAGATAACAGCCAGTGCTCCACATAGAGATCTGATCTGATCATCATCAGTCTGTCTGGAGTCACATGAAGATGCAGAACAAACTGAGACAGACTCAATCCAGAAGAACTGTGTCAGCGTCTCCAAGATGAAGAGAAAAAACCCACCAGGAACACTATGGGCAGGTGTGCCTCAGAACATAAGCTGTTTTACCAAAAGCTGTGATACAAAATATTTATTTGATGTAGGTAACAGAAGTTAATTAAATCTATTTTATGGCATTATTTTTGAAAGCATCCTCATTTTACAAACTTTTTACACTCTGAACAGCTTTGTTTCCTTCCAGGTAGGTTTTTTTCTTCATCTCGGAGACGCTGACACAGTTCTTCTGGATTGAGT
>JAUCMS010000095.1:2895575-2911202 GCA_032357445.1 Enteromius radiatus | reverse complement strand
AATGCCAATAGAGTTTTCTAGTCTATTCAAGAGAATGTTGTGGTCAATCGTGTCGAACGCAGCGCTGAGATCCAACATAACACATCAGAAACTTTGCAGGTATATGTCGACTTATTCTACTAACCCTAAACCTAGCCGTAACTGTCTACTCTGAGAGTTAGTAAACATCTAGTCACTTCCTTTTCATTGAGAATTAATGAGAATTAGTTGACATGCAGTTACAAAGTTATTTAAAGTTAGTAGACTGTCTAAATGGACTACTGGAATATAAAGCAGCTTTTACCGTAAAAATAAAATGGAAAATGCTCTCAGATAAACGTCACTTTGCATGCATATACACTCGACTTCCTGTAATCTTGCTTTTGTGGTTACAGAAACATTTGACAGTTCTTGAAGGCCATTAATTCATGGTAAACAAAAGTGAAAATACTGACTAAAGAAACAGAGATGCAAGGAACTAAAAATGAAGAGGGAAAGTAAAGGACGGAAAGGCCATGAAATTTGGCCAAGAATGGTGACCCATGCTTTGAACGAGTGCTCTGCTTTTACCCATCCAAGTGCATACACACAGCAGTAAAAACACACACATACACACACACACACACACAAAGGAACAGCCATTTTTCATTGCCTTTTATCGGAGGTGGAAGAGAGCACTGGTTATTCTGAGACTAGAAACCATGACCTTTGGGTTGCAAGTCTGACTCTCTAACCACTAGGCCACAAAAGAAATGGCTTGGTGTCTAAAGCAAGTAATTTCAGCTCAAAGTTACAGCTCTTGTGTTTATTAATTTGTTAATTAATCGTGCACTGATGGTTTGAAATGCCACATTTGCACTTGAGGGTAAAATTGCAAAACATTATTCTTCTACAAACTCTCCGAGTTGTAATTCAATTGGCCAATCTCCGTGAGAACATTAGAATGTAATCCAACAGCTATCCTCGTCATCTATCATATTCCAGCCTTTCATCCCCTCACACAGTCTGTTGAATATTTATGAGTTTGCCGACGTCACCGGAGCGCTGAGCAGCGCGTGAAAAGCGGGATGAGAGGGAGGGAGCATGCGGGGAGCGCGAGAGAAGAACGCTGCCATGCAAAGCGTCGCTTGACAGCGTCTTTTTCGCTTCCACCTGCGTCCGTCGTATAATGATTGTGGATACCATCTGAAATCGCGTCCTACTTCGATGCCCGAGCGCGATGCATCTTTGCTTTGACAGATCGACGCGAAGTCCCGCGAAGGATGCTGCACACGGAGGATCGCCGTTTGACATGCACTGACATTTCAAATAAGCCTTCTGAACTGTGCACGGCTCGTGCTCTTCGACTCCTGAGTGCACAGCGTGATTAAACGCGTGCTTATAATCGGAGCGAAATCTCCGTAGGCTGCTCCGACACGTTTCTAAACGTTTGCTATGGGGGTCAGCGCAGGAACCCGATACGGTGGGATTTGATCGCAACCTCCGTTACGCGTTTTCGTTTATATATCGCATATGCATCATCGTTTTTGCTCGCTGATCAGCTGTTAAGCTTGTGAAACTGCGGCGCGCGCGGGCTGTTGTGCGTGGTGCTGAAAGGACAGCTCCCTCCACAGCGGATCATATGGATCAATATTAGGGGTCTGACAGTGTCGCTCTCGGGCTTTAATGGCTGTGGCACGCAAGATCAAAACTCTGCTGACGGTCAACATTCTGGTGTTCGTCGGGATCATCTTGTTTTCCGTCTACTGCAGGATCCAGGACCGATCCGAAGAGCTCGTGCAGATCGGCAGGCTCTCGGATCAGAGACTGCGAGGCAGGAATGCCAAAGTTACGAACTCCATGGACAGACAGTCCATTCTCAAAAGGCTCGAGCGACTAGAAGATGTGGTCTATAACCAGTTAAATGGTATGTGTGCTTTAAGCATCTTTGGCGTTCACGTTCGCGTTATATAATGCATGGTAGATCCGTGTTTTATGGGCTTTTAGATGTGATTTAATCTAGATTCACACTTTGGATTTTACTGGGATTGTCATCTTAATGCTTGTTTAATGACAAGTAATAAAGATTTGTCTATGATGCAATAAACATGTCAAGAAGAGCAAGAGAGGATTAGGTCCTCAAGATATTAGTCAAAGGGATAAAAAGTAATGATTTGTTTCACTGATGAACTATAAAGTGCTGTGAGAGAAATTAGAGAAAGGACAATATGCCTGATTGTAACAGTAATGCATTTGTCTTGGGTCTCGAACTTGAGGGTGTTGTTCTGAAAGTTTTGTCTTTCCACATGTGCATTCATTCTTTGAATTAATAGCAAATTAATGTGCAATTCTACATGCTTGTTTGAATCCTTATGAACTTTTAGACATCATCAAATAAGTAGAAAAGAATCATTTTTAAAGCAGCTACTAATAATAGCAGCAGCAGCAGTGAATCATAATTAAATATATATTTAAATATATATCGCAATTGTTTCCTGTGCTCAGATAAAATCTATATATTTACACAGAATTTTACATCCTTTAATTGAAAAAATTGTCATACGTTTTTGGCTAATATGATCATGCTTGCCAATAGGAATGTCAGATTTCTTTAAGTTTTACCATTTTGAAGTCCATTCCACTTCAAAGTGCACAAAATAATCAACAGCTACTATCCGGGCCTGTAAAAAGAAATTGTCCTACTGCGATCTTGCTTCCCATGCGCTCATCCACACTTGTGCTTCATCCTCCGAGTTCTTTTCTTAGAATACTGGAGCCAATCGTTATGTTCTTAGACCATAGAACATTTTATCTGGAGAACACGTGAAGGTCACAGTTCACGTGATGTGCTATCTTTCCTTTATACCTCTGTTAAAAGACCTCTCGCTCCCTGTTTGCTTTTCTTAGTGCATCTGTTTGATCCGATTGTTATTCTGTAAGACCAGCACCATTTGTGTATGAAGGGGGTCACTCTGTCAGTTTGAATTATCCTTCTTGCATTTGGAAGAAAGCCAAGAGGCACTGCTTCACAAAAAAAGCCCTCTAATGTGCCCTAATGATTGAGAGGGCTTTCATTCTGCACAAGTGCCACCACATATTTCCCCTGGAGGCTTCTCCACTCGGTAGAATTCATCAGTCTGTCACAAATCTTCTTCATGTTGGGGCTGTTATACATCTTATTCCGATGCATATTTATCTGATGCGCATAAAACTTGTGCGATAGTGCGAGGCACTCGCCGATTGTGTGTGATATTGAGGCAGGAATTGGGTTTTCCTTTGAGGTTTTCACATTTCTCTTGCCGTTTTTGCTTCCAATGGTGATTTGAGGTAATTGTCCATTTTTCAGTCCTGAGAATGAGACCCGGAGGATTACGCTAAGGCCTGATTGCATTTCTAGGACACAGTGAGTTTTACAAGAAAGCAGTAATTGTTTGGTTGTTGATGGTGCCCTCGTCCCTTGAAAGATCATAGCAAATATACTGTTAATGTTTGTATGACCATTACTTTGATGAGTAATTTCCCAGAGAACATATAAAACTTTATCGCACGCAGTCATTCTGATTGGAGACGGACAGATGTGTCATCAATTCCCACCCTCAACATTCATTAAATGAGAATCGTAGTTCACAGCATGATCATGCACCTGGTTTTTTGTTGTTTTTCGAGGGGGTGGGCTTGGCAAAAGCTGCAGTTCAGCCTGATAGCCAGCGATCATCATGCCTTGTGTTGCATGCAGCATGCAAGAAGGTGTGACCCGACTAAATGGACGATATTTAGACATGAATGGATGATCTTTACCACATCGTTTTAGACAAAAACTACAGTAATCCTTTAAGTAAATAAACAAACTTTACTGTATATTTTCAGACAAGTTCATGCCCAGTTTGTATTATGCAATGAGTTTGAGCATAGTTGAAAATTTGTTGAAAATGTACTCACCCTCAGGCCATCCATAATGTACTGTAGATGAGCTAGTTCCTTCATTGCAACAGATTTGAATGAATTTAGCAGTACATCACTTGCTCACCAGCGGATGCTCTTTAGTATATGGGTGCCGTCAGAATGAGCATCCCAACAGCTAATAAAAACATCACAATAACCACGCAACTCCTATCTGTGCATAACTCCCGGTCGGAACTGGAGTAGTGGGGATTATTTGTGGATTATTGTGATGTTTTTGTCATCTGTTTGGACTCTCATTCTAACGGCACCCATTCACTGAAAAAGAGGTTTTTCCAAGTCTGTTCCTATGAAGAAACAAACTCATCTACATCTTGGATGGCCATAGGGTGAGTATATTTTGAGCAAATATTTGTATTTATTTGCGAACTATTAAGTTGACATTCTTCAAGGGCTTGTTGATTCTTCCGCAGGATATGCTTCACCCAACTAAATCTGGTCTTGAGCAATAGCGGTGAAGCTAAAATGTGAAAGAGAAGAGGTAAATGTCACTATAAAGCTTGCAATTACTTCAATAATGCATAAAAATCGGTTACTTTGAGTCACGGGAGTCAAATTAATTTCCAGTGTACAAAGCTGCACAGTGCAGTGAACTGCGACAGCATAGATAGGTAATCAGTGCTGGAAATGTAATGCTGTTTACCATTTGGACAAACTTCACAAGTGCATTTAACGGTGAAAAGCAAAACGCAAAGGGCCATTCAGGCACAGACAGTGGGTTGTTTCTGACACAGTTGTTTGGAAATGCTGGATTATTGTGAAAAGACCCTTTATCTGAATGCTATTAAAAATGCAGAGCTATGAGAATGTGCAATTAGCCCCCTGATTAGGCAGCAGATCTACCGTGAGCATTACCGCTAAAGTGTGCTTAATTTCTACAGCTGTAGTTCGGTTTATTTCCGCAAACACAGATGCAGCAGACTGAACAGATTCTTACCTTGGAAGTGATGGAAACAGAGAGGACTACATTACCAGTCAAATCTTAAGTCTATTAATCTTTATTAATAAATAAAGTAAACATTTATTTATTTATTTATTTATTTTGAAGCTGAATTTTCAGCATCGTTACTCCAGTCTTCAGTGTCACATCATTCTTCAGAAATCATTGTAATATGCTGATTTTGTTCCCAAGAAACATTTATTATTATTATCAATGTTGAAAACAGGTGTGCTGTTTAATTTTGTGGAAACGTCTTCTATCTATTTTTAGAACAGCTTCTATTTGACAATAGAAAATGTATGTAAATATTAAAGTGACAATGCAAACGCTATTACTTTCAATTTTATTTACATTAATTGAATGCATCCATCCATTTCTTTCTTTACTTCTTTTTCAAAACTGAATAGTTTTCGAATCTTTGATTAAGATTCCCAAGTAGGATGTAATATTATAATATTATAAACACATTGATAGCTAAATTGCATAACTGACTTTTTAAAAGGTTTTTTGAAATAGATTCAAAACCCACTTTTTAATCCTGTATTATTATTTTATTTTTATTTTTACATGAATTGGGTCTCAATGTGTCTTCTTTTATGTTCTTTGGAAACCAAGAAATGACCTGAGGTGAGTGAATGATGACAGAATTGTCATTTTGAGGTAACTTTTAAATGAAAAAACAAAAAGTTAAGTAAAAATGACATCATCAGTGTGCCTCACAGCACTTGGCGCTTAGATGAAGCTTGAACGTATTGTTCAAAGACAAGTTTAGGCAGTATATATTTGGCTTATCACAGCATGCAGGAAGCCCCTACAGACTTGAGGCCGTGTAGGTGTCCCGTTTGCCATACATCTATAAAAAGTACACCCGCCCCGACATTGTTCTGATACAGTGTGCTGGTACTAAAGATAATGTCATTTCTCTGGCTCTAGTCATTTAGAGGAAGAAATGAAATGCAGTGGAAGAAGTGGCAATGTCAATAATGCTCCCAAATTAAAGGCTTAACAAAATTGTTACTACTGTATGTTTTTGTTTTTTTAATTATGAACATTTGATGACTCCTATGTTCCAACTCAGATATTTTGATTCTCTAATCTTACTTTATGTATTTTGGTTATAAATCTAAATTTCACTACCATCGATGCTTTATGGCCCAGCACATTTTAGTGTCTAATGCATTCACAGTGTACTCTAAGGGGACTGTCCAATCCTGCCATTCAGTCCCCTTAACCGCATTTTCCTCATGCATATTTATGCTGCACTAGCATCAGTTTTGACATGCATTTTTATATTCATTCAGCCCCTATATCACCTCAGAAAGGAGTATCTCCTATCCCGCAATTCAAAGAGGGTCAGTAAGAGCATTTATTTTCTTTTCAAATCTTGTTACATAATTTAAAGCATTTCTGAGTGAAGTGCAGCAGGCTGTCAGAGCACTTTAAGAGAAAATAGAGGATAAACATGACTCGCAGGGTCACGGATGGATCGGGAACGGATGGCTGAAAGACCTCCACAAACACAGAGCGGATTAACCGCAGTGGCTGAAGGGGTCGTGACCTGTGTCGGTATATTACATGTGAATGGTATAGGTGCTTTTTATAGTGTTTTGTTCAGACAGGTTTGGAAATTGTATGATAATTAAAAGGATATGACTGTATGTGAATATTAAAGGAGGCATATTATGCCCCCAGAATCTGTCTGTGAAGTTTCAGCTCAAAATACCCTGCAGATCATTTATTATATCATTTTGAAAATTCATGCCTGTCTTTTTAAATGCAAATGAGCTGCTCTCTACCCCCTTTTTTATTAGTTTAAACCATATTATCCATGTTTTCCAGTTCCCAGATCTAGGAGTGGTTTTACCAAACAGGGCAAATTAGCACGATCGCGCAATTCCCAAATAGTGCCGCTGGGAGAGGAAATTTCTGCAGGTGATTTACTAACAATGTACAAATTAAAAAACACAGATGCAACATCTCATTTACATATCAACCAACACAATAGACCAAGCACAGCTCAAATAAGCAAAGTCGCAAGTAAAGCATAAATAAATAAAGAAGCCACAGTACGTGGAATGGAACCGGAGGCCAGAAAAAAAACAACAACTGTTTTTCTAGAAGCTTTGATAGACCTGGTATTGTGTGACTCCTGGTTGAGGGTTCCAAGTCATGTTTTGTTTCCAGAAGCAAATTAAAAATAGCAGGGCTTGGGAAATGATATGTTCGGATAATGTGTTCTTCTGGCATTCCAAATAAATGAATACATTTGGAAAAAATCCCCTCCATTCCACCACATGTTCTCTGATCTCTGCACTACATCTTCCTCGTAACAAGAATTGCAGCAATTTAGCAAAAAATAGTTTAGGACATGCTTTTTTGGGGCATTGAATAAATGCGCAAATGCCCATAATTTGACAAGCGCGTTCATGTGATTCACTTGAATACTCTCCTCCCATATATTTTGTGTCTGAAAGAGAAACTCCTACAAATGCATATTTAATAAGATCAGGCGCAAAAAATAACCATGTCCATGCCATTTCAGCGCTAATTCTTCACTGCATATCTATATTAAATTTCAGTACTATTTTAACCCCCAAAGCGCACGCTGTTAGGAAAACTGGCCCCTAAAGTTAAACTTAAACTTAGTTAAGTCTTGCGAGCTATAAAACAGCAACCGCTAAGTTCCTCTGTGCTTGGATCTGCATCCTGGCTTTCAGGACGGTAATAGCTTTTCACGAGTGAAGTATTCATGCTACTGCACTGTCTGAGCACACATGCACGTATACTTACGCGCTTCTAAAAGATAGCGAGCTATCGCAATTGAAGCTATCTGTCAAGAAATTCAAAGCTTTCGCAAAAAGTAGCTAACAGGATGTGTTCATAAGCCGTTTCTCAAAGACATACTGCCGAGCAGCCTGTTAAAATAATGAGTCTGGAAAGGCCAGTCCATTACTGTAGAGAGAGAATGTCACAGAGAGAGTGTTACTCTCTCCCTCTAATCAGAAATCATCAATTTTAGACAAACATCCTTCACTTTTTTGGGAAAAGAAGGTGTGCTATATTTTTAAGCTCAAATTTTGAGACCAAACTGCAAAAGTCCATTTTCTTTATTTTTCGCTTTGTTAAGATGAGCAAATGTGCTTTTACTGACTGCATGAAGCAGAAAGAAAGGGAACACAATTACAATTCTAGTGCCGATGCATTTTTGGGTCATCAGAGGGTTAAAATCTAGGGTTAAAGTTTACGTCGCTGTTATACAAAATAATGATTTGCTATCTTGAGTAGACGTAAATGTGTATATATTTCATTGTGTGCAGATCTGTGACTTCATAAAACAGTGTTACTTAGTTGCTGTTTTTGTAAATTTGGATTTGTAAACTAGAAGCTTCCAAATAGTCTCTATCATGCTTTTTTTCATTTTGGAGGTTGAAATAATGGCTGTAGAGAGCTGGAGATTTTTGTTTTTTCTTTTAAATGGAAGAAAACGGAGTAATTGCTCGTTCTCAAACAGAGCCTGTTTCCTTTGGTCTTTGGTAACTTAATTTCTTCAGCTCACTGTAATCACTGCTGTCTCTTTACGGCCTTCAAAGCGTATTATTATCATGCATGCGCACGCACATTTACATAGACGGAGATTAAGCAGCGACATTGAGCTGAACAGCAGGGGTAAAAAACATCTCCTTTCCCAAATGTATTAGCAGTCACTAAAATAATCTAAGGAAGTCAGTTAACTAGTTAGTTTAGGGCTTGAAAAAAGGTTCTCCGGATACTTTAGTTTCCTTACGTTTGTAGGGGCGTTTATTATTTACAAGCGATGCTTAAATAAATTGGTGATCAGATGGTCTCATTTCAGATTGAGTTTAAGCTGCGTTCACGTCATATTGTACTTACCAACGACTTTTCATTAGTATGCATCAGAACAGAATCTGAATTATTATTATGCATCCATTTGGGAACACTAGCAATGCCAAAGCATTCACATACACATGAAACTTAATTAAGTAATTACAGATGACCACGTGACCACAGAACCCCCTGACTGCTGCAGATTGATTTAGGTGCTAGTTTAGGCATTGAGGGTACCATAGAAGCACTAAGGACTTGGAAAAGCTCCAACTAGAATATCACATGTTATCTCCAAATTATGGTAATTATGACATGGCGTGAACCCCAATTAAACCCACCTGAAGCAGAGTGTAGCTCCAGCTCTAAAGCACTTGCCAGTTTGTAGCTAAATTTCATCGTCTGCATCCTCCGGAGGTCACCGTGTACGTCATCGAGGATGCCTCGTTTCAGAAAACAAACTCTGCTGTTGTTTTGTTTGAGGCGTTAATTACTGTCATTTAGTGTTAATTTAGTTTCGTTTTTTTGGTTTTGTTTAGTTTTTTTCCGCTCACGTGGTTGCTCTTCATTACAGAAGCATGAACAATGATCTGAAAGCAAAGACAAACAAGTAAGCTGAAGTTTAGCGAATATCTCCATGTGAGATATTCAGCGACATGAAAGTCTGCCTTCTGTCATGAGATCTCAACTAAAGCATTTGTGGTTACTGAATAAATACACTTACACAGCCACTGCTGTTTTAATAGAGAAACATTATTGCAATTTGCAAATTAGGCTTCTATTAGGAATTACACGGTTAGGATATTTGTTTGTTTTAATGTGCAGAGAGAGTGCATAAGTCTTTGATATTGATTAAAAAATGCAACCTCATGAATGGACATCCTTGGTCTTGAAAAGCCAGCCAAGTTCGTTTTTAGCTGGTTTAGTTGGTTGGCCAAAACCCTGTTTTTTGTCACACCATGAGATAGTTGGTGAAAATGGTATATGATAACTTTTTTAAACGTGTGTTCATGAAAATGATATGATGTCGCTCCTCAACATTAGCAGAAAGCTGCATTAAGTCAGTGTGATATGCAGTTTCTCTCTGCCACAGACAGCTGGCTCTTAGGGATTAGTGTCAAAATGCCAGGCCGCTATGTAATAGAATTCTCTCAAAACAGCCAACAGAGGCAACCTTCGAGACAACGGCAATAACAATGACAGAGAAAGAGGCACAAACCCTCAGACGCTTACCATTTCAGCTCCAGCTTGTGAGAAAACCTCATGATCCAAGAACTCAGCCTCCAAGACGAGTCGACAGTCTGGGAGGTCACGACTGCCAGCAGGATAGGTGCAGCTCTGGGATGCTTTGGAGACTAAAGCAAGTCTGCTTTATAGGGTTGAGGGTGGCTTTAATGCTGCACCAACTGCTGTTTGTGGAACCGACCGGTTTAGATCCCAAGAGGCAATTTCTACATCTGGCTGCCAAGCACGGTTACCAAACTATTCAAGCAGACCTTCTCAAAAACTCCAATTCCGTAAAGATTCATATAAATTCCAAAGATGTTTTCAAAGAAGCTCTTTGCCTGTTGGTCTGGATGTGGTCTTCTAAACATTCAGAGTCATGATGAGAGAGATCAATTAAATATAATTTCCTGAGCACAATAAAAATGTTTTGTTTATTTTATGAAAAATTTAATTGAAATGAAACGAAATTAGGAACTATTATTACCATATGTTTCTATTTAGCTTATTTTGGAAAAAAAATAAAAAGATATAGATGGATAGATAGATTTATATTCAAAATCAGTTAAATGTAATTTTTGAAAGGAAAAAAAAACATAATTTATAATTTTCATCTAGGTTTTCTATGCAATATGTTATTTTTAATATATATTCTGAATACTTCACTGATTATTATTATTTTATTATTTTATTTTATGCATTCATTTGGGTGTAGTTCTAAACTCCATTTATTGTATGCATTACATACGCAGTTTCTTTGAGAATACATTTATTGCTTATGGCTTTTAAATGGCAACAAAGCAATAATGATAAGATGTTATTATATACATGTCTAATAATAATATTGATTAGCTGCAAAATGTCCTTTATTAGTGTTGGTTAGTTTTGGTTTCATTTTTATGTCTTCTCGTTTTAGTTTCATTTTCCTGTTTGCCCATATTTGGTTGTTCCTGTGTTCTCGTCATTATTAGTTAATTAGTTCCCCAGCTGTGTCCCATGTGCTCTCATATCCTGTCTGTTTAGTTCTGAGTTTGTGGATCAATATTGAATGTTACGTGTCTTATGTCTTGTTGAGATCTTTCTGTTTATGAAAAGATTATTATTTGTTTGGGCTCCTGCGATCTCCCTCATCCACCCACCACCGTAACAATTAGATAACTGCAGACTTGTTGCCGAGCTGAGTAGCAACATTACCATAGAATATACTGTACATGCTTTAATTGGCGTCTTCAAACATGCCACATTGGAAATATTACCTTTTTTGTTATTTTTTTTTTAATGCAGTTTGATAAAAGCTCCAATGCTTTTAATGCAGAACTATTGTCGAAGCTTGCGATTAAACACTTTTGTAATTCAAGGATTTAAAAGGAACATCCTTGGATCATGCAGCATTTTTCAGAATTGTGATAGAAATTCTATGGAGTCATTAATAATGCAGTGAAACGCATCATTTTGCTCTTTTAAATGTGAAAATGAAACGGCATCTTTAATGAGTCTGTTACACTCGCTTCATCTCTTTTAAAGAGCACGGCTTTCAAATAACATGTCAATTATTCCTACCAAAAACTTCAGCAGTTCAGGAACACCGAACAGGAAGACTAATGATTGTAATTAATAACACCCGTATGGCACTCGCTGTCAGATATAGCGGAGTTATTTTTTTTTCCGTCATATTCTTTGGGTGTCAAACTGCACAGCATTTGACGAAACAGCCTCCGCATCACCAAAGGGAAAGAAGTCTTACTCTGTACTGACAACCCTTTAAACACAGTTCACTTGCTTTCCACCTTTCCCCCCCAGGAGGTCTATATAAAAGAGGTGACAAAAGGTGGTGTCTTGGTGTCCAACATCC
Organism: Enteromius radiatus; assembly: GCA_032357445.1. NCBI lineage: Eukaryota > Metazoa > Chordata > Actinopteri > Cypriniformes > Cyprinidae > Enteromius > Enteromius radiatus. The sequence goes on along the minus strand of JAUCMS010000095.1, from coordinate 2,899,425 downwards.
AATTATCGCTCTGTACTCTTGTTCAGCGCTTGTGATTTGCGTGTCACTGGTGGGTTCTCCTGCAGTAATGAACCCAGTTTCGCTTCAGCGTTCTTCTGGGATATCCTGACCTATGTCATTTTTTTCCCCACATTGCCTGGCAGGTCTAGCCAAGCCCATGGGTCTGGTGGAGGGTCCTGGAGGTCTGGGACAGGGCGGTGCAGCAGCCACGCTGGGAGAGGACAGCCGAGAGAGCGAGGGAAGGTACGAGGAGTACGGCTACAACGCCCAGCTGAGTGACCGCATCTCCCTGGACAGGAACATACCGGACTACAGGCCCAAAAAGTGAGTATGCTGCAGTGACTTTAAACACAGAACATGCCCTTGGAGGTTGAGCCGCAGTGTGCATTTGTTCTAGACTGTCTCCTTTGTGAAAAAAATGATGTGATTTAATTCAATCTAACTTCTGTCTGATGCATTTACCCGTCTGATCTTTGCATGTGATGTTATGTTATAGCATCCGCGTTTTAATTTAGTTTTTTTGTGTTATAATCATTTTTATTAACTTTTAATATGTTCATACAGTTATTATGGATTATTATTTCAGTTTTATTTTGAGTTGTACTTGATGTTTAAATGTATTTATTATATTATATTTAGTGTTTATTTATTATGTATATATTATAACACACACATACAATATTTAATATATTTTGTATAGAAACATAGCATATTGTTATATATATATGCATATGTTTGTATAATAAAAATACACATTATATACTGTGCAAAGAAACCTTTTATTTTGGATGTGATTGATCATTTGACAGTACGAATTATATTATAACTTTTGTTAAAGTTTCAGAAATGTTTATTTTTTGAGTTAGGCCATTAACCACAATTAATCACATCCAAAAATTGTATTTACATATTTAAATATTGTAAGAAATCAGGGGAATTTTCTTACATATCATTTACTTTATTTGAATGAATCTCAAGAATTCAAATTGATATGATTTAATACATTTTCCCAGTTTTGCCTTAATTTGTGGCCATTGAACTAATACACAACTCTAGTGGTAATTTCTTCCTGTATAAGAGCTGGGTAGCTTTAAGATCTTTACAAAACACAATACACAGGACGATTCTTAATAATGAGACACAATTTATTGAACTACTTCATTAATGACCAACCTATTGAATACTCAAACAATAATAAGGAGAGGAGTGTCTGGATGCTGGTCGGGACGTTCTTTTGAGTCTGCTAGTGGGTTGTGCTTTGGAGTTTCAGCAGTTAGGATGAGCTGAATGGGGTCTTCCAGTCAGTTCAGTGCTGCAGGGCGGGTCTTCGCCCTGTGTGGTTCCTTGTCGTGCATAATTTAACATACATTAAGGTATGCGAAGGAATGTCTCATCTGCTCTGACATGCATTGTGAGCTGTAAGGTCTTACTGTATATAGACAGGTGTGTGGCTTTCCTAATCAAGTCCAATCAGTATAATCAAACACAGCTGGACTCAAATGAAGGTGTAGAACCATCTCAAGGATGATCAGAAGAAATAGTCAGCACCTGAGTTAGATATATGAGTGTCACAGCAAAGGGTCTGAATACTTACGACCATGTGATATTTCACTTTTTCTTTTTAAATAAATCTGTAAAAATGTCAACAATTTTGAGTTTTTCTGTCAATATTGGGTGCTGTGTGTACATTAATGAGGAAAAAGTAAACTAAAATGATTTTAGCAAATAACTGTAATATAACAAAGAGTGAAAAATTTAAGGGAGTCTGAATACTTTCCGTACCCATTGTATTACATAAAAAAAAAAGTTTTTATTGTGGATGCTATTAATCATTTGACAGCACTAGTTTTTTATGTGTTTATATGGTTTATTATTTTGTTCTATTATTAATATTTATTATTATTTTTATTTCAGTTTTATGCAAGTTATACTACAGTAAATGGTATTTTTGTATTTTATGTAAATATTTTATTATTAATATTATAATTTTACATTTCAAGTAGAACAGAAGAAAGAAACTCATAAAATAACTGTAAATCATGACTGAATTTTAATTTTGGGGTGAACAATATATTTAATTATTACAGGAAAATGTTCACAAGATATCTGAAAACATTGTGTTCTTTTATATGTTGGGGTTTTGGGGTAAACAACAAGCTGCGACCTTATTTGCTGCTTTGATTTGTCCTGCCATAAATGTCACGGCCCTTTAAAACCAACGACACCGCAGGGTTGATTTTCAGATGGCGTTATACAAAAGAAAGGGGTTTATAAATAGCCCAGTGGCTGAATCACTTCCCACATTTTAGCATTACAACGCCCTTCAGGGGAGAACCATGTTAATAGAGTCAATAGCTAGCAGTGAAAAAGCATTGTGTTAGACAAAGAAAATATTACTGTGTGGAATAGTATCCTTGCCCACTAGGTTAGTGTTAATGGTAGGAATGTTAATATTGCAGAAACAGTGCAGGGGTGTTTTATACGGGTGAAAGCGACCTTAGAAACAGCACTGGAATATTAATGGTCATTCATAGGAAGTTATATATTTAGAACATGACCCAAACCACAGATCCAGTGATTGAGACGAGATAAGCGTATCCAGCCCTTCGTTTGAAACGGAGCGCGGTTTGTTGTGGTTAAAGCCGGTCAGCTGCCAAAAAAACTAAAAGATGTTTTGAAAATATCCTGGACCAACCTTGCTTTTTCACACCGATGGCTCTAATCTTAGCCAATTGTAGATGATGGAGGTTGTCTTGCAGTCGCTACTCTGAAGCCTCCTGAAGTTGTTATGATTCAATTCAAGTGTAAATCACAATTCATTGTGTGTTTTCATCTTGCTCGCATCCCTGATAAACACAATCATTCACGCTTCTGTACACAAACATGTGCTATCTAAGATATCTCCATGTGACTTGTGCAATCCAAGGCGTCACAATCGGAGCATCACAAAGTGCACAACGCGAAGGTCCTGTCATACGCATCTTGTTATGAGAATGAAAAAAATTACACTGATTTATTTTACATGTAGGTAGAACAGGGTAGAATCAAGGTAAATAATTCATAGGCGCCTTGTTGAGTAAGAAAAATGAATAATTAAAATGAACATGTCTGATCGCATTCCTCACTGTCATAGTTTTGCTTTTAACACTGTATAATGTGTTTGCTCTTCTCTTGTGCAGCTCTAAAATATATTTAAAATACATTTTTTGCTACCAATTGAAAGTGGGTAGGAATGATTTATTTATTTATTTATGACTAGTTTTTGTGATTTTTTTTTTTATTAATTTTTTGTTTTTAATAAAAAGGCTTCTCTTATTTGTGCAGGAATACAGTAAAAAGTTTTTTATATTTAAGTAAAACTTTTATATTTTAATATTTTTTAGTGTAATTTATTTCTGTTCTTGCAAAGCTAAGTTTTGAGCTGCAATAATTCCAGACATATTCCTTCAGGAACTAAATGCTGATGTGCTGTTCAATAAATATTTCTTATTATTTTCAAGGTTGAGAAATGTTTAATATAACTATTTATATATAGTTATTTATATTTGAATATATTTATATTCATATTTTTAATATGCGTTGAAATATAATTTATTCCTGTGATGCCAAAGCTGAATTTCTAGCAGAGATGCTGAATTTATTTAATTTTTTTTTTATGTTTTTTTTTTTTTGTATCAGAGTCTGTATTGAGTCTCAAACACCATCGTTTCCTACTTCTTATAGAAATCAAGTGTTTGCAAAAGACGACTGAAGAAAGGTCCGATTCCAACACGACACAGACTGTTTGGTAACAGTCTAGAGGCGTAATAGTTACGCTCACCACATTTGCATATACCCGTGAAACAGCCAA
>JAUCMS010000095.1:2843834-2857918 GCA_032357445.1 Enteromius radiatus | reverse complement strand
TATATGCAAATGTGGTGAGCGTAACTATTACGCCTCTAGACTGTTACCAAACAGTCTGTGTTGTGTTGGAATTGGACTTTAGTACTCACTAAATTAATTATTTTGATTAAGTATAAATGTGCTGAAAAGAGAATACTCTGCCTTTATAAAATGGGCTTTTCATTTAGTTTTTTTTCCCCGCTTTAATGGCGCTGAACACTTTCAGTTGCTCAGATACAGACCTGATTCTGCAGAACTTTTTTCTAATGACTCAAAGGACCTAATGAGATGGATTTCATGTGGAATCAGATGTAAAGCAAAAGCAGAGCTGAGGCTAAAGCAGCGTGTCATATCTCTAGTGACTTTTGTCCTCGCTTCAAACCTTCCAAAAGGGAGCAATTTTTTCATTATGAACACAGGCGAGTCGCTTCACTTCACATCCACACCACACAGATGCTGAAAGACGAATACAAAACAAACCAGTGAAGGGAAAGAAGGACGGACGATGACCTTTGGATCATGTTGGTGAATTGTAAAGCTTTTAAATCTTTCTGAGCAGCATCTTTGCTTGAGGTTGTATTGTACACTCACAGTTGCTTTGCCCTTTGGTCAATCGAATGCAGCTTTAATGGACTCAAAGGCATGTGTTTTGTCCTGTTGATATGCGCTATGGGAAGCTGCTCGATTACTGAACGTCTGTGCTCTTTGCTTTATGGAGATAGATGGAATTTATTTGCATAACTAACTAGTGACTAACCACCTGGATCAGTGCAGCTTTTTTCTTTAATTGGGTTATTTGGGGAATATGTTTATTAGTTGCTTTAGAAAATTGGCTGAGATGCTAAAGCAGAAAGCTTTCTTTGGGAGCTCATTCCTCTGTCTGCGTGGAGAAGATCAGCAGACTCTAAAATGTTCCTCTGTAAGAATCACAGCGATCTGATATAACCATCTGAGGAAGATAAAGAAACTCACCATAACTGGAATGTAGTCTAATTCATGGCTCGTGTCATGACAGATGAATTTTTCTGAATCTTTTGAACACAAACCACCCAAAAACATCAGAAACAAAGCTGCAAAAAGAAGCTTTTTGAACCTGGGTCATCTCGAAAAGTGCATCGATTTATGCGTTTTCGTTTATTTGTTATTTTTAACAAGATTCCTCAGCACACAGTGGATTTTAACTATTTTTGCAGCACCTTTTAGACGCACTTTCTCACAACATACAGTAAAGCAGCTTTGCAAGAAGCTTGTTAATGAAGTATGGGAAAGAAGAGTGTTTACATACTGTAGAAGTCTACAGTATTTCTTTGAGTATTTGTTTAGGCAGTCGTGGCCTGATGGATAGGGAGTTGGACTTGCAACCCAAAGGTCAAGGGTTCGTGTCCCAGGTCTGGCAGGGATTATGGGTGGTGGGAGTGAATTCCCAGCACTCTCTCCACCTTCAATACCACGACTGAGGTGAGACCCTTGAGCAAGGCACCGTTCTCAATGGCTGCCCACTGCTCCGGGTGTGTGTGCACGTTGGATGGGTTAATTTGCAGAGCACAAATTCCACCATACCTTGCCACAAGTCACTTCACTTTCTTCATTAAAAAAAGGGGTTGTATATGAGGTAGCCTCATAGAAATTTCAAAATGATTACTGATAACTGATGATTACAACACCTGTCATTTTTCAACCTTTATCATATAAAAATATGTACCTCTGTGCACTTTTTGTGCATCACCATTTTTAAGTGCCTTACTGCACATTTCGCCACAGTTTCAAAGAGAAATGTCCACTGAGTGGCGCTAACATAGGTTCAGTACGTGAACCCTGAGACATTTTTATTATGTTGATATAGGTATGTTTTCAAATATCCCAGCATATTAATCAGGGATGCATGATAATCATTGGCCAATATGTAATGTGCATTTTGACAGTGATTCAGGCTCTGTGTTGTAAATGCATATAATCCGATGATTATTGTGCATGCCTAATATTAATATTGTTTTGAAGTCATAACATCATATTCTTCCAGTACTTGTGTAAAAAAAAGTGCACCAAGGTACGTTTATGCCATGAGACCAGGTAGGCTTTTTTATTTTATTTCCTTGAATGATCTTTTATTTCTTTACGTTTGTTGTTCTTGCGTGCAATATTTTAAAAAGTAGTTCAAATGAATTAATTTAGTTTAATTGTTGTGTTTAAAAAAGCTCAAATCACGCAATGAAGATATAGCTTGACAGCTGACGAGATTAATAACATGGCACAGAAAGCTTGTGTAAACCTGAGCCAAGGAGATGTTTGTTCCAATGTTTCCCTCACTGTACTATCTGAATTTATTTTCTCCTCTGAGCCAAAATTGAGTTTTATAATTTCCATTAGGCTTAGCTCACGCCGCAGATCTGGAACAGACTCATTTTACCTCTCCTGTTCTGTGTTTAGTGAAGAGAGATGCAGGCGCTCTGGGGCTCTGTCATGGCTCATATGAGGTTTTTGATACATCCCACAGATCATGCTTTTTTCAGTGGTGTGCGTGCTGGTACAGCTTCTTGCTGTACCATACCTACCCAACATTGTACACGTGTACCGAGAGAGCTGGTAATTTTGTGGTTCAGTTGAGGCACTGAGTTTTGACAATTTGTTAAAATGGATGGAATGGATGGCTGTTCTTCTTTTCATGGTGGCTTTCTCTCGGCTTGGGATGGCCTGACTGCTCTTGCAGCTGGCGCCGGCGGGGAAGAGACGACAGCTTATCAAACACATATTAAGGGAAAAGAGCAAATGTCAAGAACGTCAGAATTTGAAGTAAGTGCTTGTAAAGTAAAGAAAAGAGCATGAGCTGAATTTTAAACATTTTCTTCTGGATCGGATGCCACTGTTCATATGCTATAGAGACTTTAAATATCATGATATGATATTCAGTATGCAAATATACTTTAGATATGGTAAATATTAGTACTTTTGTGTGCCAAGAATACTTAAATTTAAATCTTACTAATTTTTTATGTTGTGTTAGCAAATGTCAGTACTCAAAGGGCAATAAAGGACCCTTATTTACACTACGGTTCATAATAAGATTTGTAAATGATTTAAAAGTTTTCATATGTTCACCAAGGCTGCGTTTATTTAATCAGGAATGCAGTAAATCCAGTAAGATTGTGAAATAGTATTACAGTTTAAAATAACTGTTCAGTGTAAATATATTTAAAAAATGTAGTTTATTCTCATCAAAGTTGAATTTTCAACATAAATGTTGATAACAGGTATGCTGCTTATTTACATAATAATACTACATCGTTTTTGCTTTTTTCATGAATAGAAAGTTCAAAAGAACAGAGATACTGATACAGCTGATGATCATTTTAGCTATAGCAACCCAAATGATCATTTTAATGTATAATGCAATATGTTTTAACTTTAATTCAATATATTTATACCAACCTATTAAAGCACTGCAATCTGTTTTGTAGCTTGGAAATACACTGATAAACACCAAAACCATGATGAAAAAGTCACATGATGAAATAAACCCATCACAAGCAGCTTTTAAATATGAACATATATAGAAGGAGCTCAGAGTCATTCACACAAACACTAAACACCATCATGATGAGACTCATTAAAATATGCAACATTAATTTTAAAAACATTACATGTAACATACAACCCTAATAAACAAAACCGATAAGAAAAACTAAGAAGAAACTGTTATTTGAAAGAAAAAAACATAAAATTCAAACTAAATTTAAAATGCAATGCAGGGAATTCTGGGAATGTCAGTTTACAGTTTTCCCGTGTTAATTTTACAGCAATTTACCATTAACAATTTAACAGGTTTTTACGTTTTTAGCGTTAAAATTAGTCATTTTTTACAGTGCTGCTTTTTAAGAGTAAGAAATAAATCTTACAAAACATTTTTGATTATAAAAAGTGATTATCTATTCTATTTTGCAAGCTCTGTACAAATAAATCTGAATACAGCTGAGGTGGTTAGAAAAAATACAACAATTTGGTACAAAGTAAGTAGTTTCTATATAATATTTTAAATTGTATTAAATTCTGCATTGGCTTTTTTACATTCAGTTATTTTATTTTCAAGCATTTTCAAAAAAAATTTTCCCTCAGCATAAATAGGTAAATAAACATAAAATTGTACAGCTGTCTTTATATTTTATTAAAGGAGCTCCTTACAAAGGATTTTCATGTTGGGTAGTCCTCACCATCTGAAAGTTACTAACCCATTACATGGAGAATTGGGCCTTAGTCTGCTTGCATTTGCCTGACAGTTTAAAGCCAAGCCTTGATTTATGAGATCTAACATCCCTGAGCTTAAACTTTACATTAACCTTCAAACACCAGCGTATTACATATCATCACATGCTCTGCGTGAGAAGATTATTTTTGCTGCTACGCTCCAGGAACTCCACAGCATGCCACCTTCCTATCAGTGGCTTACAAGTACATGTAGACATGTAAAGTGAACACTTGGACGAGGAATATAAGCCTTAATTTACCTCGGCGAATTCTAATTCGTTTAAATTTGAATACCGATGTGTGTATGCTTTTTTAATATGCAACATTATTGTACGTGCGTGCCATCATCTGATTCCATTTCTTAAGTCGTTTTCATCTTCATGTCTTTGCAACAACTAGTGTATTACCATGCAACTCAATCCAAACAGTTTAAAGATCCTCAGCAAACACAGTTAGCGACGGCTGAGGGGGAAATGATAATTCATTTAGTAAAGCTCACTGGCAGAAATGTGGCCCATGCATCTCATCCTGATTGTGAGCCCTCGGAGGGAAACTGAATATGCAATTGGAAATCTTAAAATGTTTTTTTTATTTATTTTTTTTTTTTTAGAATGTCCCCAAAGGACACAAAGGAAAAGTCGATTATTCTTATTCGAGTGGCTCACAGTGGACAGATGCTTTCAGGCTCAAGATTTCTTTTCATAGTCCAATAGCCAAATCTAGACATGTTTTTTCTTGCCTATCCTAGCATCCTAAACTCAGGCATTTGGATGTTGTTTAATGATATGTAGAAATGAAGATTTAGGATGCAAAAGCGATGATGTTGAGTGAATGCTCTCCACACATAGTATATATATGCAGAAGTACAGTACTTTAATAAAAACCTATACATAGTATCCAGAAAGAAATGTTCATTTGAACAAAAACGTCAGATTTTTTTGACTTACAGACTTTTGCGTTTAAATTGTTGTAGTTTAGGGGTATTTCTATACCATATATGTATATGCATGTATATAAACATGTATTTACTGTATATATATATATATAGAGAGAGAGAGAGAGAGAATTTATTAAAATATTAATTTCGTTTATATTTTTATAATTTGTTTTTAATCGTTTAATACTTTTGGTCATTTAGTTATGTGCTTCAGTCATTTTGATATTTTTTTCATAATAAAATAAAAACACACAGTACACGCACATTATATAAAGATATGTGATTCATCCAAAATAAGTTCCTTTATATAAAATGTATGTGTACTGTGTATTCTTTATTATGTATATATAAAGACACACACACGCATGTAATTTAAATATAATTTATATATTATATGAATGTACTTAATGTATAATCATAACATATTTTTCCATTACATCTATGGCATGTCCTGCTTTTTGGGTGATTACTAATTCTTTATTTCAAGTTCTCACAGTTTTATTGTAATAATTGCAATAACTGGTATATTTTGGGTGTAATGTTAATGTTTGTTAGAAGATCCAGGTAAACGGTAATGAGCGGTAATGAGACAGGATGTCAAAATCGGTTTTAGTAGCTTTTTTTAAATCTCAGTATGAATTACCTTGGCACTTTTATCTATCCGCTAGTGTGACAGCATTAAGTCATGGCCTTTTATTGCTATTTTTATCATTGTAATGATCATCAATAGCGGCTGATCACTGAAATATGATTCGGAGAGCACAGGCTGGCAAGAGGGTCCAATTAAATTAGCCAGTGCTTGATCTGAACCGTACATCACATAAAACCGTCTGGTATAATTAATGTGATTAAAATAATAGATGGCAAAGCTTTGTCTGTTCCCTGTCACAGGAAGAATGGGAAAGAGAGCGAGACAGAGAAGATAGTGCTCAGGGAGCGAGAGAGGAGGAGCCGACTTTTCTCCCAGGGCTGGGATGCGTCTCAGAGGATCAGATGATGTAACTTTTTAAAAATAAAGGAAAGTACGTCAGTCTAACACTGGCCGAACATGCTTGATTAAGAGTAAGAGGGAGGAGTGAATGAATTGCGTGCGTTAATTTGCATGCTCTGCTTGCTTCGTTTTAGCACCCAGTTCACTGAAGGAATTATGCAAATGGTGTAACTGCAAACGCAGCCCAAAAATCTGTGCCGCTGAGCGAATTTCGCTCGCCACAATTGGTAGTCTTGCAGGTCGGATCTGATACGGCAGGTTGTGGAGAAGCCTGATTAAACTCGATCACAGATGGTTTGTACAAAAATAGTGCAACTATTTAATGAAGTTGTCAGGTTCAGTGTTTTCCCCCTGTATTCAAACGCAACGCAGAACTAAGAACGAACAATACTTCTACAGCGTTTATTCATCTTAGCTATTGCTAAATCTAGCAATTACAAATGTATTATTAAAATCACAAGTTGTGTTTGTTAACATTAGTTAATGCACTGTGAGCTAATATGATAATATTGTTTTATTCTACTTTGTATTTTTTACGTTTTTATGTTAGAGTTGTATTTAAAAGTTTGTATTTTTTAATGAATAAGTCACTCATACTTTGTATTGCATTGAATGACCTCATTAAGGCAAAAATGTAATATTGCATCTTAATACAAAAATAAACAATAAAAAATAAATAAATAAGCAGAGGTTTTGACAGGATTTATCGATTATGCCAAATGATGAAACAAGTTGTCAGAGTGAGCTCCTTGCAGTTGTACTGCCACCATCTAGTTTGCCATGAGTTTTTGACCTTGGTGCCTCTTCTCCAGACCGCTTAATTACGTCTGAAAAAAAAGTGTAACTCAGTAATGACAATCTCTCCCTCTCAGCATGAGGTAAATGTGTTTCTGTCGGTGCATCATTTCATCAACGTGGCTCCTGAGTCCGGAGAGAGACTGATTTCTTTTACTAATGTTATGAAAGAAACCTGCAGGAAGACGTGCAGAAACGCGACCTGCATGATGCTGACCCACCATCTCATGAATCATACAGTATCACTCCCACAAAGAAGGTCAAATCTAAACGGTGACAGAGACTATTTTTATACAGGACATCCTACATATGGAAATATGGGCCTATACAATCTTTCAGAGTATATTGTGTCCCAATGCATTCAGATTTATGCAGTGATATCCAGTCATTCAGAAGCAAGCGTAAAAGCACAGCATATGAAAAGATGCCACTGGAATGCATTACAATTATTACACATTTGTAAAAATTTCACATAGAAATTGCAAACAAATAGCAATGGCAAGTAAGACACACAATTAAACGTGTAACTATTTTCTTGTAAAACAAACTCTTTATTTAATTCTTTTTTTTTACATGCCAAGCTGTATATTCAATCTTTGATCATGCGTACTGACAAAATAAATCATGTGTAATTTCTTTCCTGTATTATTGTATTTCCAATTGAACCAGGAAGATGCACTGGGATATTTCAGGCTTATCAGGCAAAAGCAATGAAACACTAAGGATGAAGATATTTTAATCTTTTGATTGAAACATTCTTATACCTGGTCTCATAGCATAAACTTACCTTGGTGCACTTTTTAGTGAGGCACGAAATATGTACCAACAAGTACATATCACTACAGTTTCCAAGAAAAATGAACACTAGAGGCAGTAAAACTCTGACACCAACTCTGTTTCCAACATGACAGAGCATTCACTTTTAGCAACAGTCCATGGATATTTAATATGTACTCAATGTCATAAAAATGTGTCAGGGTTTATGTATGGAATCTGTGTTTTAGCACCACTTTTCTCTTTGAAGCTGTGGTGAAATGTACAGTATGGTACGTAAAAACAGTGTTGCGCAGAAAGTGCACAGACATATGTGTTTTTGTATCCTTGACAATATTTTTGGTTCAATTCAAATTATGTGCTCATGTATTTTGAAGTTGCAATTGTTCCTTATCATCATGTAAAGAGATTTCGTGATATATGTTTGGGTTTTAATTGTCTTTCTCTGGCGTTTAACACCGGTTCCTTCTCAGCGAGTGGGCAGTCTCTTTACTCAACTCTAATCCAAACACGGAGGGCTAACAAGTTAATTTGTTGTCTTTTGTCTGTTCCGTGACTGAAAGTAGGCTTTTATTGAGCCTGAACAAAGCACACAATGGAGTATTCACTGTAGAGTGAGAGAGCAGGAAAAAGGTATACCTGCAGCATGTGTCGTCTGGCAGCGAGGCCATAACAGAGCTCTACTGCTCCGAGATTGATTTTGTACACCGAGGTTGCACTATGGATCAGTGGTGCTGAAGTTGAAAGTATTTTCACAGCTAATGAAAGTCAGTGAATGCATAGCTAGTTCCATTAATGTCACGGTTAGTGGAAGATAGAGGACTGCTAGCTCTCAAAGCGAAGGTGCGCAAAAGAGAGGCAGCGCACTTCTGCTCGTAGCTCTCAAGTACTGTATTAAGCCAACAAAGATGCACACTTTAGTCATCTTTATTATTTTACTCCTATTTCCTGTCTTGATTCTAGGTGTTTTTCATTATTTCCTTTGTGTGCTTGTGCTTTTGAGATCTTCTTTTATTAGCGTCTGTTTTCAACATCTTCTGGGGCCTGTTTTATAAAACAAGTTTACCAAGTAAGCCAGGTGTATTTCAGTTAGTCTGACTTATTGCTAGTTGATTTGGTTCAAAATAAGTCAGACTAACTGCAATAAACCTAGGTTATAAACTTTTCAAACCATTATTATCATAAATGTTGAATAGTTTTGCTGCTTGCTATTCTTTTTATTCCCCAAAGATTGCAAATAGAAATGCTTTGTAGTAATGTTTAAAAGAATCTTTACTGTCACTTTTGATCAATTTAATGCATTCTTGCATTACAGTACATGTACAGTCATGGCCAAAAATATTGGCACCCTTGCAATTCTGCCAGAATATGCCACTGTTCTCTAAGAAAAATGTTTTGGTACTACTATATATACAGTGCCCTCCACTAATATTGGCACCATTGGTAAATCTGAGTAATCACTCAAGACTCAAGACAGGGATAAAGTACTCCATGTGTAGAATGAAGTATACTGCTGTATTTTTGGTATTGTGGGTCTATATTTCTGCTGGAGGTCCTGGACATCTTGTTTAGACACATGACATCATGGAGTCTATCAAATAACAACAGATAACAAATCAATAATTCACTGACTCTGTTAGAAATCTTCTAATGGGCCGTGGTTGGGTCTTCCATCGGGACAATAATCCAAACACTGACATCAAAATAAACACAAGAATTTGTCATTGAGCACAAAATTCTGCTCTCTTTTCTCTTATCAGGTGTTCTCCAAACTCTTCAGGCATTACATGAGAAAACTCAGAGCTGATATCTTGGGAAAAAGACATAGCAATAATTGGGTGCCAATAATTGTGGCCCACATGTATTGGAGAAAAACATTTATTTCATCACGAGTTTTTCTCCCTATTTTCAATTGTTTTACTTCAATAATAGGTTAGAATTTTGTGATTTTTTTGAATGAAAGATCAAAAGGATAAACAATGCAGATTTATTTTCACAGCCACCTTTGCTCATATTTACCAAGGGGTGCCAATATTAGTGGAGGGCACTGTATATATATATACAGTATATATATATATATATATATATAATAACATTGGAATAACAAAACAAAAACAAAAAAAAAACAGAGAAGAAAAGTCAAATCTGATACAATTCCCCAAAAATGCAGTGGACAAAATTATTGGCACCCTTACTTTTATATTTGGTAACTGAAAAAAAAACTCTTCCTGTAACCATGAATGAGTTTCTTACACCTCTCTACTTGAAATTTTGGAGCACTGTTCTTTTGCAAACTGCTCCAGGTCATTCAGACTTGAAGGAGCTGTTTTTAGATCTCTCCACGTCTGTCCAGAGCTCTCCAGCTCTTTGTTTGTAACCATTTCTGAGTGCTTTTTGAAGTGTGTTTCGGGTCATTGTCCTGCTGGAAGACCCATAACCTCTGGTGAGATGCAGCTTTCTGACACGCCCCACTAAGTTGTGACTCAAAATTCTTTGATAATCATCAGATTTCGTGATACCGTTCACACAGTCAAAGCATCCAAGCAACTCCAAAACATCTTTGCACCTCCACCGTGTTTGACCGTAGAGACTGTGTTCTTTTCTTTGAAGGCCTTGTTTCTTTTTCTGTAAGCAGTACTATGATGCCCTTTACCAAAAAAGCTCTACTTTTGTATCATCTGTTCACAGTACGTTCTCCCAGAAGGACTGTGGCTTTGTCACATAAGTTTTGGCAGACTCCAGTCTTGCTTTTTCATGTCTTAGTGTCAGCAGTGGTGTCCTCCTGTGTCTCCTACCATAGCGCTCCTTTTCATTCAGACAGCGATGGATAGTGCGAGCTGACACTGTTGTACCCTGTGTCTGCAGATCAGCTTGAATTTCTTTGGAAGTAATCAGGGTTCTTTATCCACCATTCATTGTCATTTTTCATTAATTTGCTCTTTAGTCCATGACAGGGAGGCAAGCTACAGTGCCATGTGCTGTAAACCTGATGATATTGCTCACAGTGGACACAGGAACAGAACGATCTCTGGAGATGGACTTGTAGCCTTGAGATTGTCTTGTTTTATTGTTTTTCCACAATATTTTCTCTCAAATCCACAGACAACTCTTTACACTTCTTTCTTATCTCCATTTTACCTGATTACTATATTGCTCATACCCAGGGACGGATTATAGGTTGGGTAGGCCCCTGGGCAAATTGTTTCCGTGGGCCCCCTGGACAACAGTAACTTTGCAAAATGTTTCCGTCACCCCCTCAGCGACACCTCCACACAACGTTGCCGCAACGTTCGCGGAGCTCCCTGAGCAAAACGTTCAGACAACTTTTGTACTAACATACAATGGGCCCGTGCCAGCGCGACCGCTAGTAATCCGGTAATCCGTGCCTGCTCATACCTGTTACTTGCCACAGGTGTGTCTAAATACAAATCACAGGAGCATCACATGCTTTAAAAGCAATTATTTCTTACAATTTTGACAAGGTGTTTGACTTCTCTTCTCTTTTTGTGTGTGTGCAAAGAAAAACAATAATCATATGAATACAAAAAAACATTTGCAATTGGAACAATATTTTGAGAGAAGTGTTGCATTTTCAGACAGAATTGCAGATATTTCTGCTCATGACTGTAGAACTGTCAAAAGAGCGGGTAAAACGTGTTAAACTAAATTAGCACTTTTTGGTGCAAGAATCTTCAGTTCAGTGCTAAAAGGTGTAAAATGTTGTCCTTTTTAATCTAGAGGTTGTGCTATTGCTGTTCTCGTATGTATTTCAAGGATGCCATATCCAGTGCCATACATAATCTTTTCAAAGCTATGCACCTGCAATGTTAATAGCCAATTATTAATCTACATATGTTCATTTGTAAGTGTCTGGCCTTTTAGGTCAGTAGACCTTCTGTATTTATTTTCCAGCAGCCAAGCCATTTGAGGAAGGTTTCCTTGAACTTTCTGGCGCCCCTGTCATCTCTATAGCAGCAGGCTGGCTTTATAATGGCATACACTCACTGCCTGTTTTCTTCATATATTTCTATGATGTGGAAGCAGACGCACAGAGTCAGCATAATAGCGTGACTGGAGGTGGGTCTCAGGGGAAGAACATATTTGCACTCGTTCTTCCACACATTCATTTATCATCCCCTGTTTCTCTCATCTCAGCACAAACTAATGGCCCTTAACACTTAATTGCTGTATCAGGCAAGCTCACACACTTTCTATTATGAAAGGGGCAAACCTCAACGGGCGAGTTGAGGCGCCCTAAATAAAAAGCAGTTGATTTTGAGCTCAGTCTGAATATTTAGATGGCAGTGCGTTTGACTGTAAATTGCACATAATTTAGTTATAGTTAAATGCTTCTCTCACAGTCAGGATAGCACGGAATGAGCAAAAATAGGCATACAAGAGTGTAAATTATGTTTATCTACCTGTATTATTTAATGATGGACACCTTACCATCACTTTTGCACATACTAGAACCTATGGAAGCTTGTTTCCACCACAGGATAAAAATAATAATGGTAATTGTGACTTTTCTCTCACAATTCTGGGTTACAGTTCTCACATTTGCAAAATATGAGCTCAAATTGTTAACTTCTGAGCAGTAAAGTCTGAATTGTGAGAGATAAAGTTGCATTTGTGAGAGAAAGTTGTTTTTTTTTTTCTGACTTCTGGCTTTTTCTCACAATTGTGATTTAATGTCACTTTTTTTTTCTCAGAAAATGCAAATGAGAATCTTGCAATTCTAAAAGCAGATCTCGCAAATCACATTTTCTTTTCCTAGATCCTAGTAAAAATTGTAAAATAAAGCAATAAACCCCAAATAGCAGTGGTTTCATGGGGCCTTTACTGCTTTTATAAAACGGTCCTTCCATATATGCAGCAAGGTTTCACAAAATAAAACGAAGCAAAAAAAAATGTATTGATATTATTAAAAACAATATTCTTCCACCAAACAATGTAGTTCCTCAGAAACACTTGTGGTTGCCGGGTAACAAGCAAATGTAAACAAAGGTGTATGTTTGTAGCGTAATTTACACTTGGCTCAACCAGTCTGTTTTATAACATTGCTTGTTGGAAATGGGCTTTAATTAATAGTGTTTAAGTGACGTCACACTTTTATAGAATATATATGCACCCTCTGGTGGGCAAAACAAAGCTTTGCTCCACTAACCGTCAGTCAATTTACGCAGTTTGCATTAAGCAGTAATGGTGTAAATATTCAGTAAACACCTTATTGATGATATATTTTGTATAGGCAAGCAAATGAAGCCAGAATATAAATGCAACGTCCCCATATGAAACCATTATAAGAGAAACACTGAACCATTAAGTGGATTGCGTTCATATTCCAGCCTCATGTGCTGTCCTGTATAAGCTACAGTACTTGTTGTTCATAAAATGTTTGTATGGTTTTATTTTTAAGTTTTTTACCGTCTCTGTCTGCAGGTGTGGCAGTGTGGAGGCAGTATGGAGGTTCTCCCATGTGCTCGAGTAGCTCACATCGAACGCACAAAGAAACCGTACAACAACGACATCGACTACTATGCCAAGAGGAACGCGCTGCGGGCAGCAGAAGTTTGGATGGATGAGTTTAAATCCCATGTTTACATGGCCTGGAATATCCCCATGAATGTGAGCGCAAGTTTTATCCATGGCACAACCTCATTTATTCGAGTCTAGACAGACAATGGTTAATGGAAAATGATTGCTGTGATTAATTTTGTCCTGATTAATTTACTTGCGTGTCTTCTGTGTGAGGCACAATACACAGAACAAGGTTGTCAGAGTCAGTTTTAATGTCACCCTCAACACACAATTACGCCAGTCGTTATCTTTACATTAAGTCTTACCAGGATATGCTGTAAATACATTATGCTTTATATCAGTTTGAGCTCTCGTGTATTGCATCATCGAGCAAATATGCATTTCATTTTAAGAATCCTGGTATGTAAACATGAGGCTTATTTCTTAAAATGAATAGCAGCAGATTGAAAGCATAATTCAACCAAAGCCAGCACTTAAGTTATTAAAAGGCTTAATTGCACTGAAGTGTTTCAGGAATGGCCTTGGTCAATAAATGGAATGAGATACTTCACCACTTAAAAATTATATCTCCACACAGTTTTAAAATGGAAAACAAGTTCATAATGGCCAAGTATACATTATTAATAGTTATTCTTAAAGCAGTAGAGTTCAATTACACACGTACTATTACTGCCGTATCCTCACTGTGCTTGTAACTGGTCTCGCAGTGCTCTGTAATGACAGGGATGATTACTTATTGTAACGAATGCCATCTGTGTGCGCTCGCGCTCTCGCTTCCAAACAGGCAGGCAGGACACGGAGACAGGAACTCTGATTCAAACTTGGCTT